>JACTAT010000041.1:337229-924575 GCA_014526335.1 Chrysaora quinquecirrha | reverse complement strand
GGGAAGAATTGGAGTTATGGAAGAAGAAAATCAATGGAATAGGCCATATTCCTGGGCTTAATAAATTCAAGCGAGGTTTATTCTGATACTAAGGTGCTCCAGAAGTAGTCAAAAATATGAGCAAGCTGTTTTAACCATGAACCATTATAAATGTGACCATTGTGATTCCACTTCAAAGTTTAAAAGCAATGTCAGCCGACATGAACAGGAAATGCATGAGGAGAGTAGTGAAGAGTCTGATTCAGATGATCAGATAGAAGTTGAAAGTGATGATGATGAAACTCGTAATTTATAAACAGTGAGACGACCTGAAACGACCTGAAACGAGATGAAATCACCTGAAACGACCTGAAACGACCTGAAACGAGCCGTCAAATTTGGAATCGAGGCTGAAACGACCTGAGACGACCTGCTATCTTAGCAACGAAGTGTTAAGGTCAAGGGATTTGTATTGTTCTTTACGCATTGTCGCATTCTTTTCTTATCACAATAGGAACACGTGTCAGTATCAAAGCGGCCATCCCTCTGGGAAGGTATTGTTCTTAATCTGTTGAAAAAAATCACTGTTGGAGCTGAAATTGATTGACTTCATATGATTTTCTTATCAAAAGTAGGAGTCTGTTTTCAATAAAGATATTTGGTTGTTGCCGTTCTCCCACAAATTCCCATTTACTGTATAAGCCGAGGGGCATTTCACTCTGCAAAAAGGCGTACGAGATTTTCATTAAAACAAAAGGACTTTCAAGGGATTTCCAAGAAAACAATAGGACTTCCAGTAAAAGTGTACGAGATTTTCAAGGAGTGGATAATGCCCCTCGGTATCAACTTTATGCGTACCTTTTTAAATAAATAACCAGGGGCTTTCTGAATTTTTTCGCCATTTCTTTTTGTTTTTATTCTGAATTTTGTATTTAACGCCAAATTCTTTAGATCAACATTTTGGTTCCGAAACTCCATCATGGAGGCATAGGGGGGGGGAGAGGTTTGAAAACCGCAAATACATTTTTTTAGCCGAAATAGTTGAAGCGTAGACCTACATGTTAAAACTCTTTTAAACCTCACCGAAATCACAAATTGAAAAACCGTACTTTTTTAAGGTAAAACCGTAAAACCCGAGGGGCGATTCATTCTTTGAAAACCTCGTACTACTTTGGTAGAAAACCTATTGTTTTCACAAAAATCTCTTGGAGATCCTTTTGCTTTCATAAAAATCTCGTACACCTTTCTGAGGAGTGAATTGGCCCTTGGTAAACCCGCTCTCGAAGTCATCATAACCCCTCATGCCCAATGACCCCTTATGGATCGGATAGACTGTCTTTCGCTGAAAATTAGGTGTCTGATGAAAGGATGGCCGCTTTGATACTGACACGTGTTCCTATTGTGATAAGAAAAGAATGTGACAATGCGTAAAGAACAATACAAATCCCTTGACCTTAACACTTCGTTGCTAAGATGGCAGGTCGTCTCAGGTCGTTTCAGCCTCGATTCCAAATTTGACGGCTCGTTTCAGGTCGTTTCAGGTCTTTTCAGGTGATTTCATCTCGTTTCAGGTCGTTTCAGGTCGTCTCACTGTTTATAAATTACGTGATGAAACTACCAACACTGAAGATGATCTTCCTTTAAGGAATTTATGGCCTACAATGCGTGCTCAAGTGGACGAAGATCAGAACATACTGCAAGTTTTCAGGCATTACTTTTTATAAAATAGAACTTTTTAAAATGATGCGGTTGTGACTGCAGTCATAGCAACCATGCAAAGAGCACAGAAAGAAGATGGTATGGATATGCGAGAGGCCTTAGATTATGCAATTGAGAAAAGAAAATATCTCATCATACGTCAAGTAAAGAATGATGAAGAAGAGGAAGCTAGAAGTTCTGAGGATGCTGCTGCGAAAGAATTTGTACATAATAGTACTCCAGCATTTCCATATAGCAGGAAATAATTATGATTATAAAATGTTTAGAAATTATTGTTCATTGATGTACTGTTAGAATATGGCCTCGTTTCTGTGTTTTCATTCTTTGAAAACAAGGCTGTAAATGAATTTTGATATAATATTACTAAATTTCTAGTGTCAATATATGACCAATTTGGATTAAATCCATATTTTCTCGAAACTAAAAGCACAATTCATTTCGGACGCCGCAATTCATATCGGAATCCCCTGGGCATTACCCAAACACCACATTTAGAAAACACGTGAATTCGTAAAACTTGCTTATCATCGTCTTTTCTTCATCTTTTTTAAACTTTCTTTTTGCTTTTCATGTTTTTATTTAATCCCCGACGAATTTATAATAAAACAATAAGAAATAAAAGATTTTTTCTGGTTAGGGAGGGAAACCATTCCTTTTAATCTTTCGGTGCGTTTAAGCTTAGACACCTGTTGGGTTCGGACTTTTTGTACGGAGTTTCCCGTTTTTCTGGGGACTTTCCAGACTTCAAACGAGATCATAAAATCCATCCCACTATAGCGCTAGCTGATGACATCATCATGAGAGACCTTCGCCACCTGCAGCAAGAGGCACCAGCGGCGAGAGCACCTACTTCCCTCTTACTATAGTCCTATTAAATTCCTAAATGGGAAAAATCCAGCAAGAAACAGACATAACGCTAAGTAAAAAGCAGGAAAGCTAGTTGGCAAACACAACGAAAGATCGAAGAGAGATTTAGACAAACAGAATCATCCATCTTAAAAAACCTCGAGGAACTCTGTCCAAGACCTCTGCAAATCTAAAAAACAATAACATAAAACTGATAAATAGCCGTCCCGAAAAAACCTAGATAATGTTAACTCAAGGAGAGAAAATATATTCGGACTTATCAAGGCTGTTTCTGACACCGTATTAGACATGATAGTCACCACTTATCATGACAAGCCTTTGATATTTAGTTGGGCAACGTTTCGGGAGAGATCCGTCTCCCATCATCGGGCAATGAGAAATGTGGTTTCTTTCCTATTTATTGCAAAGGTCGGATCGAAAGGTGTGAAATTAACCGGATCTGCGAGGAAGCTAGGGAATTTTCGACGCTCAATGTCTAAGATTTGTGGTGCCAAAATTGAGTTAGGTGCAACTTTTGATTTTATACAACCAGATTTCTGGGATTGACCAAGATTTAATTGATACAAGGAGTTGATAGAACTAATTGAATGTTTTCTTTAACAAGTCTGTTTTTCAAGTTCTTATCCTCATCAATCACTGAAATGTTATCCAAATCCATCTTGTGTTGTTACGTCCAACAATGATTGGCAAGTTCACTGTTGTCAATTCGACCATGAGTCCAGTGGCGTGGTGAACCACTATTTACTTGATACCACTTTTTACCTAATCATTACCTAATCATTGCCTAATCCTTACTAATCATTGCCTAATCCTTACTTATCCTTTCTATTCCTTAGTTGATCCTTAGCTAATCTTTACTAATCCTAACTGATCATTGCCTAATCCTTAGCTAATCCTTACTAATCATTACCTAATCCTTAGCTAATCCTCACTAATCATTAGCTAATCCTTACTTTTTACTGGGGGGAACAGATCCCTTTCGGCGCCCCCTCTACCCGAGGCCTCCTAAGACGTTAGTAGTGTGCCGTAGGCACAGACGCAATGACATTAGTGATTGTCCAGGGCGGAGCCCTGGCAGGGGCCCAGGGGGCGGAGCCCCCGGAAGCTCTTGAGAGTTTCCCATTTCTGAGGCCTTAAAATGACTCAGGATCCTGCATATGTTATCTATATAAAAACCATGTAGCGATATCATAATCCCTCCCTCTCTACATAAACATAAAACTTTTATCATGAAAAGAAAAGTACAATTGGTTAAATTGAAAAAAGGCCTTCAACGAAGCCACCCCCTTCTTGAAACAAAATGGTAGTGACGGAGGTGCAGACGCTACATTTATCATTATTTTACCTACATGGACAGTTGTAGGCTTTTATTTATCATTAAAACGTAACTCCCGTCGTGAAATATGAAACGAGTCTTCACTGAAATGAAAATACGGGATGGAATGCGATCATTATTGCAACTAAATACATGTAGAAAAGCAGCAATTTATGGCATATTAGAGCTAAAAAGTACATATATAGCCTACACTGTATAGCTAATGGAAAATATAGCTGTATAGCTAATTTTCTGTTTCGGCATTTTTGCACCCTTCCTTCGTTTTGGCGCCCCCTCAAAAACGCCAGCTGGGGGAGGCCCCCCTGCCACCACGCCACTGCATGGGTGACATTTGATTTATGTTCTTTGAGCCTAGTTCCTGTCTCTCTTTTCGATAACACTTGCGATCCTTTTGTACTCGTCATCTAGATCATTAAGATTGCTCGTGATTGATTTTGCTCTGTTGAAGAGAGAAGATATGGCATTGATTTTGTCACTGTCTAAGTGATGCGAGTTCGCATTCAGGTATTGGTCAGTGTGAGTGGGTTGGGCTTTCTGTACACTGACACGCTTAGACTTTTATTGGCATTCAGTTGAATCTCAGTTTCAAGGAAGGCTAGTTTTCCAGCATTCTCTACCTCTGTAGTGCACCTCAACTTCACATGTAGGGAATTGATGAAATCTTCCATCTTGTCCCTTTTCATAATCACGAACACATCATCTACATATCTTTCCCATACTTTTGGTTTCTCAATGTATGAATCAAGGGCAAAAGATCCTTATGCCTTCGGAGTTACTCTAGAAAGTTTGGTTGGGGGACATTTTTGCCCCCCCCCCCGATAGAATAGGGTTATTGAGTGTTCACGCAAAGAAAAGTGAAAAAACCCGCATTTTGAGATTTTTTGCCAAAATTCTTAGGAATTTCATAACTGTGAGGAATTATACAGAACAGTATTCAGCATCATCTTTTGGTTTTTATGTAATGTTACTTAAATGGCTTTCGGCAGGAAAGTAATCATATTCATCCGTCTTGCTTCATTCGGAAATGAAGTAGCTACGCCCACAGCTCTGAAAAACCCCGCCCTTTACAATTTTATAATCTCCTATTGTTTTCGATGAAGTCGCATGTCCAGTCAATACTCTATTATCTATGATAAGTTTAAGTACCTAAGGAGTTATTTGGAGGAGCCAGCAAGAGGTATTGTAACTGGCTCTTTGTTTATAGATGCTGTTACGACGTAGCTTTAGAGCTGCTGAAAGAGAGATACGCGAAGCCAGGGGTCATAAAAAAGGCTAACTCTGTGTTTGGCTGCAGTACACAGAGAGATCAGTGTGGAAAGAGTCATTTTATATGTGGAAAAGTCGGAATGCTGCCGTCCAGGGGCATTTAAAGCTCTATAGGTTTTATTAAAAAAACGTATTCTAATTTTCATTTCAAATTCTGATGTAAAATTGTATAGCGAATCTACTGATGCTTTTGGCATGTTGGTATCTTTTTTCTAAGACTCATAACTTGTCTTTAAGTCTGCCGGCATTTCGGCTTAGGAATCTGATGGGCCAAAATGCGGCGAAACTAAAGTACATCGAAAAACAATGTTACTTGCAGCAACAACTCTATTTCTTTTGCCTTGAAGTCAGAATCGAACCTCTTGTGACTCCAGCAATATTTTATTTTTGCAAGCTTGGCCAAAAATTCAATGAAATCGGGACAATTAGGTATTGGCTTGGCCACAGCAACTCAATATTTTCCAGATCAGTCCGAAAACTTCAGACAACGGCCTCACTCTGGAGTTACATGCTATGAAGGGATTTCATTGGTTCAAAAGACAATAGCTTTTGTTTTTAATGCAAATGCTGCAATCTGATTGGGAAGCCAATTTTTTGGCGCGGCTTGCCAGTTTCAGAGCTGTAAGGACATAGGTTCCACACTGAGCGATTGTAGAATACAACAACAACAGCATCGAGTGAAGTAGTGGGACTTATGTAGTGACCCTACAGAATGTCGACAAGGTCCGTATTCCAGTGTTGTTGTTCCTGTTTTGATGTTGTTCCCGCAGTCGCTGAGACACAACATAATTCGGTTTGGGAAAAACAATCATATGGATTTGAACGTGAATGACCTATTGGAGACTTTGATAAGGATGTACTGGAAGCCCATGTAGCTAGCTACCAATTCTGAAGAATCAGCAACCTGGTGGAAATTGGAGACAAGGCAGTAAAAGCAACGACCTACGCAGCAACACTAAGAGCCAAATACAGCAACTGCTCTCCTTGCTGGATTGGTGATGGAATTTCTCTTTTGTACTGAAAAACATATGATAGAGTGAAAGTCTGCCACACAAGGGAATGAGATATCCGATATGTAGGATGGATATGGTATCATAAATGAGAAATTAATCCTTATTTCTTAACCCAAAAGAAATCTAGGACCATTTTTGGCAGTTTGCATGTCAAGTCATTCTTTTTTGGGGTTGGAATTCTAAGTCATTCTATTCTTCTGGGTTTGAATTTTGGGTCATTCAATTTTTTTGAGTTAGAATTTTGAGTAATTTTATTTTTTTGGGTAGTTGAGATTTTCTCTCGGACGAGCATCCCTGTCAAATAAATTCTCCGTATTACAGTACTCATAACTTCGATGTTTTATCTATATTCAAAAAGGATTGACGTTATTCTTTCCAACAAACGAAATCAATATATTAAGTGTTTTGGATTGCACTCCTTGAAAAGTGCCAGACAAATGCATAAACAAATTTAACGATGCTTTGCTCTATTTTTATACTTGTTTGAATACAAAGCAACTATTATACATGCAAACTTTGTTAAAACCATAAAAACGAACGCATTTCAGCAAAGCGTTGTCGAATTAGCTTGCTCCAGTGAACAGCCAACAAAACATGAAAAATTAATACCTTGATGCAAATTTAAATGCATTTGCGTACACTGCACATTTCTCAAACCTGAATTTTTCACTGAAAAGTCCACAAAATATGCTAAACTTCTTGTAAATGGCAAAGCTCCAGCGCGGATAATCCAGGACTCAACATACCGATTTGGATTTAAACTAACTGAACTGTTTTTCCAGTAGGAAATTTTTAAATGGTACGAAGCATATAACATCTTTTAAATACTTATTGAACAATACCAGTTTAGGCTTGCATGAAGGAATTACTAATTTTGAATACGTACATTTCGGAAAAGACCCATCCATGTGAGTAGGGGATGAAAGAACAAACTACCCATGCTTCTGAAAAAATATTCGTCGCAGAAGGTGTCAATAGGCTTTGTAACATTTTCTTAGCAGCGGTTGTAAAAATGACGCGCGTGCGCTGTAAGCAAAACTTGAACATGACTGAAACTCGACGTTATGAAGGGAAGGAATCAATGGTTTAACGTTCACTGTTTACTGTGGACATTCTTGCAATTGCCAGAAAAAGTGATAATAATTATCCTAATCAGAAATTCATAAATGATTTAAGTTTGTGTTAGTTTATAGATTCCACTTTGTACTGTTCTTTTCATTGCAGTAGCAAAGCTCATTCGCTTTTCCTGACCGAATCAATCAAATAGCTTTCGTAGCAATTCACTTTTATTTCTTAGCGAAGTAACAACGATGTTCTTTGTTTTTTTGGAACTGATACGGTGTTTCTTTGTCGTTTTTTGGTGCGTTTTTATAGAGACCGAAAAAAAATTTTCGGTTTTCCTTCGGTTCAACGCCTTTGTGTGTAGAATCAAAATGCGAAGCAAATCTCCGATTCGCTTCAAAAGAACGCACCCTAGATATCACATCAGCGAATGCGAATCAGTGGCACTTACACTTTGTTTACACTTCGTCCTAGAGGTAGGGCCTATGCATAGACCCCCTTCTCACTCCAATCATTACCATATACCCATACCGTAGCACCAAAACATAAATGATTTAAAGTTGTGCTAGCACCAAAACGCGGCATAAACAAGAAAAAAATACTTTCGTTACAGACTTAATTTGTTGCATAAAACAGCGAAAATCTACTCAGAGACAACAAAAACCTTCGTAAAACAGGTCGTATTTCGCGCCAATATACCTTGGAAAGGAGGGGTGAAATGCATCACAGAATGTCCACACCAGAGTGGTCTGCAAAACTCTTGGCGCAAATTTATTAATTTGACAGTTTATTAAATCAATACATTTGTTGAATAATAATCTATCTAACCTCACTTGTCATTTTCTTGATTCGGATGCTTTCGTAAAATCAAACAAATGTCACGTTTAAGCAAATTGAAGTTGCATTTTCTTTCAAAAACGTAAAAAGTGTTAAACAAATGAGAAAATATCTCTAAAAAGAGGTATACAATCATGGTTAAGTAGCTTGTCATTAAGAATAGCTGTATCAGATTAGTAAAGCGACAAAAATAAGAATAAAGGTTTATGGTGTATCTGTCTCTTTATTAGATTGCAAAAAATAATTCAGACTCATCATCTGGATGTTGCAGTTGTCTGTTAATTTTAGTTGTCAAGCAATTCTTGATTTGGATCCATTAATACAATCATTGTTAAAGAAGGCTACAATAAAGTTAAAACTGTATCAGCATAGTAGAAAGATAATATCAAAAAAGCTAATTGAGTCTCTGTCTCTGTATAAAAATGTCAAAAATGTTCACTCAGGCTCATCATCTGGATGTTGTTCATTGTAATTGTCAAGCCATTCTTGACTTGGCTCTTTCAATCCCTTGACATAATCACCACCTTTGCCATCGATGTATACTTCAGCTGGATTTTCTGGCTTTGGAGGCTCCCTTCCAATAATCATCAACACCACCATGGCAACGATTCCAACAATCGATGCAACCTGTCCAATCACTGGGAGGCATTCAACTTCAACAAAAAGCCCAATGAAACTTGTGAGTGTGACAACAGCAAATGATGCACCCTTAAAGAAAATCCCAACTATTATTAACATGCATTAAAGCATTGTACTATATTTGTAATACATTCGCATTGAATTAAGTAACATGTGGTATTTTCTCAATCGTAAGACACTTTTCTCCATTTTCTCTGATCCCCATTTGACTGTTCAGCTGCTCAAGTAATTACATGAAGCTCAGAATTCATCAAAATATATAGCAACAAACATCAATATAATGCTAAAGATGCTGCTAGTCTTTTTGTTGAGTTGATGGAGACTGCCACCAGATCAGGGGAGTTCAGCTTCAACAATGAAATGTAACCTGATAAATGGACGGTGAAATGATCTGGAAAGAATTTTTTGGTTTTTATGAAATCGAACTATTCGAGCCATATCCAAATTTCTGATTTTTTTTTAGAAATTTTGACGACACTTTTCGCTATTTTAAATAAGAGTCTGACCGTCAGACAATGGAGATGGAAAATTTTGGCGTTAAAGGTGGCGTGTATATGTGAAGTCGAGGGCATCAAAACAAATCGCCGGGCACCGTTTAGGACATTGAGATCGCGGTGTTTAGATAAGCATGTACACGTCACCACACTAACTGGATATCAATGAACCATGCTTAAGTATAGCTCAGTCGGTAGAGCGCCTGTCATGAAAACAGAAATACAGATTATTTCGATACCGGTTTCATCTGTTCAAGCAGAATTTTCAATCTTCCTTTGTATATATATATATACAAATTTATGTAAAAGTATTGAAGCCTGAAGAGTCTGCGTGAACAGACGAAACTAGTCGCGTTGCAAATAAAGAATAATAATCGTGTTATAAGAATAATAATTTATATATATATATTAATGTTCGAAAGGCTCAGAAAGGCATCAAACCATGTCTCTCGGGCTAAAGCATCATATTTTCTATTGAGAAAACAACGGAAATCAATAGCTCTATGACTGTTTCTTTTTGCTGGAAAATAATCTCCAATTTACTCGCATACAACCTTACATTTTGAATACAAAGTGCCTGACATTTTAATTATGCATGCCCATCGAGAAATTCATTTAAAAGATGTTGCAGTGCCTTTGGAAACTTGAGGAAAACTATACAAACCTGAATGATGTCAAGAACCTTAACTGCAACAGGTGCACCGTCAACAAAATCCTTGTATATCTGAAATCCAATCATAACACAGGCTGCAGCACCAGCAATTACACCAACAAGTTTGGCCGCCTTTTCAGCAAATTTGAACATTTTGCTCCACTTTGATGTCATAACGTTCAGCTCACCTTCCGTTTTAGCAACAGCACTGGCAACAGCTTCATTTGTTGTCAACTCAATCCCTGTTTCGGAGAGAAGGGGTATATAAGTTCAATACAGAATGATGCACAATAGCTGCTGAAGATAGTTGGAATACACTCGTTTTTGAGTTTGATATATTAAACTTCCCTTGCAGTTCATCTAGCAATTGAAAGATACAGACTCCCTAACCCTCACAACTGGTATAAAACAAAACGTTCGTAGTAAAGAATAGAACACAAAACCAGTTGAGGACAAATAAATTTTTCTTGAATAAGCGCAACCTTTCATATAAGAGGGGTTTGCTTAATGGAGTTAAAAAATCACTGCACTTATGAAGATCTTGACAGTGTCTAAATGAGGTGCTTTTATGGACAGGAGCGTCCATTCATACAGATGGGAAGTAGTAAGAAAAATTGAATTTTGATTAAAGAGATCGACGGTAAAGAAAGGTAACAAATAGGTCATTAGCTTACCCTCGACAGCAGAAGCAGCGTCGGTTATCAAACTTCTGTAGCCAGTTAGAACCGCTTCACTGTTTTTAGCTGTACCGAATGTCTTTATCCATTCCAATGTCTGTTGCCCTTTTATACAAGCTTCATCAAAAACTTCAAGCACTTTTGGCCCTGCTGTAGCAAATGCTTTTAATCCCATGTGAATTGTGTCCAAAACTACAACAGCTCTTGCTTCTGGGGAAGTGTATCCCAAGCCATGAATGATGTAAGAGTACCCATAATTGACAGTCCCCAAAATGCAAATGAAAGTGCTGAGCTTAAACCATTGAAAGCCTTTGAAATATTTGGATGAGCATCAAACCACTTTTTTGCTGACTTGAAAAGTTTATCCCATTGCACCCCAGTTTCTTTGAAATACATATGAATAACATCAGTAGCCATATTGATCATATGTTCTACTCCTTTAGTTGCCAGTTCATCCATTGTGATTCCGTAAGCTTTTACCAAATCTTGCATTTGCTGTTTGTAGGCAGCAACGATTTCTTGAGTACCTTCATCTCCACCAGCTAGAATATAGTCAACAAGACCCTTTATCAAATCTCCCATGATACCAATCATGAAATCTTGATAATCTTCATTTCCATCGAAATACTCAGAGTTGATTCCCAATCTTTTTGTTAAAACTGTGCAATAGAAATCTGCAGCATAATTCTGGTCAGGATTCTCTGGCCGGGGTTTATCTGTAAGGCAGTAAAGGACCATGGATTGCTTCTGTGTTTTCGACATGTCTTGCTCTACAACCGCTAGAGTTGCAAAGGTGTTCAGCTTATCTTCAGTTGTGATGTAATCATACAATTCTTTGGCCCATTGCTCTCCACCTTTTGAGGAGTTAATGTAATCTTGAATGCGTGGGATTTTCTCAAGATAGGCAAGTCTTCCAAGCTTATTGTTTGCTTGGTTATAGTCAGGATCTTGAGCAAGGCAGCCCTCATCATTACCAGCCCAGTAATACAGCAATTTATTCTTCATGACTTCGTCAAACTTTTCTTCTAGAGAACTGTCAGTCGACAAGGCATTCATCAAATAAGCATTTGCCATACGATTACCGAAAAACTCAGGGTATGCATCGGCACACTCTTGCTCAATTGTATTTAGTGTAGGCTTCACTGTCCCAAGAATTTTCTTTAGATCGTCTTCATCCATGTCGTATTTCATCACCTTTTGGATCAAAGTAAACGTCAGGTCATGTATCTCTTTTGGGTCAGGTGGTGTAAGCAAGAACAGTTCACTTACACTTAAGTCATCATCCGCTGATTTCATCATTTCATAGGCCATTGGAGCTGGTGCAACTTCATCTGCTGACTGCTTGAGATTATGCATGCTTCTCTTCAGGCATTCTTTTCTTGCGATGTTTAGCAACTCCTCGCTGTCATCTGGACCTAGTCGGTTAAACTCTCCTTTCCACTCGTATGTTTCTCCCTTATAATCGGGATCGTTTTCATCAAAGGTTATGCAATAGCCAGAGAAAGACTGGTAATCCCAATTAAAGACACCATAGAATTTGATATATCCCAAGAAGGACATATAATCGGTTGGCACATCTACATTAACAACAAAGTTGTCATCTCCATCTACAGAGAACTGTACGCTGTTGTCTATTGTATCCAAAAATGTCAGTTTAGGAAGAATGCTCATCTTTGCAATTAGAGTTGTGCCTTCAGTGCCCATCTCTAGCTCACCAGTGTCAGTCCATTCATCATCTGTACTGGCCAAAATACTCCCTTGATCATTTTTCAGAGGACCTTTTGAATGTTTGTAGATGCTTGTATGAGGGCCAACAGAAAAATTAACCACTTGCATGATACTCGTGGAATTTCTTTCTCTCGTCAAGCAAACATTTCCTCTCCCAGTGAACCCACCCGCTCCAAACAATTTAATGCAGCCGTGTTCCCACACTCCACCAGGAACTGGTCTGGTCCACAATATGTGTTGTTTGTCTGCAAATTTGGCAATAGGAACATACTGTTTTCCAAGAAACAAATGGCCCTTGAGAAATGCCATCTCCGTCGGCATTGAATATGAGCTGGATGTTGGCAAATCAGATTGATATGTGAAGCTGAGGCGCGGAAATGTCACGTCTTGTAGGTAAAGCTTCTCTGAACCTTGTTTTGTTGGATGCAAATAGCGGTCGATGCGTTTCTCGCTAAGTGCAAGAATTGCTTTTGCAGGACCAGGACCCATTATTTTGCTCAAAGATGGCTCCAGTTTCTTGAGATGTTCTTGAACCTTTTTCTGTTCTTTGAATGAAACATTCTGCAGTCCATCGACAACTGTTTGTATTGTTATCTCAGGGTAGTTCTGGCAAACCAGATATCCATTTGCATGATAAGAGCGTGGTCCTTCTCTTGTGTGCACTCCATAAAATTGTGTACCAGCTGGATACATCTTGGCTCTAATGAATTGAATCTTAACCCATTCATACTCGATATTACCATGGTCATTGTTCTTAATCTTCCGAACATAATCACCTGGAGTTAAACGACCAACATCGAGCCATCTGTTTTCTTTTCTTGCAATAGTTGGATCGATTGCTCTCCAGCCATCTTGTGTCCAAAATGGATGACACGCTAAGAAGAAAGGCTCTTCGTCATTGAAACCAAATGCCATTGAATCACGTTCAAGAACCACTCCTGCTTTCTCTGATGAGACAATGCCAAGATTTCCATGCCAGCCCAAAATTTTATCATTCTCTTGCAAATGCTCAATTGTAACGTCTGTGTTATGATCAAGAAGTACCAACGTTCCTGCTAAAAAGCATCCCTGTTCATGTCCCCCGCCTGGACAGTAGACAGTAACGTTGCCTGAAATGTCATTGCCAGTGCTGAGCTTAAGTTGCTTTGGACCAGAATCCCACTTGAGCCAATCAGCTGCCTTTTTACCATAGGTCGTCTCAGTATGAGTATCTGTCCAATTATACGCAGTGGTAAAATGCGAATATGAATAATAACGCTCAAATGCTTTAGTACAGGCTGCTTGAACTTTGTTGAAGTAAGGGTCGTTGATAAGCCAGGATGCAACAAAATCCAAATGATTATCTGTTGTTACAAAAGCCAAAACTGGTTTAACTAATTCTTCACTGCAGAAAGATTTCCATTTCTCTGCAATCTGGTCGATCTTTGAAGATCCCATCACTTGAAGCATAAAAAACTTCATTTTAGCTGGCAATGCAACTTGAGAGCCAAGCTGTCTTACAATTGTTCCAATAATGTAGACATCATTTTGGAGAATTTCTTCTAGTTTAGGTAGCCATTTGTTTTTGTCATCAAAATATTCTTTCATTCCTTTTCGAAAGAGATCTTCAGCCAGCAAACCTCTTCCCATTTCAGCACCATCTTTGCCATGGATCAAATTCTTCCAATAATCATCCGAGTCTTTACCATTTGTCGCACGATTGAAATCAAAAGATGAGACCTGTTGAAAAAAAATCGTCATGCATTCTATTACGCCCTATTACATTAGCGAACTAATGCGTACTACTGCTTTAAATATGCACTACTGGGGCCGTGTTATTTGCCTGATTTGGTGCATAGATACAACTGTAGTGGGTATTGTTAGCTCGATTTTATGGTTCTTTAGGACATCTAATGGCTTTTTGTGAAACGTGCTTGTATCAATCCATGTATTGTCAGACATATACCCTGCCAAGTTCCTGGCAAATGTGAAATAACAGATCAACCATTAATATGCACATGGGAACTTTGAAGTCCTCGGTCGACTCTCTTATGACGTCAAAAATTTATGAAATATTATCATAAACGAGGTTCCAGACAAAAATTAGATCTGATTCATGTGTTCACACCATCAAAAAGTCTAACCTCTTTAACCCTAATACTATGCAGGGAGGTGGAATCCACCCCCCTCAGGCTTTTCTTTGAGCTGTTCTATTGTATGATGGATGCAACATTCCAAACCAGGATGACGTAGAGCTTATAAGCATTACCTACAGTGGGGTCAAAAAGGCTCCATAATGATAAAAATAGGTCACGCAAGATTGCCTCTTATGGAAAGAGGTCATACAAAAACTGCATATGAATACCCATTGTTACAAGTAAATCTTAGCCGAATTGACTGACTCTTTGCAAGGAAATAAAAAATAGTTAAAAGTAATAAAATTTACAGAAATTTCTGGATAATTGATATGGGTCTATTTCTGACCAACCTCAATGGCTTGTTTTGATTATGATGTAACAATGACGTCATAATAGAAATGGGAGAGACCTAGTTTTACAAAAATTATTTGCTATGAATTGGCAAATGTCTGTGCCAAGTTTCATTGCTCTAGCTTTACAAGTAAGCAATTTCCTGAGTGGGGTGAAAACACATCCCGGCTAAGTAAGATAAATAAAGCCCTCTAGGGTTAGGGTTACGAGTGGATTCAACTGGAATCGTTTGAACAGAAAGCATATTGGGTTTGAAAAGTAATCTGATACAAAATGAATCCGGTATCATATGAAAGGGGAACAGCCTTTGTCCGAACTCTCTCAAAGTTCTTATTGCTCAATTAGATATTTAGATAAAATCCCGACGGAAAGTTTACGTTGCGAAAATGTTTGGTAAATTTTCCGAAAGTTTTCTCAACTTTTGCTAGCAATAATAAGGTATCTCTTAATTTAGTGTAACTTGGATGTCTCTGCAAGACAATTTCGAAATTCTCATTTGCATGGAGAAAGCGTTAGATTTCGCATCAATGAAAATATCATGCAAAGTTGTTTTAGCATATTGCCAGTTCAAATTGATTAAAATAATAAGCACATACAGTTGAAACCCGCTATCTCGAACTCTCAAGGGAAACTGGAATTTGTTTGAGATAGCGAATGTTCGAAATAACGGATGCCCCATATCAATATAAAAAATTATAGTTTTTAAGTCAGAAAACTTTGATGGCTCTAGCGAAAGTTCTGCGGCAGCTTTGCCGTTGTTTGCATGCGATCATACTTAAAATGATGCACGTTAAACTTTTAAAGCAAATTGACAGAACAAAATACAAAGCTTCTAAAAGCAACAGGTTGTTCTGGGAGAAACTTTTAACAAAAATATCACTTGGTATATTGTTACTCAAGTCAACAACAAATTTCGTAAGCGAAAATAAGAAAAGACGATATTTTGAGTAAAAACAGCAATAGATGGCCAAACCTTTCGACTCTTCTATGTTAAGGTTTACTAAAACTCGACTGTACTTTACTTTTTACACTATAATACATTATACTGAACTACACTTAATCAATATAAATACAATTGCTTTATTGATAAACAAAATGCCACTAACCTTAGTCATACTCTTTGAAACAAGCGCAATTGCTAGATCGTTGCGTTTGCTACTGTATTCTTTTCCTCCCCAGTACGCATGCTCTGTTCCTTGAAAGAATATATTTTCGGCCACGCCACATCCAGCATGCTGAACTGAGTCATCCAAAATATCTCTCATGGTTCCTTCTGGGATTGTTGTATAAGAATCAGCAATGCTTAGCAGTTTTTCCAAGGTCAGATACTGGTTTTCAAACACACTAAAGTTGATGAAAAACGCGATATTAATTCAGGAGGCATCACTATAACTATCCGGACATGCTTTAGTCTTACTGGCACACTTCAGAAACAGTGTATTTTACAGATAGCAAACAAATTATGACAAATGTTTGTGATCAAAATCGAGTATATGTCCTATCGCATTCAAGCATTTATCATCACCGAAATGATGTTTTCTACAATAGTTGAAAGTCAGAATCAAAATTTTTAAAATTATGGCAACGGCGATTCCGCAAAAGATGACGTCGAGAGAGGGGAATTCCACAAAAATGCAGAATAATGGAAATAACAGCGATTCTATTACTATTCGATATTAAAGTTTCATGCACCGTGGTCAAATGCCAAAACGCCATCTTTTGGGAAATCGTCTATTGCTGTTATGGATATTGAGTCGTGTCTCTATCACTATATATAATCTTTGACTCGTTTCCGTAATTGTCTATCCACTTGGCCAAAATATGATTCACCAAAATTTTTATTCTATTCAATATGCAAGATTATGCTGATACTCATTGAAAATGCATGATTAATCGAAGTAGTGTTGTGGCCGAGTGGTCAAGGCGCTCTTCTCGGGTCGTGGGTTAGAATCGTTCTGTCGGAACCACTTTCAACAAGCGAACAGCCAACACAGCTGTACATCTTCCTGAGGTCAATAAAATGAGTATCCGGGATATACGTTCTATAATATCAATCTTGGGCCACAAGCTGCAGGTACGCATTAACTGTATAGCTGCCAGATTTCTTGAACTGAGTTAACAAATAAAGAAAGTTGTTAGCTTTATCCATTATGTTCAAACAAGAATTCCATTTTGTCAACTGTGAAGATAGATTTTGGGAAATTCAATATCAATGTCTTTATCGTTCGTTTCATTGCTGGATTTCATTTTCTCTTTCTTTGCCTTTAAAAGGTAAGAGCAGAAGGTATTTCGAGACTCATTTATTACCCCCATGTAATGTATGTGCAGTGCCGTGGAGGGTGTGCAGTACAGATTAGGTATGCCATCCGTACAGTGGTGCATGTGAAGATTGTCGTCATCACCATCATAATCATCAACATCACCATTTACGAGATCAATGCAATCTTAGAGGCAAAGGATCACAACAAGCATCGCCATCACAACAACCACATCCACGACGAAAATTTTCATCGTCTCCAACAGCAATGATGTGACGAACATGGAAGAATGTGATCGCCGAGGCGACAAGTACCACAACAACTGCGATCATCACCATCATCATTGAAAACCATTATAAATCATTATAAATCATTATAAATCATTATCAATCATTATCAATCGTTATAAATCGTCATCAACATCATTATCATCATTATCATCATCATCATCATCATCAGTAGAAGTAAAAGGCTGTTCATTCAATAAAAACAACACTATACAAGAAATCTACAGACATTTGTTCCCTGTTACATGCTGAATCATTCCCTCCTTGCTGTGGTGGGTGGATAGCTGATGAATCGCATACTTTTGATATTCTTTTCTGCCACCCTCTCTTCCTTTTCAATTCTCAATGTGGCAATTGGCGCACTTTTGTAAGTGCCCCCAACGCACGATACCTTAACATGTTAAATAGTCACATGAATGTTGGGGGTCGACACCCCGTGGAAAAAGGACCAGTCGGCAAATCGGTAGCCACGATGCCCTGGAGCAACAAATCTTGGATCTATTCTTTGTATGTAATGCAGTAGGTATCCATTAGACTCCATAGCAAACAAATAACTTTAGTCAATGTTTTGGATTCGTAAAGAACGGAAAAGAATTCAGATGTTCAAAAATTTTTCGGCTTTGTATGATTCAAAGACCAGAAAAACTCCGTACGAATTCCTCGATAAAGTTTCAAGAACATTGCATGAAAGGGCCATCAGAGCGATTCTAGTTTCCGTATTTTAAAAACTTTTTCTTGGAGGCATGCCCTGGACATTCGGCACACGCTCCACTACAGTGCCACCTTTAACTTGTGCCCATTAAAATCGAAGTACCTTCCTACGCCCATTTGATGAATCAGAAAGGTATTTAGTTTGACTCTAGTCGGCAAATCAAGATGGTCACACCCCCCCCCCCTCGGGACAGCCTCCTTGAGTCTCGAGTCTGGTTACCACTATATCAGGCAGTCAGAATAAAGCAGACATATTGAAGTCAATTTTCGTGATTAAATTTCGAGACAAAGTCAGCAGGCGTAATTTTTCAACACGTCATTTCTGAGCGTCTACCTGGAATCCCTGATGTTTTGAATACAAGCAATGACATGTTGATCTATGACAAAACTCCAGGAAAACATCATTAATCTTTGCAAGCTGTCTTTACAATCAACAAAGACAAATGTTCACTTTTTCATGACAAACACAAGTTTTTTGGATTTGTATTTTCGTCGCAAGGAGATTCGGCCTACCCACAGAAAGTGGCCGCAATAAAGAATGCTCCACTGCAGTCAGTAAAAGAAATGAGAACATTGCTTGGCAAAATAACAAACTGCGAAATCCACAATTTAGTTGCAGAAATGAAAGACCAAACGGAAGTCACCAGTTAAGATAAACCCTATCTTCTTAGAAAAAAGAAAACCCATTTTTTATACCAGTTTATCAAAGAAAAACTCTTTTTTTCTGCAGATAAACTAGGGCTTTCAGAAATTTTGGTTTTGATAATCGTGGCTGATATTGACAAAGTTTATTAACTTTCCAAAATTTAAAGGGAGAATAAATAATCCACGGTGACATGTGTGGCCGCCAAAAAAATATCGTGGCTGCGCATAATTTAATGCAAATGCGCATAATTTCGTTTGCTGAGTAGTTATTTCAAAGTCATAAAGCCACTATCATTTTTCCTGGTCCGTAAATTTTTCTGTTTTCTTTTGTTCAACGTTTTCTGTCCATATTTTCGTCAAAACTACTCAGCGGCAGATGTTTCAATCACAAAAAGTTTCTAATCATTTTTTGCTAAAACATCTACACGCTTTTTTTTTTTATAAGGAACCACTTTATAAGGAACCTACATGTAGAAGGCCCGAAAATTTAAAGAACTTATACTACTAAAGAGAAAATCATTAAGGAACTTTTGAATGTTGAATACTTTTATCACTGCTAATAATCAAGAATTAGAAAGCCGGTTCCATTCATTTGCAGTAGAAAATCACATAAATTGCACGTTAAGCATGTATCCAATGTTTCTTTGAGTAGTCTCGAGCTTTGCTTACATGCAAATGTCTCTCTTTTATTGTTAAGACCACTGTATGTGCACTTAAAATTAAGGAACTATTGAGGAACTTTTGGAACTATAATTGACTCAAAAGAGGCCCAAAAATAAGGAACTTTAAGAACTAGGCCTTGAGGTAGGTTCCTTATAAAAAAAAAAGCGTGTAAACTGTTTCGAAAAGGAAAAAATAAGAATATTTTCTTGCAACATCATTCAGCAGAGCGCATCCCGAAGTTATCCCGCTCTTTCGTAACAATATAAAATTCTCGGAAAATTCTGACTTATTTACCGTTCGAATAACAAGGAAATTTAGCCAGCTTTAAGCTGAAGCCAAATTAATGCTTTTGGGCCAAACAGTTTTAAAGAAAGCCAACCTACCAACCCTGAAGTTCAACGTGTATGTGCAATTCACCGACAGAACCGTGCATAGCACTCAATAAAAAAATTCCAAATCACAACTGAAGGAAGATTGGCCGCTCAGTAGTTTGTTTGGCCGCGTTTTCTACCATGGAAATGCAAGTTCAAATTCAAAATATCTAAAATATGATAGAAGAAAACAAGTGGTAAAGACCTCGGTCCCGTGAAATTCTGCGCGGCCTCGGAAGATTTTTTGCTGCCGCGCATCTTATCGCGGATCTTTTATTTTCTTTTAACTTTTTTGAAAAGAAAATAATTTTCGTTCATACCAGTCACGGAATTTTCCTGACATAAGTAGAGTCTTTCCAGAAATAGAGATTTTTCTTTGAAAACCTTTTTATCTGATAAACCTAGTTCTTCTTAGAAATCCAGTTTTCAGAAAAGCCGAGTTGTTCTGCAGAGTAGAGATTCCCTATTCTGTGGTTATTTTGAGACCACAGAGCACTGGAGACAACTCAGTTTACAGTATCTGATTTCGGTGACTTCCTAGCGACTAACGATAATCTCTGCCAAGGGTGACCGTTCATATTCATTGTAAAACTGAATTTTTAGTATGACTAGATTGACAACTGCCTTCTCCTATTTTCTTTTTGCTAGTTCTTAGCCCATAATTAGTTTATAAGTACAGAAGTCATTGGAGATAAACTTAGTTTTTTATCTGGCGCAAGATTAATCGAGCACGATTCCCTCAGCAACAAGATTCTCTCCTGTCATAGACGTAAACGTGTACGCAAAGAAAACGAGATTCTAAGGAAGGTGAAATCGAAACCAAGATATTCGTAATCACTAATTTATTTTTGTATGATTTCCAGTCCAAACTCCGCCGCTCTTATGAGGAATGCCCCGCTTATTTAGATTTCTATCAGTATTTACTTAATTTACTGTGACTTTCTTGCTGTGAAATTCCACTGGTACACTCTGGTACACTCTATTTCTTGGTTAGAACTATGAACTTCCTTAGCCTATAGGTACTATAGGGCCCGTCGCACTGAGTTTCAGCAGTTTCCTGACAAAGTTTATCAAATAAAAATTCTGATACCCCCGACTCCCTGCCAATTAGATTAAGCCTGCAGTTCGAACCCCCTCCATAGAGTCACCTAATTACTGAAAAAACTTCCAATGAAACTCGATTTCTGAGATTTTTCGGGGAATCCAACTAGTTGATGTTTTGTTGTGTTTAAACAAAGTATGAACTAACTATGGAACTAACTATTTGGGAGGAAACACTTGTCAATCTCGTCATATAAAATTCAACTTTACGGGAATTTTACAAGAATCGCACTTTCTAAATTGTTGGCCATCGTTTGCATTGATATTCTCTGGTCGCCCAGGAAGTCCACGCTAGCGAATCTATACGCACCACAACAAGCATAATAACCCACCACAGTAGTGCTTATCCACCGCAGTACGCAAAAAACCCCACCACAAGAAGCATAATAACCCACCACACCAAGCATAATAACCCACCACAGTACGCAAAATACACCACCACATTAGAGCTTATCCACCACAGTACGCAAAAAACCCCACCACAGTACGCAAAATACACCACCACAGTAGTGCGTATCCACCACAGTAGTGCGTCTAGATTCGCTAGCATGAAGTCACAAATATCAGATAAACTGAATTTTTCTGAAATATTCAGTAGAGGTCTGGATCGGCACGATATTTTTCTGGAAGATGGCCGCCATTGAGTAACCGAATCTTTGCCACGTGCAACGACCGGGACTGCCGTCTATTCAGGAGAGCTAGCGTAAATTCCTTTGAAATTCAAGTTTTGTTAGAGTATAAGTGAAAGAAATGATTCAAGTCCCAGCTTATTTGCTCAAGGAAGCATTTTCCAGTATTTTCCTTTTTGTGAGTGACTTGCATCTTCTTTCCCAAGTTTCTGCAGATATTTTAAAAATTTATTGCCGCACAATCCCTTTATCCCTCATTGCTTGTTAAATTGAAGCATAATATGCTGCGCTACCCTTCCTAAAGCGACCTCCTTCCATTTCTTGCGGCCGGAGAGATTTCCCTTACTAAATGGCAGCCATCTTCCAGAATAATGTCCCGCCAATACAGACCTCTTTCAAAAGATCTATTATCTCAGAGAAGGCAGCTCTGAAAAACCTGGTTTTTAAAACTTGATATTTTCCCGCCGAACTTCTATTTAATAGAAAGTTCAACAAAATATTTATAATAAATTTCATTCTTATGTTGTTGAAATGAACAATAAAGCAAAAGGCGAGATGAAAGAAAATACAGAAACGCGAAATCGTTCAAAGAAATCAAACATAAACATTTGTGACGTAACAAGTCGTAATAAGAACGTAACAGAAACGTAACAAGTTTACAACTCCATTCAATCCAGACAAATATCGTGTTATTGATGAGAAAGGAATAAATGATAAATACCGATAATTCACAAGGAGACGATATCACAAGAAACATCTTGCTTTTTGGGAAGCAGGGCCGTTCCTTGAAAATTTTCATTGGGGGAAGGGGGTGTAGAGAAGAGATTTACTGACACGAATTGGCGTTGGCCTGGCGTTATAGCTTAAGTGGCTTTTGTTAATTTAAACCAAAAACTGCTATGTTTTATTATGTATCATTTCAAAGACCCATAGCGTTACTAGCTATATAAAATATAAATGTTACAGGGCCAACGGAACTGATTTGAACGTAGGGAGGGTGATCAATTCGTCCCTGCCCTGGGTTCTAAACCCCCCGCTCCTCGTAGGAAAAAGCCCGTCGGGAAGATTTCAACTTCGATAAAAATGGCGTTAATTTACTGATGATGATGATGATGTTGATGACGTTGATTTACAGTAGATAATGATGATGATGATGATGAGCCAGTTTTTGTTGAGCAAGAATTCTCCGAGGAAGAACAGAGAAGAGAAGAGCAAGTATGATATTTGTTGGCAGAAGGACCTTACATAAATTTAATATTTGTTCAAGAGATAACAATAGCAGGCATGGAAAGCATTAGCAATTGATAACGCAAAAGCCACTCAGTTTGTTTGTTTAGCCAGCATTGCCTGTTAACTGAGATCTGGTGATGTTTGATGTTTGTCTCATCGTATGGACTTCAGAATGGGCAGTCAGCCCAATGCCAAATTGCCTTCACTTCTTCTAGGTTGCCGAAAAAACGAAGGTTTTCCGCAGACCAGCACACTATGTCCACGGAGACAATAAGAGCCCTATGACATAAGTCGAAAGCACGAAATGAGTGAAATAGTAGGGAAGTAGGCCGACAAAGCAAGCAGGGAGGGTGGGTTGGACAAAAATCTGTTTGATCAGCAGTCCAAAACGTTCCCTGTTTACAGTTCCTTTTCAGTTTCAATGATAAGCACAGTCCACATTCGAAATTTATAGCCGCCAGATTTGAACGCACGAGTTAAATAAGTTTTGCAATAGCAATACTGTTGTATAAGGAATTGCTTTGGGTGAAATAACTTCCACCAATCACGAGACACATAAAAAACTTCTCTGGCTCTAGCAAGCGGGGGATAATAATATATAAAAAGCCCCTGTCACATACTAAACCCAAATAAATTACTTTTAGTCGTGCCTGACAACTAGTTGAGAATAAATGTGATTCAATGCAAACGCATCAGCCTATGTTCTTTGTAATACACCTTTTTGTATGTTTCAATAGGATAAACAGGTTAGCTTTTTTGTATTGTAAATAGGGCATATGGTCACCCCCCCTTCCCGAGTTGCCAAAATAAAGCCATCTTTCCATTTAATTGGAAATTATTTCCATCTGTTTAAAAAAAATTGCATTGTAAAGATAGCCTACAAGATAGATACCCTAAGCAACCATAGTAAAAATAAGGTTAAAGCTTTTTCAAGAGTTGCCAGAAACCTGGACTCTCAAAAGGCTAGCCTACTATATAACTCGTTCATTATGTCAAATTTTAACTATTGCCCTCTCATCTCGATGTGTTCTGGAAAAACAGCAAATGATAAATCGAGTACATAAGCGTGCCCTGAGAGTGCTACTAAATGACTTCGACTCCAGTTTTGAGGAGCTCTTAAGCAGAAACGAGGAAACTACTATGCATGTGAAAAATTTACAGAAGCTTATGCTAGAGGTATATAAATGTCCTACTGCTGGAAACCCCTCCTTTCTGTAGGAGTTCTTCAACAAGAAAATTCTTCCATATACATTAAGAACAAACAACCTTCTCCAACTGCCAAAAACAAGGACAAATAAATATGGAAACAACTCTCTTTCATTTCGGGGTTTGAAAGAGTCTGGAATAAACTTTCAGACCAATTTAAAGCTGCTAAAAGTAACAATGAATTCAAAATCAAAATAAAAAGTTGGAAAGGATTCGGATGTAACTGCCGCAAATGTATTTAAATAGATAAATAGATAAAATTGTAAGTAGGTTAGAGTAGAGTTGGCCTTTATTAGCATTTGCTATTTCTTAGCCAACTATAAATCAATTGTATTATTATTATTATTATTATTATTATTATTATTATAGTAGCGACGGCATCTCGGTGTAAAAATTTCTTAACTTAAAATCATTAACTGCAATTCGGTGTTCCAAAATTGAACCCTCAGTGAAACGTGCAGCGTAAAATCGCGCTTCAGGAAAAGGGCTACTGTTTACTTACTTAGTTGCCGCTTTCTGCTGGTCAGCCGACAAGCCTTCACCCCCAGTCATTTTCCTGTCTTTCATCAAAGGCCAGTTCGGCAGCTCTTTAAAAATGAAAAAGGTTTCATATCAAATAACTGATATGAGAATTGAATAGAATTAAACCATTTAGCATTGCATTTTCTAATACCCTATTGGGAAACCCAGGGGTTTATAATGGCAACGATGGGCAGGTGCTCACGGCGAAATGTCGGACATTTCGCAATAAATTTAGCGTGCAGAAATCGATTTCAGAAAAGTGCATCGTGTCTTTTTTATGCATATGGTTTGAAAGCTTCTCAATCCATGGGTGCCGGTGTAGAACGTGTAGAACAGTGATGCATACTTAAAGTTAGACTTATCTAGTTAGAGTTGGAGTTACAAAGGAAAAATTGAATGAAAAGTCAGTCAAATTCTATTTCATTTCTATGACAAAGTTTTCCATTTTGCCTTGAGTTTTCTCCTGTCAGGAAAAGTTTTCCTGAAGTATTTACTGGAAAGTATTTTACTGAAATTGGTTCCATGGATAGAACGTTGTGCAGATTTCCAAGGATTTTTCGTAGCATTTAATTTTCTTGTAGGCAATTGTATGTTTGACTCATATTAATGTATGTGAAATTTCATGTGGTGATTGGTTAAAACTTTATCTGCTTGCAATAGAAATAATTGTGTGTAAGATTCAGAGGCTCAGATCTACGGATGTACAATGATGTTTGGACGTTCGATATTACTGGTTTGCTACAGAAATCTAGTGTTTCTCTAGAATTTACGGCAAACATATCCTGATAAAATCTTTTCAGATGTAATCACGATCAAAGTCGCGATCATAACCATTAACCACGGACAGGATCACGATCACAACACCTTTCCAAAGGGGAGGGGGTGTTACCCTACAAAACCACTGGTTTAGCTATAATTGATCATTTGTTCTTGATTATGAGAACCATAAAAAGGGGAAATAGACTTGCCAAATCAAAAGTTTGATTATTTATCTAAACCGAACGAAGAGCTTTCCGAGTGTATCATTGTCAAGTCAGTACAAAAAATTAAGGTTTATTCTGTTGTTGTTTAGTATGAAAGGTAGACGCGGTAGTGTCTTAACTTTCAGACAAAGGGTCAATAGATTTATTACGTTTTGAGATTTATAAGAATGCAATTTCACATAACATACCGTTTGCCTTGCCCATGACGTTGGAATAAGAATCGATACAATGTCTTTCAAAAGCAATATTGTACGGAGATATCTGAAAAAAGTAATGAAAATTCAGCTTCTACGAATCAAATTAAAATATCAATTTATATCAATTATGAGGGCAATAAACAGTAAAGAGAAACCTATTATTCAGTTTTGTGTAATATTTTTAGGGAAAACACCCCTTGTATAATAGTGTAACGTTACTGAATATTTTCATCAAGGAAATAGAAAATTATTGAAAGTAAACATCCCTTGAAAATCTAACTCTTACAACATGCTCATCAAATTTTTCCCCACCTTTCATAGTTTGTTCTCAGAGGAAAAAAGTCAAACCTAAGACTTTCCCTCGTTTCTAATAAAAAACGTAGTAAAGAATTTCAAGCAAAATTGGTACCTACCGATCGTTTTGTGCCACTCCCCTGAGCTTCCAACAACCTGCAATTGTCGTCTGCAATGTAACGACGTTTCTTTTGCTCTTTTATACCCCAGGACAATAAAAAATCCAATCCGGAAGTTCATTTTACAACCAAATAAGGCATCAAGGTGCGGCCAGAAAGCCATACATTGTTTCAAGGCTGACTGGTAGACTGAGGTCTGGTACTCAGTTTTCTTCTCAAGGTCCATCATTCCTTGACAGAACAAAGAGGGATGGGGGAGAAAAATTTGTCTCCCACCAACTCTTTGTTATTCCTGGTTGGATCCTAGAAAATTTATATTGAGATATAGGCTCGAGGCAAGTCAAGCTGACTAGCAATTCTGTGAAGGGAAAGTAAACAAAAAAGCCTTGAAACACCTGTTTAATAAGAAGACATTGAAAAGGCTATATTTGTACTCATGATTTATCTGTGCTGATACCCTCAGCATCCCATCCCCCCCCCCCCGAGCTTCACTGCCTTACAAACTCTTCTTCTCAGCCATGGTCTGTTTCGAGGATTTGAATATCGTCTAGACTAGAGGTCAAAGAGTTAAATCTGTGACATAAAAAGCTTGGAGAATAACGAGACACAAACATGATTACAAGATACGAAAATAGACGCAAGAAGAATTGAGAGTTTGGAAAGAAATACAAACATGGCTATGAAACTGTATTTACACAAGTCAGTGGCAATGCGATAAAAATAGCTTGGCTCTTTCATTCAAATGTATTCTTATCTTGAAAATGCAAATTCACTGCTTTATTAAGGGTTGTTTCCTGCTAGTTGAAAGGGTATGGCTCGAGAGTCGACAATAGCTTTCGACGGCCCTGCATCACGATATCTGACAACTGTACTCAAGATGCTTCTCCAGGGTAGTAAACATCCTCCACGGTACTCAAGGCAAAACTCTACGGTACTGGATATCCGCAACTGTACTCAAGAATGCCTCCCACACAAATCATGATACCCCCCACCCCCAGTATTGAAAATCCTCACAAAACTCAATATGCTGTCCCACAGTAGTCATGATGCCTCCTCACAGTACGAACATCCGCCCACAGTATTCAAGGATGCCTCCCAGTGGTACTGAACATCCGCAACAGTCCTGAACATGCATTATACATTAGATAGGTTATCAGTAGCATGTCTTACCCTTTTATTCATTTTCTCTAGAAATTCTTCTTCTGTAATGTTCGATGAGGCCTGTTAACAAGCAATTTGATTAACTGATCCATGCATATGCAGACTTGCCAAAGGGGTAATTCCATACCATCCAACCATGGCAATTCTAAGGGAATTAACTCTAGATTTAACTTTAGGCCTGCTACGCAGGCAGCACAGTTTTAACATACACGCATTTTTTTTTAAAGAACCTAGCTCAAGACCTAGTTCTTAAAGTTCCTTATTTTTCGACCTCTTTTGAGGCAATTGTAGTTCAAAAAGTTCCTTAATAGTTCCTTAATTTTAACTGCACATACAGCTCAATGACTACTGTATAGAGACATTTGCATGTGAGCCCCATGTGAGCAAAGCTCGAAACTACTCAAGGAAACATTTGATACATGCACAAAGTAAAATTTATGTGATTTTCGACTGCAAATGAATGGAACGGGCTTTCTAATTCTTGATTGTTTGCAGTGATAAAAATATTCAACAATGAAAAGTTCCTTAGTGATTTTCTCTTTAGTAGTATAAGTTCTTTAAATTTTCGGGCCTTCTACATGTAGGTTCCTTATAAAGTGGTTCCTAATAAAAAAAAGCGTGTAGTACAAGTCCTCTACACTAACAAAACTATGGTATTTTCTTTTAAATGATGAACAAGAAGGAAAGGGGGCTTCAAAACAATAAACTATGTAGCTTCCAAAAACTTTCTTGAATCATAAAATTAAGCAAAGCAATCCAGTTAAAATATTAACAAAATGCAACAATAATCAATATCTCTATAACAAAAACAAATAATCAGTATTAAGAAAATGTTGAAAACAAACTTATTCTAGAAACCTATAAAATGTTAAAACCAAAACTACAATAACAGCTTGAAATTTTATGCACAGTGTAATTAAATTCATTTAGTCCCCTAAAAAAGCCTTAACACTATCGTAACCATTGCCTTTTGCAATATGAATCAAAATTCCAGTTGCTCTGCGACCACGCTTAGCCATACAAAATGAGCAGTTGCAAATACCCCTGCAAGGTGGACATATCCAATTAGGGTTCATTATGGCTTTCTTTGCATCTTCTCCATATCTGTTCCTTAGACATGGTCCACAAAACTGTCCTCTAACTCCAAAACAATTATCAGATCTGCAAAGTGTTTTTAAATCATCAGTTTTTTGTCGACATTGATGGCAGGTGGAACCAGTTTGGTCATATTTTTTGTCACTTGTTTTCTCTGCGACCATTATTAAATCATCTTCAGTTAGCATGTTGTAGTTTCTTATCAATTCATTTCGATCCACATTTTGCTTGGTAGTAGGCCTGAAAAAAAAACACCACAATGATCACAGATTAGAAATTGCTACTTGCAGGAGAAATCATAATTACAACATTCCAATCTTACAGTCTATCGTGCAAGGTAATAAAACAACAATATAAATTTCATATGAAAGAGTTTTGTGCCTTGTTAGAATCACTGGGTCTTAAGGTGAAAATTCTTTCATCATGGAATGGATGTTTAGGGGGAGAGGATGGTTCCTGTTTTCAAAATTGTAATTTTGTTCTGAACAAAACGTTCAAAACAATTTTCTTTAGTTAATACTATTGTACTTCAAGAAGCAAAAAACATCCACATGTTTTCATAAACATATCAAATTGTGGCAGCAATAGTAAAGATTTATTACTCAAAAATTTTTATTAAGAAATACATACCTTCTTCTCTTCTTCTCAGGTGAATCAATGAAGTTCTTTTTACTTCCCCAAAGTTTTACAACCATTGAACCTTGTTTGCAGTCATCATTATCATCATCAAACGTGTCGGTGTGTTCGTCCACTTCGAAATCCGATGATCTGTCATTATCTTCACAATCACTTCCATATCTCACTCTCCTAGTTCTTCGGCAACTTCTTGAAGGGTTCTTTCTTGAAGGGTAAGGACTACAGGAGAGTTTTCGATCGATTTTCTCAGAGTTAGGCCGCATCACCTTGCCAACTCTTTGTTTTCTTTTTTGAGTTATTGGGCCGTCTGGAAAGAGATCCTTAAACATTGCTTCGTTTTCTGCGATTCTCTTCTGCCTTTGCAGCTCATATTCACTTTGCTCATCATCTCTGATGATTGCCATTTTTTGATAAAATACACAGAGCAACAAAAAAAATCACTTTTAACACAAGCACCCTTGTGAAAAGAACTTTACTAAAACTAATTGAACACTCCACGTGCAGTAGCAAATAGAACAACAGAAATGGCGGGAAATTAAGTCTCGTTCGCATAACAACCAGTATGATAACGAGACTAAGGTTACAATGAGAAATGGAGAGGAAATGCCAGGGCGAAATATTAGTATCTTATCTGCCGTTTTGTGTTGTTTCTGCGTATAAATTTAGGATGAGAAAGCCTCAAGGGGGTTTCAAGGGATTTCTTCAAAAAAACTTACTGTAAAATCCTTTTCTAATTCTAAGAGAACCAGGCAGTCAAAATATGTCTGATTAACGGCAAATGCATATTAAAAAGTTTCTTATCATTGTTCAAAGGAAAAGAAAAGTACATTAGCTGAAATGGCCTTGCCACGAGACCAGTGTTGTGAAACGATGATTTGTTAATAATTGCTGTTATTACTGCGTTTGCGGTTATTGCTGTTATTCCTGTGTTCCTGCATTCCTGCTTTCCTGCGTTCCTGTGTTCCTGTCCGACGACCGAAGTCAAGAAGATCGCTAAGTTTCCACGAGGGACATCATGTGAACATTTTCACCAGTGAACTTGCAGTAGAACGAGCACGTGAAATAATAACTAGTAAATATTTAGTAAAGTTATATATCTTGATTTTCATTGGTTAATGAATGAACACGAAGAACTCAATGATTGGACAATATTTGTAGTGTATTCTATTGGTTAAAGTTAATTATATTGGGGCGTTGCCGTAAGGGTATATAACATAGGTTTTTATGGGTTCTAGGGGAGAGCTTCTTTGAATGGATTGAAGATTCGTTTGTTATCAAAAGTTTTATTAGAAGTTTGAAACGTATAGATTTTATTAGAAGAAGTATCGAATATTGATCATAGGTTATTTTTTGTTGAAGAAGATTTTTGAGTTCATTCAGTGTTGTCTGATCTGCCGCTGCCGCTCGCAATTCAAATATTCCCGAAGAGATTCCGTAGTTTCAAGAGTCTGTAAGTTTTGATTTTTCACGCCCTGAATGGGAAAAAACATGACAAAAGCTTTTTTTGACCAGATGCCGAATTGAACTTCAGGTCGGCATGAGTTTCAAACCTGTCTGAAACTTCTCATGTGACATGTGAAGCTGATGAATTTGCAAAATGAGTGATCGAATCTCATTCACCCGTGAAGTTAACAGTAAAGGCTATCTGTAAAAAAAAGTGGGAAGATAAAATAAAAAATAGCAACGCTGTAGCAATGCCCGAAGGACGCTGATGATTATGATAATAATGATGAAGATAATGTTAATAATGACGAAGATGACGAAGAAGAAGACAACGATGATGAGAATGATGATTATGTTGGTGATGATGATGATGATGATGATGATGATTATGATGATGATGATGATTATGATGATGATGATGATGATGATGATGATGATGATGATGATGATGATGATGATGATGATGATGATGATGATGAAGATGATGATGATGATGATGATGACTTTGAAGAGGATGATAATGACCATAATGATCATGCTAGAGACGATCATGATGATGATTATGATGCTCGACGACGACGACAACGATGATGATGATCACGTTGAAGACGAAAATGATGATCACCGTCTTCATCATGTTGAAGACAATGATTGGTGATTGTGATGATGATGGTGATGATGATAATGATCCATTACGATGATGATGCGATTGTTGACAATGTGATCAGATGCAAGGTCGCCGGAGCCACGGGGGCAGCGGGGGCAGCTGCCCCCGTTGCCCTACTGGTACGGGGGCAGCGCGGGGGCAGCAAAGTGCCCTTTCAAAAAAACTGATTCCCGATATTTTCATAATAATATGTTTTAAAAAATTACCGAGACCTGTATTTTCAAGGAAGAAGAATGTCAATGGTCTCGTGTTGATGGAAACTGAACATCAATCGAGCAACTTTTTTTATTAAAATAACATAAAGCCACAAGGGGCAAACTAAAAAATATAGGAGTATCCGTACTCAACATACGGTGATGGGAGCCACGTATTAGTTGTAGTGATCGTAAGTCTTGGTGAATAGAATGCGTATTGAAGGATTCAAGGGTGGAAAACAAGATGGAAGTGATGTATGAATAGAAATTATTAGGTACGATTCATCAGCTGTCAGTGGCGGACTGGCTACCATTCATCCCACCGGGAAAAGCAATCAAATGGGCGCCAATAGGTGGTCATGCCGCTTTGCTTTGGGGCCAGTAAGACGGACCCCGTAAACTTCATGTTGCCGAGAATCAGTTTTTTTTTCAATACAAATGCATAATAATTTTTTTAAATCTATCCCAATGGCTGCAGAATGGTTTTAAAATTAGGGCGACGAACGAAGCGAGCGAAATGGGGGTCCATTTTGAAACCACACCATTTAGAAGCTCGGAAATTCTTCATTATGAAAATTCCAGTTATCCAGACACAAACTATCTTCCAAGATTTTGCAAAGAAAGCCTCCAGCCTAGGAGACGAGGTCCAGTTGTCCATGACTTGTACCCGAAAGGAAAGACAGTATGCGTAATCAGGCAAGTGTCAATTAAAGAAATGTTTATGAAGCCTAGAAAGTAATGACCGGTTTTCATAGTCGCATTGAAATGGAATGGGGGGACATGTCGACTGCAAATTCATCTTTTCAATGGTAACGTGTCAGCAGTGTAAGCCAAAATCATCTAGGGGGGTCGGGGGCATGCTCCCCCGGAAAATTTTTCAAAATACCAGCCCTTGTTTGGCTTAGATTGGCATTTTTTCCATACAAGTTACAAAAAAATTCAGAAACGACTTCAACTTAGATCAGCAAATAGATTGCTTCAGCACCCACGCCATTATTCGTCTAAAATGCTGTGTTGGTCCCGTACTTTCCTGATTCGAATCGAACCGAATTTAATTTTAACTGTCCTGGATCGATTGTGATCGTTAGATATATCAGTTCTTCACTCGCAGCTTTCCAGAAAGACTTGATGACTTCAGAGAACTTTCATGGTCCGAAATTTTTCAAATTTGTCCAAGTTTCGGCGGACTAACTACTAATCAAATTGTTACGACTGACGTTGATGAGGTAAAATATGAGGACCGACTGGACCGACTGATAAAATATTGGGAGGGGTGTCACACCCGCCACACCCCCTAATGTGCACCCCTTGCTTTAGATCTTTGAGAGGGAATACTTGTTTGCTATAATGAGAGGGAGTGCGGTGATTGTTTTTTGACATAACAAGTTTTTAAAAAAAGTTAAGGCAAAGGGCGCACCGGGAAATTTCCCGGTGTCCCGGTGGGCCAGTCCGCTTCTGAGTCCACCTGTACTCAGCGTTTCGAGGGATTAAAGACAGGACGCTTTGCGAGTACAGGCCCCTCAGCGCCCGTTGGATGGGGCACTGTCGTACTAGGAGATAGTTAGAGAGATTTCTTTTCCTTCCCATGCCGGAGATGGATTTCAGTATCGTTAGTTTCCGGAAATTCGCGGTTTTGTCCCTTTTTCTTGCTGAGATCATATAAGGGTTTGTTATTGATAATTTATTTTTCGATTATTTAGGTATTGTGCAGGTCAGTGTTGTTGCTTCATTTTGTTTTGCACTTTAAAAATTGCGAAAGAATTTATTGCACGTAATGACCAGCGTCGCAGATATTTTGGGAAATTTTAAAGATTTTGAGCTATGAAGCAGTAGTTGTGACAATTTTTCTTAGGTTGAATATTAAGTTGTAGTTAGGTTGAAAATTACTGCAGAAGTCAAAATGACCAAGGAGAGTATTAGTTGGATAATGAAATCGAAGAATATTGTTAGCTATAACAGAAACAATTCGAAGCAATCTTTTAGTCATGCCTGTAGATCACCTTAACCGTGCCATGCAGTACAATTACTTTTTTGCTATGAAAATTATGAATCATGAGCGTACCCAAAAGGCAAAATTTCTACAGGTTTCCCTTTTTCACCAGCAAAGGTCGACACACCTTAGGTGCCTTTTCTACGGATCCTGCCCCCGCCGCTTCATGAAGCTTCCGGCGCCTCTGATCAGATGAATATTTCCTGGAAGAATCCCAAAACTTTGAATCGAAAATAGAAAACCTCTAGTAACGTATATGTACTAATAAATTTGAGCTCATAGGTTAAACTGTGTAACAAATAACTCCCTTCAGTGCACCGAAACCTGTAATCTTCGCTACAAATGATGAATTTAATTCTAGAATCTCCAAAAGCTATCGTAAGAATTCGCATACTATGCAGATGACTATATTCGATAATTAATAGCACTTTGAAGAATTGATTGCCAACTTTGAACCATTTATTTTCAGATGATTTTGAAGCCGCAAACTGTTTTGAAAAATTTCTTCTGTCTAACTTGGCAACAATTTCTACTGCGCCACAATCTCCTCTTCTTTTCACACGAAAGTATCTTACATGTAATAGGACTTCTAGAAACCTCTGAGAATAACAACCCAATCAAAAATTGTATGAAAATATTTAAAATAAAAAATAAAATCAAACTAGATTTGAGCAACATTTTGTAATATTGTAGTCAAACTTTTTTTTGAAGACCGACCGAGCCGGCTTTTTTGCGAGAAAATCTTGGTGTCAAATTTTTAGTTTCCTGTATCTTGGATCGAGCTCGCAACCCTTAGCACAAGAAACAATTTTACAATATGACATGGCCCAAGATGATCAAAAATGAACCAAAAGTTGTAAATATGTCTCTTTATTTTGCTAAGGAAAATGCACAGAGTAGAACTCAGTAGAGATCTGTTACCAACTGCATCATGTCAGAATGCTCTGACGATTGATGTAAATAGATAGAATTCCGCCGTTCCATCATTCTTCTGTCGTTACCGGATTCCGTGTTTTAATGATAGCCAATCAAAAATGAATTCAAAACAAAAAGCATTTAAAACTGCATTAAGATTTTTGTTTATCTGATATTGTCTTTTCAATCAGCTTGTTGTGCATTAGTGATTTTCGCCCTCAAAGGGCATTTCTCTTCCTGGTTCAGTTCAGTTTCATCAAGTTGCCATTGCTTATGGTGGATAACCATGCCCTTGAAAACAAACATCTAAAATTGTCAAAGAAGATTACTTTCAGCATAAAGAAGCTTAAAGGTACTAAAATTTTCAGTATTGTATCGACAGTTAGCAAAAACTTTGTTTTTATGTCAACATGTTACGTATTGTGGCGTTTCTTTTCGGAAAGACGTACGCTGACATTCAATACAACGATTCCCAATTGTGTAGAGATTGGAACTTTCAACTTATGAGAATTTTCATTCTTGCCCATTCTTGTTTCATTTCATTTGAAGTCAGAATGTGGTTTTGTTTGAAAGAGTGGAGATAATCAAATTTTCCTATTTCTATCAGGTTTAAACTCAAGGTCATGGGACACAGAACTTTAAACCGTGTCCCATAAAAAAGAGTTTGGGACAGCATGCAATGCAAATATGCTACTATAAGGCTCTAAAAGCCCAGAAAATACTCCACCACAATTTTTGCAGTGTCTTTTCTCGCAGATCCTTCATTATGCTGCGTTTAAACAATGGCTCGCTATTGAAATCCTTATATAAAGGTAAGTATAGGGTCAGACACATTTTGAGTATCAAAAACTTGAATCAAGTATATTTTTGGGTGTGCTGATTTTGCAAAATTGGGATTTCAGGGTTGTTTCATAAAATAACTGGAAAATTCTTAAAATAATGTTTTGGTTATTGGGGGAGAATTTTAGTCTGCTCTCCCCATCACTTTCCCCCCGGGAAAATTTTCCGGGGCCACGCCCTCCAAACACTCGGAAAAGATGGGCAACGCCCATTCTAAATCATCCGTATAATCTGTAACAACAATGACAAGTTTATGAAATCTACTGTATGCAAAAATCAAAAGACCATGTTTCTGCGAGAAGCTTGTTGACTGGTAACAACAATACTGGTAATGTTTTGATGATTTTCGCCAATGCATAGAATTGGAGGAAAAGTTGGCTCATTCCTTTTCTGCTGAAAAATTAGTGGAACCCCCCCCCCCCCGTGAATGTTATAACGGATTCCGATGAATTGGAAAGTCAATGTCTGAGAGAACGGGGTAGACATGTCCACCCCAGTCCACCCTGTGGTGACGCAACTGCCGCATGAGAAACCATGCTGTGTTCCCAGAAAACGGATGAACGTGGCAACAAGCTATGGATGTTGGAATATTGTTTGTTGAAAATTCATTTGGAAATTCAGTTACGAAATCAGAAGCCCCTGCTACTCTAGAAATAACACATGTCGTTTGCTTACTTTGTACATTAGAAAACATTGAAACGCTATTACAAAGCTCATCTCAGAGCAAAATTTCAAAATAAACTAGTATGCTATAGAGAGTTGGGGAGGGAGGCAAATAAATAGGCAAACTTTTCATAGTGCACTGAGAGCCTTTAAAAAACATTTTCCTCGTCAGTGTGATTTCATGACTAAAAGATTATATTTTCCAAATAAAAATATGTTTCATATGTTTTATGTGAGTTGCATATGCAGGCTCCAGCATTTCTATCTAAACTTGCGTAGTAATCAAAATTGCGATAAACAGCGAAAACATTTTCGGGCATGCTTATAAAAGCTTTTTTCGTCCGACACTCCTCAGAGTTAGAATGTTAGTAAAAAGGCTGCTGATGTCAAAAGAACATATAAAAGAGTTTGCCGTTTCTAATTGAAGGTTTTGAATGAAATTAGCAAAAGGAAAAGAATCCGAAATACAATTTTTGGAATAAGTTGCAGAACAGGCGCTAGAATTTCTGAAAGCCATTTAGCAAGCTCATGTTGAGGTGAACCAACCGTAGATAAAATAGGCCTAAGAGGGACGTTGGGTTTGTGAATTTTAGGTAGACCCTACATCCGTGGACGCTTCGAACCCGGTGGCCGAATCCTATCATAAATTTCTTGAGTCAGTAGTTTTTTTTGACTAATTAATACAACCGTTTTTGGATTTTCTGCTCTATTTTAGCCGTTATATCGTGCTGTTCGACTTTGCCTAATTTGTCAAACTTATTTTCATCATTGAGCACGCTCCCCCCCCCCCCCCATTTTCGAAATATAATCTTTTTGGTTCAAAATAACGACCCCAGATCCTTTATCAGGTTTTGTGATAATCTGTTGGTTGTTACGGAGGGATTTGATCGCTTGAAAATGTTCCTGTGCATATAAAATCCGTGAGGTCGATAGGTGTGCCACAATAAGCATAAGCAACATCGCTTGAACGGGCTTTCAGTGAGCTAAGCTCTTCTTCCGAAACTGGCTTGAGCCTGGTTCGTTGAATGTTAAGAATTGCTGTTTATCGCAATTTTGAAGTTTTGCAGTAATCAAAGTAAACTGAACGTGCTTATAAGCCATATGCCTTCCTTTCATTACACCTTTTCCTTATAAATCTCTTTTAAGAACACCATTCTGGCTTTAGGCCAAGTTTAAATAAGCTAAGAAAAAGTTAGCTAACGTTGGTTTGGTCGTCAGCCTACTTTAAAGGAAGAAACTTTTGTGGGAAGAAACTGTCGCGTTTTTCGTGAAAGTCTGTCGAAGTTCGCGGAAGATTGTTACGCGAAGCTGTCCACAATGCAAAATTCACAATTCCTGCGAAAGTTTCTTCGACAAGAGATTCACGACTATATTTTCAGAAATTTTCTATAGTTTAAAAGTTTCGCAAGGCAATTTCGTGTGTATCTAATATTCATGGAATACAAAGATATTTACAAAATATCACGTTTGAAATCCCTTTTAAAAAGTCCAATTTCGCTGGAGTTTATTCCTGAACCTTCTGTTCGTGCTGTGAACCGCGATTTTTTCCCGCGAAACTTCCCATAGCGTTTCTTCCTTTAGAATCTGAAAAATGGCATAAACAGTAAACTATAGGACCAATAGCAAACACTTGCTAATTTTTTTAGAAAGAAAAATATTCATAATGCGATATCCCGGCGGGTCCACTGCCATAAGAACTTATATACCATGTGTGTTCCCAAAATCTCTGAGAAAGGGTGCCAGATTTCATAGGAATCTAGGACAGAGATTTTCAAAATAAGGGGTGTTTTATGGAGTCAGAGATTTTTTAAAAAGGAGTAAACTTCTGGTAAAATAAAAAAAGTGTTTGTATATTTTTTTTGACTGTTCTTTTAGCCAGATAATAACTAAAAACTAAGTAAATGTGAAGACTTAAACCCAATTGTAGATGTTTATTGGTGGTAATGTGTATGTATACTGTATATGTGTGTACAATTTGGTAATATATATATTAATATATTAATATATATATATTAATATATTTACATAGGTCATGCAATAGAATCCCATTTTCCCTAGTCATAAGGAAGATTAATTTTTGTTCAATTAATACATATGTGTATATACATATACAGAGGCTCTTAAAACTAACCTGACAAAGGTAGAACATACTTTAGAAATCAAATTTCAAATAAATATAATATTCTCTGCTGCTACCCTACCACACTACAGCAAAATGAAAAATCTTACAGAGTTCATTGTAACTTTTTGCAGAGGTGAGGAATCATCATACTCAAACTTTTAACTTGTTTCCATTACACGTGCTACAAAAGGTTTCTGGCTGCTCCACAGACTTCCATGTTCCATTTGTTTGCTTGTTTTTTAGCCTCTTAATGAAGAATGGAAAAACAACCTTTTTGTAAGAGAGGCTATTATTTGGCGGGAACTTTTCTCGGCCTTTAATGGGCCTAGGCTAGAACAGGGCTAGTCTAGGTCTTGTAGAAGTTTGCCTTGGTTATTGTTGGTGTTTTAAAAATCAATGTCAAACGTATGATAGCAGTTGGAAAAAGTTTTTAGAATTGTGTGGAGTACTGTTACAATCTATCTAATTGTAAATAATATTTTCAGCAAGCAAATATCTACTCACTAACCCAGTGAACAACTGCAGACAAGACAATGACATGGCAAAACAATGGCAAAAGAAAGCCTTTTTGGACACAGTTGGCTTCTATGGTAGCCTACATACATACACTGCAATTTTCTTAAATATCAGCAACAAAAGTCACCAATCAAGAAGATATTTAATTTTATTTGCTAAGTAGTATGAACATGTATTTTCAGGGGTATGATGATGACAACTTATTTGATAATCAGAGAAAGGGGGTCATATGTCACAGAATTGTCAGAGAAAAGGGGGTATGATTGTACTTTCTTTGTCAGAGATAAGGGGTCCGGATTATTTTTGGGAACTCACATGGTATATAAGTTCTTATGGAAGTGGACCAGTTCCCAAGCACTGCAAATGGAGTTATAGCAGTCTAGTATGTAACAAAGCAAGTTTAACGCAAATCCCTAAAGGCATTCCTACTTCAGCGGAATATCTTGATTTTTCAAATAACCCATCACTGAAATTTGAAGAGGATTATTTCCTCAGGTTCAGCAAATTGAAAATATTATATTTGAACAATTGTTCACGTAGTCGTCCTGTGCTATTTCCAAACTCATTGAAGCAACTTTATCTTCGTTATAATCTACTGCAGACAACCTCAGTTATTACGATGTTCAAAAATCAATCTGCAAACCTGACACATATCGACCTTTCTCATAATAACTTGTTATTGAAATTCGTCGTTGAATTGTTACCAAAAGCGTCTCTCATTTTTCTGACACTTGAGAGCAACAGCATGCCGGTTATCTATCAACACTATTTTCATGAATTCATAAAGTTAAGAGAGCTACATTTAATAAACTGTGGCATCGAACGGATTTCAAAGCATTCTTTTGATTCCTTGCGATTCCTTGGGTATCTAAGTTTACGTGGTAACCACTTAGCACGTTTGCCAGTTGGTTTATTTCGATTCTTGAAAACACTTCGGATTTTAGAATTGGATTGGAACAAACTTTCAAGACCACCAGACGTACGTGGACCATTGCTTTTTCAGCGACTCTCTTTGAACCGAAACCAAATAAAACATGTTTCACAATATGACCTTTTTAGGCAAAACATTGCTTTTCTGTCGTTTCATCATAATCAAATCCATTCATTTGATCTCCGACACACAAAGTATTTAGCAATTGACTTTTCACACAATAATATTACGAAACTAGGTGATTTTGCTTTTCAAGGCAGAAAGCGCCTTTTCTATATCAAACTTCAAAATAACACAATCAGTCTTATATCGCCCTTGGCATTCAAGGGCATCTCACAGATTGGCACTTTATACCTTCAGAGGAATTCCATCCTGACTTTGCCACCAAATGTTTTTAAAAATCTGAGAATATCAAACTTGTTTCTATATGGAAATCAAATTGAATCTATGAATGGAGTTCTAGCAAACATGAATGCTCCACCGAAATTATTGCTGTTAATTTCCAATCCGCCGTTGCAAGAATTCAGAATAAACGAATATGTCTCTATGGCAAATAAATCGAGTATTTACCTCAGCTGCAACACTATTAAGCAATTTTCAGGATATGGAGAGCTGCGTGCTAGTGTACGTTGTTTCCCTTCAATGTATTTTTCGATATACACCAACGAAGCAGACTTAAGTAGCGATGGATACAATTGTACCAAGACCAAAAATGACCAATCATTCAAATGCACGCCATGTCCTTTAGGGTATTCTACGAATCTGAGTTGTGATGCATGGGACTGTTGTATAAGCTGCCCAGCTGGTTCATTCTACCAAGATGAACTTGCTTTGACCTACTGCAAGCATTGTCCATCCGGTCAGTATGTTCCTCCCGAAAGATCACCAGGAAAAAGTCCTTTAGATTGTTTGACCTGTCCTGACGGAACAAAGAAGAATAAAACAGCAGGCTATCGCGCATGCTCGTGTCTAGATGGATTTGCGAGAACAAACCGCTTTGGAAAATGTAGCAAATGTCGTCAGGAAGGCATATCATGTGAATCACATGACTATCCTACATTGCAAAGAGGGTATTGGTGGATTTGGCATAGAGATTCACCTTCAAATACGACATGCAAAAACACTTTAATTGCTTTTATGAAAAATCTTGACACTGAAGATGATACTTATGATAGAGGCACGATGAACTTTTCATGTACATTACCAAAGCCATACCATTGCCCAATAAAAGGGTCTTGTCTCGGTGGTGTTAATGCTACATGCAAAACTGGTTATAAAGGTATACTTTGCTCTGTTTGTGAAAAGGGTTACAGTCGTCAATTTCAAAAATGTATCAGATGTCCAAAAACGGCATTAGCAGTCTTGCAATTGCTCGGTTACATAGTATTGTTTTTGCTTATTTGCGCTCTTGTATCTTGGACGGACAAGATAAAAAGTGACAATGATGATAACAAAAGAACTTTTGCTGATATTATTCTTTCAAATTTGAAAATTCTAGTTGGATTTTATCAGGTTCTTGTTGCATGCCTCAATGCTTTTTCATTTGTCAGTTGGCCAAATTCTCTGAAGCAAACGATTGGGTTTTTCAAACTCGTTCAGTTTGAAGTCATCCGCATTCCTTCACTTCGATGCATTAAACCTGAATGGAATTTAAATGCTATCGATGAGTTCTGGATTGCTCTGATCGGAACTGCAATACTTCCATTTCTAATGTTGCTTTATTATGCAATAAAGAAGGTCTACTTATTTTCAACAGTCAATTTACCTTCAGAATTAATGAGACAAAGCCTTCTATGCAAGAAGAAGTGTATGAGAGTATTGGTATTATTTCTTTTTGTTACCTACCCATCAACATCACAAAGAATCGTTAATGTTTTGCCTCTCAGTTGCCACAATATTTGCACCAATGATAAGAATGGCCGGTGTCTGCATCAATTATCTTACATGAGAGCTGATTACAGTGTCAAGTGTTTGTCTTCTTCAGGCGCAAATCACCTTACATTGGTATTTGCATACATTGCCATATCTATCCCGCTAGGTCTACCGGTGATTCTGTTCCTCCTCTTATGGAAATTCACGCCAAAAAATCAGATCGAGGTGTGTGGCGATTCGATTATTAATGAAAGCAGAAACGGAATACAAACTGAAAATGCAGAACATGAACCGGATGTTGATAACGTATGGATTATTAATGATGAAAGCAACACGAACGATGGTTGCCTACAATTTGCTTTGAAATTCTTATACGAGAATTATACTATTTCAAATAGATATTGGGAGTCATTGGAAATGTTAAGAAAACTCATCATGACTGCAGGCATAACCTTATTCATTGGATATGGTTATTATAAAATAGTCATGAGCATGACGATAGCTGTAGCTGGATTTTTTGCAATTTTGCATGCATACCGACGTCCGATGAGGAATAATTTTGAGAATGGAGTTCAGTTAGCTTCACTGTCGATTACTTCGATGAATGTTTGCTTTGCTCTCATTTTACAATCAACATGGTATAAAGAATATCAGCAAAAGAACAAAGATAATCTTGCAGTTGGTTTAATGTTTGTTTTATTGAATCTTATTGTTTTCCTGTTAGTTACGCTTCGCCTGATGCCGATTCTTTATAAAACTGTTAAGTTGTTATGCAAAGCTTCTATTTGTAGCTGTAAATGTATATCTAACTCGCCTGCAAATGAATTGACTGGTGATACTGAGTACGTTGAAGCAGTGTACTTACTTGGACAGGATTAGCTGTCTCCATTTAAGCTATACATCCCATACGCTTACTCTTAGTCGCCAAATAAACGTCCCCCCCCCTGTTTATAAATTTCGAGCTTTCCCCCCACCCCTACGGATCTTATTAGGACCCCCCCGTTTATTTATTTCGGAAGAAAAAACTTTGGAAGAAAGAATTTCACTTGTGAAAGGAGTAAACTACGCTTCATAAACCTTATTTTTGATGAAATAACTCAGAAAAAACACAGTAGTGTACAAAACGTTTACACTCAGTAGTGTAATCATAGGTAGTGTAGTGTATAATAGAATTAGTATCTTAGTGTCTTATGTTGTGTAGTGTATAAAAATTCCCCCACCTGTTTATTAAACCCCCGTTTATTAATATTTCCAAATAGTTCCCACCCCCCATTTATTAAGACCCCCCGTTTATTTGGCACCTTAGAGTAAGTGAAAAATTAGGACACAACTTCAGGCTCCGGCGGACATTTCACGGTGCAAAAATGAGATCAGATAGATAGCTGTTTTACTCACCCCTGTTTCTATAAGATTGGCTGTACTAAATTAAAAATTTTATCATAATTGAGATGTCACTGGTTGGGAAGTACCTAGATCTGTAAAACCAGAATTTTATGGGCTTATCTATGGAAGAGAGTTTGCTAAATTGAACAATTACAACGACGGAAATAGGTGGCATGCATTTTTGCCGTGAAAAACAGAGTACCACTGTAGTAAAAAAAATGTAAATTGAGTATGAAGCTTTATTTTCTTATTTTTGTTATAGCTTTGCCTAAAGTTTTCTTAGTTTTCTTTTATATTTTTGATTGCTGTTTAATTGTGTATTTGCTAAGATTTGTCGTTATGTTTTCTTTATCATTGGTCAGCTCGACCCTGCCATTTGAAAAAAGTTATTTTGTAGTGTAGCTCTGTGTTGGAACATTCCCTATTTCGCTTTGCAAATACATGCTCTTTTGTATTTTTTAATTAGAACCGATGTGTTATGTAAATCTAATTTTTTGACTGGTGGGGCTAAAAAACTAAGCTTCGATATTATGATGTCAAACTTTGAAAATTCTTTTCAAGGGTACCAAAAACGAGGGTTTCAACTATACGAAGACTGCAAAAAAATATTAATCTACAATCCCTTTCGTCAAACATGTTCACCAAATAAAATGGAGAAAGCAAAAATTTGATTTCTTTTCAATGCCTACCCATTCCCTGTATGGCTTTTCGCTGTTAAGCGCAGGTGTGTCCATCGGCAGATGTGTGGGCCTAACGTCTGTATATCATAGAGATGCTGTAGCCCCACCTGCCCCATTAGACGCGCCTCCAGGGGGGGGGGGGGTTCGGAGGAAGAGACAGGAAAGTCAGAGATTGAGTACAGACGTACAGAACATATTGTTAGAACGAAATGAAAGTAGCGCAAGAAAATAAAGATAGAGCAAATATAGGAACTAACTGATTGCAATGACAACGATAGATTGTGTGGTTTGTATAGGGATTTCATTTTCGGTATTTAGTCTTTTTTTGTTTCTTTTGTTGTTTGTTTGTTGTAGTTTTTGTTGGCCTATTTATGTTTGCTTCGGGTTGTTTGTATTGCATAAAATTTGTCGCTTATCGAATTAGTCTGTTTGTTGGGTATTCCTTTAACAGGTGATTCGGAAATTATGTCTCATATTTATTCATATCTACAGTTTTTCTTCCTATTGGTTATTCCAACTTGCACTTGACAGCCGTCAATCAAAAAAATTTTCAAATATGCGCCACCACCAAGTTTCCCTCTTTATTTTAAAGAAGAGGCATGAAGCTCATTCCTGTGAGGCTAATGGAAAAAGCGGGGTTTGGGTTGGTTGGGCGCACAGCGATCTCGATGCTTCGAGGAGGCTCGAATTCTTCCTCACCTCCTCTCCGCATTGAGGCTCGCTGAGAGACTAAAAGCTCGTTTTTCCATTACCCAACCTAGTACCAAGGGCAAATCGGACCTCTACATGACACCGCGCTGCCCATATTTTCATCTGTTGCGGGCTGAGCTAACAACAACAGCAACAGATGTCCTTCAAAGACGAAGACGAACAAACATTCAACGCAGCAAGATATCGGAATAAAATTTTTGCGTCACACGAAAGGGGGTTTTTATATTGGGGTGAACATAAGTTTCTCACACCATGAACGAAACGTGAAATATACACTTTTTAATAAGAATACCTTAATTTTTGCCGAGTCTCAATTATTCTTAAGATTATTCGATTTTGAGCCTAAAAATATTCTTAAATTATTCTTAATTTACAATGTTACCAAGCGGCCTGAAGATCAAGAGAAATAAGTCAAATCTTTGTCATTTGCCAGTTTTATGATAAAAAAACCTAATCTACAGTTAAGTACTATTTCATCTCCGCCATTAATCTCACTAAACCAATTTGGTCCAATGTGTATGTTAAGCATATACAGTGGGACAATCACGTTTATGCCTTGTGAAAAACGCAGAGAAATAGAAAATTTTCTTCATGAAGTTTTAGCCTAGCATTATTTTTTAATAATTCTAAAATTTCAGTGATTTTAAGCCTCAATATTCTTATAGACTGTATTCTTATAAAAAAGGTGTGTAAGTGGATGTTTTCCAATCTGAATATCAGGAAAGAGAACTGATAATTCACTGGGTGCTCTATTTATTTGTAAGTAGCCAATGCCACGATCAAAAAGTGAAGTTTAGGAAACCCAGAACCTAGAACTGATTCTACAGTGGGTTCATCGGAATTATACAGGACAGATGCTTAGTTAGCTTATGTAAGACCTTACTAATCTGATTGAATGGTGGATATGCATAGCTATACACTCTTTTTCTTTTATAAGAACCAGGAAATTTTGATCGAGGCTGGCTGTTCTTAAGATTTTGCCATTTTTGAGCCTGAAATGTTCTTAATCTGTTCTTAATTCCTTGGTTACTTAGATATCTATATTTTTTAATGAAAGTCTAGGGTGGTACTAGGTTTGTGTGAAAATGCAGCAATCTTGTCTATTTCTTTGTTTGCTTGCTTTTTACGTTCAGTTTGACTGTTTGGCTAACATATTTAGCTGATATTCTTAGCGCTTTTTAAAAGGCCAGCCTCAGCTTGTTCTTAATTTGCTCTTAAAATCTGTGCAAAATCCAGGCTCGTGTTCTTATAAAATTGTTCTTATAAAAGAAAAAGAGTGTATTTGTTCTCCCATGAATGGGTGTATCATGAATGTTATCCCATGAAAGCATTTACTCCGATGCAAAAGGGGTCGGGGCGCCATGAGAAAAATTCTAGCACCTTGTTATTAAAGGCGGGAAGCAAATATATCGATTTGTGGCGTTCCAAAATGCGTACAAAGACGATCAGAAATGTCAAGACTCCACTCAATATTATCGATGAATTTCCTGGACAATTTATCAGATAAAGTATTGTTTATGCCATGTATGTGAACAGCAGTTAAGGAAACTTGAATTTCAATACACCAGAGCCAGATTTTTTGCTCAAGTAATTTAACGCAGCGCTATGCAGCCGCCAAATTTATTAACGTATGATATAGCTGTCGTGTTATCACGGTGTAGTAAAACGTTAAGCCCTGAGATGAGATCATTAAATGCAAATAACACAAATTGTATTGATTGGAGCTCAAGGAAACTTATTTGTTTTGTTTTCTCTCGCTGTGACCAACGGCCACCCGTTTGTTGGAGCAATTTACCTCCTTGTGAAACAGTAGCTCCCCATCCAAGCTCACTGGCATTTGCGTATATTTCATATTGCATGCAACCTATCTAGGCCTAGAATCTCATCGATCGAACGAGAATTATGGTTCTTTAAATTGTTGCTCCACCAGCAAACTTCGGAGCGAATTTTGTAGGGTAGATAGACCTTCTCATCATAGTTACCCAAGCGTTGAAGGGTTTGTGTTTTATAAATTTCAAGATATCGGGTATGGAGCATGCCGAACTGCAAAAAAGAAGAGACAAGCAAACCAACCACCTTGGCAAATGAGCGGGTTGTTATGTAGTGTTGTTCGAGCAGCTCTGAACAGGCAAGCTCGACTTTCGTAACTTTTTCATCAGGTGAACTGGCAGTATAGGTTTCTGACTCGATTACGAAACCAAGATGGTTTATGTGTTTCGCGGGAGAAACATACGATTTATCGCAATTTACTGTAAAGCCAAGGCCTTCAAGGAAATTCATTCCTCGACTTGTCTCTTCATGCAAATTTGTTTCGGCATTGTTGATATACAAACTATCGTCGATGTAGTATGTGCAGTTAATGCTCTCTCGCCGTAACTGCGAAAAAATAGGCTTCATAACTTTTGTGAAATAGAATGAAGCAAAGCTTGAGTCAAAGCTAAGGCAATGATATTCATAGATTTCATCCTTCCACGTGAAATGAAGGTATTTTTCATATCGTTTTGCGATCGGGGTTGAGAAATATGCGTCTTTTAAATCGCCATAAATGAATTGATAGAAGGTAAAATCGTCACAATGTGCTCCATTTTAAAATCAATTTCTTCAACAATCTTATTCAGTTTTTCAAGATTTATGATAGTGCAAAAACTGCCTGACTTTTTAGGTCGGGTGAATATATTGGAAATTGGGTCTTTATAGGGTGAACAAGAATTATGGTACCTTTTTTCAGGAGCGTTTGAATTTCGGTATCGATGCATCTAACTTGGTCCTCACAAAACTGAATCGGTTTTGGTGGAAAATGTTGGAAAGGGGTTGCAGTAAAATTGATAAGAATGCCACGAATAAGGCTTAGAGCAAATTTATTCGAAGTAATGTTACACCAATTATGTAGAAAAAATCTTATTTTTGTCCGTTACCTGGTTTTCTTCATTCATTTTGCTGGTTCCTTTTCATGAATTGATTGTTCTTTGACTGGTTCAGTGTCTGTTTTTTGGCCCATCTTGGAACGCCAAGAGTTGTTGGTTTGGCCTCGATAGTCTTAATAGCTCTGCTTACTTGGTTAAGAGTGAGTAGAAGGTGTCCCGAAGTGGTATTCCGCAGCGATCAGTGTCCACGATGTTAAACAGAAAAAACAAGTTCTCGAGTTTTCTACTATTTTCTTTCAACCAAATTACTCCAAACTCAACTTTTAACTCTACAGAACCGAACCACCCATGCTCATCTCCACGCATGTTTTTCCACCCCACGCCTATAGTTCCCAGTCTTTTTACAGCAATACAATATAACACAACAACAACTACGCATTACGCAACCTCTCCACAAAGGGTTTCTGAACAACGGTCGGGGGAGTGGTGCTGCATTTCAAGCAATCCCCATCCCGAAGGATTCTGAGTAGCAGAGAACTGATCTCCGATGGAATGCAACGCAAACTGATTGTAGCCTGCGTGCAGACTAAACTGATTGCCGTCGGAGAGAAACCGATTCTCTGTCGTACAAGATAGTATATCCTTTTGAAAAGAGGCAGAATGACTGTCATCGACGACGGCCGAGTAGCCTAAGCAGGCCTTCTTTTTCGCCGGACTTGCCATCTCATAGCAGAACTCCCCAACGGACGATTGTAAGTCGGTAATTTCTTTGAGTGTGACGAACTTGAGCTTCTGTGTCGAATTCTTCTTACCTTTCGGCAACTGATCTTCGTCTTGGACGATGACTTCGTTGTCATTCTCTATGATGTATATAATATTGACTTGACGGAAGCTGTCTTAAAATTCTTTTTGAGTTGAAATGACGCTCGGAAAATGCTGAGGAAAACTAGGCGATGGCGCATATTTATAAAATCTTTTGATTGACTGCTGTCAAGAGTGAGTTGGAATAACCAATAGGAATATATCTCCACCTGGAACGTAATAAGCTGTGCTTGTAAGCTGTGATACGCACAGCGATCTCATTGCGGAAAGAAGGTGAGAAAGAACTTAGAGACCACAACCTAGAGAACACACGCATCAAGTCACGATGTGGTTCGACCAGAAGAAAGCTGACTTTGGCAAAAAGAATCAAAATGGAATTTTGGGACTCGTTTGAAGGGGTCGTACATATCAATCCTAGCTTATCCGACAGTGACAAGTTCTAATACTTAAGAGACTCGCTGGAAGGTAAAGCGAAGAAAGCTGTAGCTGGGTTAGATTGACAGAGGCTAATTATAAGATGGCAATAAAGATGCTGACCGATAGATTTGGAAGAGAGGAGGAAATTAGTCGAGCTCATTATGAGGGCCTAACAAAATTGCAACCTACTGTATATACAGTGATGCAGTGATATACTGTATATACAGTGATAAAGACATAGCAGAGTCAGGAAGTTTTATGACGAAGTGGAGTTTCACCACAGGGCATTGCAGACCCTTATTGAAAAGCAAGAACAATATTCTGATGTATTTCTTCCAATTTTTGAGAGTAAACTTCCATAAAACATCAGAATGTCAGTGTTAGCAAAGAAGGTAGATTCTTGAAATATGGAAAAGCTTTTTGAAGTGTTGACAACAGAAATCAACACAATAGAAGGCAAACCTACGTATGTATGAGAAAATGAAGGCCAAAAAGACTAAAAAAGGGAAAACAACAGCGAGTGCACTTGTCGTAGATGGTGGAAATATTGCAATCCAGACAGCGCAAGCTGTTGTAAGCACAGATAGTGGAAAGACTGCTGTAAGATGCAGAGTGCTATTTGACTCTGGGAGTCAAAGATCTATAAGATCTACCATAGTTAAAATGCTAGAAAGAAGAAGTTTTAAAAGACAATGCCTTACACTTGGCAGATTTGTAGAAGAAGAACCGTAAAAGAATGCTACGACGTCCATGAGATTGAAACAAAATCACGAAAGGAAACAACGCCGTAAAGATGACAGTGACAGGTACCAGTTATATCTAAAGGGACAAGAAATGGACACATAGGAGGTCAAACATGAGTATAAACACCTTAAAAATCTTTGGTTTTCAGATGTGAGTATCAGCAGGCATGAATAATCTTAAACATGATTCTGACAGGCAAAATTTACTAGATCACCCAGTTTTGGAATCTGTCCACATCAAAACCAAAAAGCCGGTTAAGTGTAGACACAAAAAGTTCGATTTCTCACTTGGACTCTTCAATTAATTTTCATTGATTTTCCCGCCGAAAGCTGATTGGTGTTTAAAACACAATGCAAATTCATTTTCTTTTTGGTTGGTGCATTTCGAGCCGCATCTGGGTATGAATTCGGCCCTAGTTATTTTGTCCGTCTGTTTCTGACGTTCATACTCTGAGGAGTGTCAGACGAAAAAGCTTTCAAGTATGCCCAAAAATGTTTCCGCTGTTTATCGCAATTCTGAAGCTTTGTGCAATGGAGGATTTGTGCTTCCCCCAACTTGGTCTGAACATGCAGGTCATAGTAGTATTCTAAGGTCCCGAATAAACGGGGTAGTGGTCTTAATAAACAGGGTGGTATGCCAAAAGTGGGGTTGGAGGCTCTTTTTCCTATTTTGATTACGGTGAAGAGAGTTTATCAAAATTTGCCTTAGCTAAGGAAATGTAATTAATTCAAGGTGTTTGTTTGTGCTCAGCTGTAACAACTAAGATTATTTTCAGAATTCTCTTCAAAAATCGTCCATTAAAACAAGTGCAGAAACGTCCACCTTATTTCGTGGAAGCCTCGACTGTAAAATTCGAATCGTACAATAACATTCATTCAAAAACTAGCATCGTTTACACATTACGAAAAGTTTTTATGACGATGAATTTCTTAATTGAAGTGGCTCTAAGAACATGCAGCCTATTTCTCACCAAGGAATATTTCTGATTACCCATCGAAGAAAATTGCAGAAGAAAAACGACAACTTTTATTTTCGAACAAGACATGTTTCGGATTACTCAATCCATCTTCAGTTAATGAGAAATTAAAATAAAAACGTTGAATTTATTACAAAGCTAGGTAACAATAATAATTTAAAGAGGCAAAAGGAAAAGATCTAAAAACCTAATTACAATTAAAGTGTAAAAACAAAGAAAAACAAAGAAAAACAAAAACGCCGAAACTATTATACTAAAGTCAAATTATAATGGTAAAGCTGCCTATTGAGAGAGGGCTTCTCCCAAGATATGTGTAAGGCTTCCTTGATTTTTAATTGAAAAGACGTGTGGGCGGTATCCAGAACTGTAAAAGAGTCCTCAGAGCAAAATTCACGACAACCAGGAGAGTCCTTAAAATGTTTAAGAATGTGTGAATTCTTATCTGTGACCAAATGCTCACGGATCCGTGTAGAAAGATGGCGGCTTGTTTCCCCGACATAAGATGCGTTACTGCATCCGGCACAAGAAAATTTGTAAACTACACGAGATCTGAGGCATTTGGGCACAGAATCCTTAACCTTAAACAAATTACGTAATTTAAAGGATGTGAAAATAAGTTTAATATCTAAATCAGAACAATAACGTTTAACAATATTCTTAATTTTATGCTTGGTGGCAAGAGAGAAACGCCCAATGTAAGGAAGCTTCAAATAGCTGGGGCTAACCGTTTCCCTGTAAGATGAGACACTATTGGGAGAAGAATTAGAACCTGTTGTGCGTTTCTTATCGAGATATGATCGAATAACCTTTTCAATGATATAGGAAGGGTAAAGATTCTTATTAAAGATCTTAGTTAATTCTTTTATATCACTTTGGAAACCCCTTTCAGTGTTATTTATCTTATATGTACGATCAACAAGATTTCTAATAAGACCGATCTTGTAAGTAAATGCAGTAAAACTAAAAAGTTGGTGAGGAGGCCCGTATATGTCTTCTTACGATAAACAGATGTTAAACTCGACCCTGAATTACTATTACTAACAAGAACGTCCAGAAAAGGCAATTTATTATCAACCTGTTTTTCCATGGTGAATTTGATGTTGTTGTGTTGTTTATTTATGAAATCAAAGAATAATAGCGCGTCCTGTTCGTTCTTAAAAAGGCAGAACGTGTCGTCAACGTAACGACGGTAAAATAAAATATCCGAATCCGTGTAAGAACTGACCCAAATCTTTTCATGGTGACCCATGAAAAGGTTAGCCAAAACTGGGGCAAGTGGCGATCCCATGGCAACTCCATCGACCTGGTCATAGCAATTACCATTAAATAAAAATGGGTTTGTGCCGTGGCAAAGGAAAATAACTTCTTAAGATCTTCGTTGCTAATTTTGAAATCTGGGTAGGCCTTAAAATGTAATCAACAGCTAACTGGATACATTCTTCTAATGGAATATTTGTAAAAAGACTTTCGACGTCAAAAGAAACCATGAAATTATCATAGGTGCTTAAATTATTAACCTCTTCGACAAATGAAAACGTATCCTTGACACAATAATCTTTGGGAATGACCGGATCTAGTAAGGAACATAAATACTTAGCTAAAGCATAATTGTAGGTTTGAACTGACGAAACTATAGGACGAAAAGGGGGTGGTGCATTGGGAGAACGAGCCTTATGCATCTTGGGTAAACCATATATTCTACCAGGCTGTGAACCAGATGGATAGACCTTATCGTAAATTTCATTATCAATAACACCTTTCTTTTTAACGACCTAAGAAAACGCTGTAACTTACCTTCACGCATAACCGTGGGATCTTCGCCTAGCATATGAAATTTAGATGCATCTTCAATTATTCTAAGAATACCTTGATCATATACACTCCTGTCTAGGACTACTACTCCGTTACCTTTGTCGGGCTTTAAGACTACAATATTTTTGTTTTTACTAAGATTTTTCAGAATACGAAACCTTTTAAGATCTTTAGATGAAGGACGATAAGACGAGATATAAGTTTTTGCTACGTGGGCTAAATCAGTCTTTAGTTTACCTGAATCTTCTTTATTTCTGAGTTTGTTGATCATCACACGATGTACTGATTCAAAACAAGCATGTATTTCAGAGGCATTGAGTTTAGGCGGACAAATCGAGTGCGTAAGGCCGTCTTTTAGGGCTTCCAATTCTTCGTCTGAAAGTGCGTAAGATGAAATGTTGATCACAGTTTCTGAATGACGAAAAGGCAAAACTTTGTTCTTGGTCAGATTTTTTAATTTCTTTTCATGAGTTTTAACAACATTCGAGACTTGCTTGTCGATGTTCTTTGCCAGGGCTTTCTTGATCAAGTAGAAGTCCAGACCACTAATTTCTTTCTTCACCAGATCAATTTGTTTATCTCTATCATTTTCCAATTTTCGTAGTTCCTTATTCCGTTTGACAATCGCGCTTCTCAACAACCTTTTCCTAATTGCTGTAACATCTCTTGGATGTGTGTTTGGTAGATCGAAGCAAATGAACTTTGGAAACACGTTGAAGTTCTTGCAATTTTGAAGAAAGTTTGAATCCAATCTTGCTTTCTTTGCTTTGATGGAGAGCTTCTCCAACTTTCGAAAATCACCAATCCGTAATTTTCCATTATATTTTGACGCCAAGTCGTGTATTATATTAGCGAAGTTTCTGTTTAACAGCGCATTTGCGAGAAATTGCAGAAGAAAAACGACAACTTTTATTTTCGAACAAGACATGTTTCGGATTACTCAATCCATCTTCAGTTAATGAGAAATTAAAATAAAAACGTTGAATTTATTACAAAGCTAGGTAACAATAATAATTTAAAGAGGCAAAAGGGAAAAGATCTAAAAAACCTAATTACAATTAAAGTGTAAAAAACAAAGAAAAACAAAGAAAAACAAAAACGCCGAAACTATTATACTAAAGTCAAATTATAATGGTAAAGCTGCCTATTGAGAGAGGGCTTCTCCCAAGATATGTGTAAGGCTTCCTTGATTTTTAATTGAAAAGACGTGTGGGCGGTATCCAGAACTGTAAAAGAGTCCTCAGATTCTTTTATATCACTTTGGAAACCCCTTTCAGTGTTATTTATCTTATATGTACGATCAACAAGATTTCTAATAAGACCGATCTTGTAAGTAAATGCAGTAAAACTAAAAAAGTTGGTGAGGAGGCCCGTATATTGGAAACTGATAGAGATAAACAAATTGATCTGGTGAAGAAAGAAATTAGTGGTCTGGACTTCTACTTGATCAAGAAAGCCCTGGCAAAGAACATCGACAAGCAAGTCTCGAATGTTGTTAAAACTCATGAAAAGAAATTAAAAAATCTGACCAAGAACAAAGTTTTGCCTTTTCGTCATTCAGAAACTGTGATCAACATTTCATCTTACGCACTTTCAGACGAAGAATTGGAAGCCCTAAAAGACGGCCTTACGCACTCGATTTGTCCGCCTAAACTCAATGCCTCTGAAATACATGCTTGTTTTGAATCAGTACATCGTGTGATGATCAACAAACTCAGAAATAAAGAAGATTCAGGTAAACTAAAGACTGATTTAGCCCACGTAGCAAAAACTTATATCTCGTCTTATCGTCCTTCATCTAAAGATCTTAAAAGGTTTCGTATTCTGAAAAATCTTAGTAAAAACAAAATATTGTAGTCTTAAAGCCCGACAAAGGTAACGGAGTAGTAGTCCTAGACAGGAGTGTATATGATCAAGGTATTCTTAGAATAATTGAAGATGCATCTAAATTTCATATGCTAGGCGAAGATCCCACGGTTATGCGTGAAGGTAAGTTACAGCGTTTTCTTAGGTCGTTAAAAAGAAAGGTGTTATTGATAATGAAATTTACGATAAGGTCTATCCATCTGGTTCACAGCCTGGTAGAATATATGGTTTACCCAAGATGCATAAGGCTCGTTCTCCCAATGCACCACCCCCTTTTCGTCCTATAGTTTCGTCAGTTCAAACCTACAATTATGCTTTAGCTAAGTATTTATGTTCCTTACTAGATCCGGTCATTCCCAAAGATTATTGTGTCAAGGATACGTTTTCATTTGTCGAAGAGGTTAATAATTTAAGCACCTATGATAATTTCATGGTTTCTTTTGACGTCGAAAGTCTTTTACAAATATTCCATTAGAAGAATGTATCCAGTTAGCTGTTGATTACATTTTAAGGCCTACCCAGATTTCAAAATTAGCAACGAAGATCTTAAGAAGTTATTTTCCTTTGCCACGGCACAAACCCATTTTTATTTAATGGTAATTGCTATGACCAGGTCGATGGAGTTGCCATGGGATCGCCACTTGCCCCAGTTTTGGCTAACCTTTTCATGGGTCACCATGAAAAGATTTGGGTCAGTTCTTACACGGATTCGGATATTTTATTTTACCGTCGTTACGTTGACGACACGTTCTGCCTTTTTAAGAACGAACAGGACGCGCTATTATTCTTTGATTTCATAAATAAACAACACAACAACATCAAATTCACCATGGAAAAACAGGTTGATAATAAATTGCCTTTTCTGGACGTTCTTGTTAGTAATAGTAATTCAGGGTCGAGTTTAACATCTGTTTATCGTAAGAAGACATATACGGGCCTCCTCACCAACTTTTTTAGTTTTACTGCATTTACTTACAAGATCGGTCTTATTAGAAATCTTGTTGATCGTACATATAAGATAAATAACACTGAAAGGGGTTTCCAAAGTGATATAAAAGAATTAACTAAGATCTTTAATAAGAATCTTTACCCTTCCTATATCATTGAAAAGGTTATTCGATCATATCTCGATAAGAAACGCACAACAGGTTCTAATTCTTCTCCCAATAGTGTCTCATCTTACAGGGAAACGGTTAGCCCCAGCTATTTGAAGCTTCCTTACATTGGGCGTTTCTCTCTTGCCACCAAGCATAAAATTAAGAATATTGTTAAACGTTATTGTTCTGATTTAGATATTAAACTTATTTTCACATCCTTTAAATTACGTAATTTGTTTAAGGTTAAGGATTCTGTGCCCAAATGCCTCAGATCTCGTGTAGTTTACAAATTTTCTTGTGCCGGATGCAGTAACGCATCTTATGTCGGGGAAACAAGCCGCCATCTTTCTACACGGATCCGTGAGCATTTGGTCACAGATAAGAATTCACACATTCTTAAACATTTTAAGGACTCTCCTGGTTGTCGTGAATTTTGCTCTGAGGACTCTTTTACAGTTCTGGATACCGCCCACACGTCTTTTCAATTAAAAATCAAGGAAGCCTTACACATATCTTGGGAGAAGCCCTCTCTCAATAGGCAGCTTTACCATTATAATTTGACTTTAGTATAATAGTTTCGGCGTTTTTGGTTTTTCTTTGTTTTTCTTTGTTTTTTACACTTTAATTGTAATTAGGTTTTTTAGATCTTTTCCCTTTTGCCTCTTTAAATTATTATTGTTACCTAGCTTTGTAATAAATTCAACGTTTTTATTTTAATTTCTCATTAACTGAAGATGGATTGAGTAATCCGAAACATGTCTTGTTCGAAAATAAAAGTTGTCGTTTTTCTTCTGCAATTTCTCGCAAATGCGCTGTTAAACAGAAAATACGTATATAATAAATAATAACAAGGAGTGAAGCTTTTCTGAATAGCCTTGATATAACATTGTTTCATTTTGCCTGAATTTCGGTGAATTTTGCGTTAAACGCCAACTTCTTTACATCAAAATGTTCCCCACCACCTAAACTGTCTACAGAGTACACTTGTTTTCACTTTCCTCAACTAAATCATTTAAAACAGGCACGAAAATATGTTTATTTATCTGGCGGGTTGAAATCTTCATAGGCTCGGTCCTATCACTGTCGCGAGATCAAAGCAACCGCCGCTCGAAAATTTGTGATAATATGTTCGAAAGGGGCTCGAAAATTACGACATAGACCTCCTGGATTCCTTACGTTTCTTTTGCTTTGTAACTGTAGAAAATAATAAACCGGGGAGCACTGACGTGATTTTCGTAGAGATTACAGGCATGACATCTGGGTAGGAAGGAAGTTCTGAAAGAGAATAGCTACTTTCTGCCAGGAATTTCCTGTCAAGCTTTTGGACCGATTTCTTTATGAACAAATCATCATCGATCAAGCTGTTCTTTCGATAGCAGCACGGTAAGACTCTCATACTGGCAATCCATTGAAGTTTCTGAGCTTCATCTATTGTATACATGGGCAGCATATCACTTAGCTGCTGCCATTCCCGCTAGGCGAACTTATACATATTTTCAGCCTGTCTCTTTATCCAGTTAAGCAGAAAATTTAGAAATGTTCGACATAAAGAGCAGGTTTTCCTCCATGGGAAATCGGAAATGGTTCGAGACAGCGAATGTTCAAGATAACGGAGTTCGAGATAGCGGATGATTTTTCTATACAAATCCTTATACCGAAACAAGGGGAAATGGAAAATCGTTCGAGATAGCGAATGTTCGAGATTGCGGGCAGTCGAGATAGCGGATGTTAACTGTATATTTAACGAAACGTAAAAGCATAAAGAACCCTTAACTTGAGCCAAATTCTGGCATGAAATTATAGCAATTCAGCCTCAGCTCAGCCGTTGGAAACACCAGGATCTTTTTTGCAATACCGTAATTTCTTGATTTCTTTTAAAGAGCCGATGTAAGATACGAGTATATTTCTGCAATGACCTGTTGTTAAGTAATCTTGACGATCATTTTCGATTTTAGGTTAGCCTAAATCTCGATATAGATTTCCGTTGATCTGGCTGGTTGTGAAGAAAATCACAAACTAACGGGCTGTTATGCGTCTTTTCGTCAATTAAGATGTAAACTCTTCATTATTCATTGACATTTGGCTTTATTTTTTATTTTATGATGGCAAATTGCAATTGGCAAGTTAATAACACGCTTTTGTCCACAATTGTAAAAGCTCTGATATCCAAAATCTCTGAAAAAAGCATTCTTGGGTTTCAGGCTTTTCTCAACCCTCCTCTATCTCGGCTGTTGGAAGGCATCGGCAATATAGGCAGCGTAGGAAAGCTGAAGTGTATGCAATAATGGTATTACAAGGTAAGGTGATGGGAGATGAGAGCATAGGTAGTGTGGGCGAATTGTTCCCTTTCATGTCATATGATGAACCTTTTATAACACATTCTCCTGTGTGAGGAAAACGCGCTTAACTTCAGTACGGAGCCGAATGTTGAATTGGGATTACTATATCGTCTTCATCATCATTACCATTATATATTATTATTATTATCCGCAACCTATTTTTTTTTCATCTTTATAACCAATATTTTTAGAGTTTAATTATTGTTAGTTTTGTTAGTTTTGTAGCGGCCCAAGCAAGATAAGCTCTGCTTTTCTTGGGCCGTGTAGAGTACATTTTATTATTGTAAATTGTATTTCTACGAATAAAAATGAATTGAATTGAATATTATGCTGTCAACAACTCTATTTCAAGCCTGTCTATAGGAACATAGATGTTCAAAGATTTCGAGGTTTCTTTCTAAATTTTTATCCAGTTTGATGTCAGTGTTTTCTTTTACATCATTTATTACTGTGGCTAGCCATGTTGTTTTAGGTCTTCCTACAGATTTCCTCACAGGTTTTGTAAATTGAAGTAATGATATACGTGCTGGTGTTTCTTCTGGTAATCTCAGTCGATGTCCAAACCAAGATAGTCTTCGCTTTTGGATGGTAACACACCATCGTCCTGTGTTTGTACGTTGGTATAGACTTTCATTTGAGATTTTCCTTGGCCAATGCATCTTGATGATTCTTCTCAGGAACTTTCTCTGGAAAATGTCGATTGTATTCTGAGGTATTCTCGAAGGTTTTTGTAAGTGTCCAGATTTCAGAGTTGAAAAGGAAAACACTTTCAATATATGCTTTGAAAATTCTGATCTGTATCCAACAGTGATCCAAGATATTTGCATTTCTTCCATTTTGCTTCACCATTTTTGCTTACGCTGTATTTTTCAGTCTTGCAATTGTTGATGTGACGACTCTCTTTGCATCTTCGCTATATGGGAGGCTGGAAATTCTTACTGCAGAGAGAGATTGGACGGAAAGAGCCACATCTAAATAGTAAATTACGTTACTGGGCTTAACTTTCGTTAAACTTCGACGCATTTTTTATCGTTGAATGCAAAGCTGGCGCTGTTGAAGCCTTAAAAATGCAAAAGAACACGAAACAAGTCTAAATCTATATTGAAATAATGAAATTGCTTATTCTTCATAAGGATAAGGATAGTATTGTAAGAAACACGGGTGGGGAATGTCAGATTGGTCTGAAATCACGGAAACTAGAACGCATTCCCCTTGACTATTCGCTAAAACTTCTTAATAAAATTCTTTCACCAACTCAAACCTCCGACAACTCGACCATTTTTCATCTCGAACCATTATTTTTCTCCCCTTCCGTCGTTTTCTACCGAAAATTCAAATTTTTTTCTAGAGGGATAGAAAAATACCAAAAGTATCTTGATCCATTCATATTTCCTTTCAATAAATCATATTTTGTGCAATGGAACACTGGTACATTTTTGTCAGTCTCATCATACACGTCTATTTTTATAAGAAACATGATTTTAAGAAACACGATACTCAGATTACCTAAATGTTAAGAAACATTTAGGAAACATTGCCAGGATGAGTCAAGCAAAAAGGGAACTTTTTTTGAAAAGTTGGGAACTTTCTCTGCTTAGACCCATTCAGGGCGTCAGTACTCTACATTCTTTCTTGTTCTAAAATAGAAACTTGCATTCGAATGGCAAAAAACGAATTTTCTGTGGAAAATTTAAACTAAGGTACATGTACTTTTAAGAAACAGGTAAGAAACATTGCAGGCTGAAAATATGAAAATATGAAGAAACAGTCAGGCTTAACTCAAATTTCATATTTCTTATAAAAGAAAAACGTGCACTGTATACACCGCGAGCAACTTCTACTTGTAGTTCTTTTCTATCCCCAAGATTGCACTTTTCCCCGTTTCTTATCCTGTGCACTGAAAAGAATTTGGTTAACCCATACATATTTGCTCATACTTTATCAGGCTCAAGGTAACGAATATAAGTCAACTCGGGGACCTGAAGTCAACTGGACCCATTTTCTTCGGTCCCTGGAGCCTTGAGTAATCGGGAGTGACCTGCTAATTACATAACATTTAGAAAAGTTTTCAGATTTCGGTAACTAAAGCTTCCTCATTTTCCTAAATATCGAACTAATTTTACAGTACACAGTAAGTTGCTTTCTAATGTATTTTGTATAGTTACGATCATTCTTTACTGCAGCAGAGGGGAACTAATGGGAAGTGTTGGGAGGTTATCATCAGCCTTCTCTTGAAAAGAAAGAATTATAAGAAGAAATGTAAAATGGCAAAATCACAATAACATACAAAAGAAAAGCTGTTGTTTTGGCCGTTGAATTACAAATACATGAGCAGGTACAAGCAATGAAATGAACATCTGCTTGAACAAAGTACAATTACCACATGTAAGTTTGTGATTTTTCTTACAATCAGGAGAGTTCACGATGATTTCAGCCAATTAAAAGTCGGTTTTCGCCGTCACAAATTACCCGCTCCAGGTCAGTGCTTTATTTCAGTTCTGAAAATCTGACTTTGTACATCATTTTAGAGAAACAGGAGCTGCAGAGAAGAAAAGATCAAGCAAACTGCGAAGTCCTAGGAAGGTATGAAAACATTAAAAGCCATTTCATCAAAAACTTTGCTGTAGATAACACGTTTGTGTTTTATCAAGGCTCTTTTTAAACATTCAGACCCTCAGAGTGCCAAATTCCAATACTGGGGGAATTTTACTTAGTGTTACATAAACTCCTTGCTCCGAAATGCTATATGCATTGTCCTTCTTTTTGTGTGTTTCTTCTGCAATAAAGTACTTTTGTAACTTTCAGGCAGATTAAAAAGTCAAGGACATTCATAAGACTAGTCATTCACTTACTCTATCGACAAATCAATAGTTTATACTTAATGTTCTAAAAAGCGTTCTTTTTCCAAAATCTGAAAATTTAAAGAGACATTCATTACGGAGCTTTTTTATAATAAAAATGTTGCTTTGTTATAAGAAAGTATTACTCGTGTCTAAGGGTTTCGAACTGGGTTTTTCAAAACCAAGAAAAAAGAATAAGAGAAAGAATATATATGAATCAAGGGTTACTTGTTACATGAGCCCCAAATGTCATTTGTAAATTCTTTTCACCCATTCAATCTTTCTTAACAGCTATTATATGACTGACAATTTAGCTAGAAGATACCTTTACAGTTCGATTACCTCCCTTTTTCGAATCAATCCTCCTGTACAATACTCCAACCTATATCCTGCCAGATTCAGAATGGACATTCTACTGTACATCTTAATTTATCCAACTGTATTATTGTTTAACACATCCTATCAGTTACACATGGGTGCTTGGTTACATAGCAAGGGTGCATTTGGTTTTTCATTTGAGCAATATTACAACAAACCTATTCTACATATCGAATAGACCCCGGACTGGAAGATTTACTTCTGAATTAGACTCTGCTTTCGAATGAGCCCCCTTTATAATAAGCGCCTACTTTTAAATATCGATTCTTGACAAGTGCCGGTAATGAATGCAAACAGTTTCTTTGTCAAGGTTTTTTGAGATTTCACTACTTCCATTCAAATTTAAGAAAAGATTTGTAAGATAGCGTTGATCTGCATTTTCTTCTAGATTCAGAAGATATCCAAGATAATCTTCAGCATGATGTCTTTCCATTGGTTGACCCAGCTGTTGCTGTGTCTGCTCGTTGCAAACTGCGTAAAGGCAAATGAAAACGAAGATGATGATGAAGGATCTGGCATGAGAAGGACGATCGATTCGACTACCTGGAAATTTTCATACTGTAACTGCTTCAACGATCCGGCTGAAATTCGGAGTTCTTGTTTCAAAAATTTCTTTAAGCAAAGAGATGTCCGAAGTATTCTCCGTAGACATAAAGAAAATAGGCAGTCATGCTTTGAGCCTAACAAAGATGGAGACAACGAATGCAGAGTAAGTTTAAAACTTCAATCAAGTCACTTCAACCAAATTTAGCAGCTTAATGATTGTGTCATATATTATAGAATATCATGTAATGTAATATATTACTATAATTTTTATCTTTTTCCAATACTTCTACGGGTGTTGGTTGTCAATTCTAAGTTAAAGTGTATTATCCTGTATATTGTTTTTTGGAGCAATATAAAACATGCTTTTGTACTGCCATACAGGTTGTCAGAAATCATCAATTGTCAATAAAATTCAGACGCGATATTAAAGATCTTGAAGAAGCCCCAGACACAAGTACTCAAAAAATAGAAATTTTGAAGACATTTTGGCGAGGACATCCAGACATACTGAAAGTCTGCGACCAGGTTCAACCGGCTGGAACTGTCACCAGGATGATTGAACGCTTTTCCAAGCTTACTCTTGCCGATATCAAGATAGGTAGCTATGTTATGAATATACAGTCATTATAGCTAGTATTTGCTGTTTTTAAAAGATTTCATTGTTGCCTTACAGACAAACTCTGCGTTAGAAATTTGCTAAGAATTGTAAATTTGAGTCCAAGGAACAATTCACCAAATTCGTTCACTTGTTCAGTTTCCGTCGGTTTTCGTTTGTGTAGTTGAATTTGAACGCTAAAACACCCATAAAGCCGTGCGCACAACAGAGTTCCACGAACCACGAATACCGTTTTGCTCAACATCATCCTCAGCATGTGCGGTGGGCTGAGGATGATGTTGTTTACTAGTGACACCAAAACATGTTAAAATTCAAAATCAATCATGAATGTATCGACAAATATTTGATTTTGAAGATTATCAAGATTAACTTCTTGGGTTGTCGGCTTCTACATAACAAGTCATTCCCATCAAAATTTTAAATAAGCAAGTGTGACAAAGCGCAGAGAGTCGATGTATTACACATACATATTTTGAAACAACAGAAATAATTTTCATATAACGTTAGACAACAGGTTTAACGGGAGTTAATAGACGGGGGTCATTAGGTTGTTCTCTCGGGGAATTATTGTTCTCTCTGGGGGAAATTTGTTACAAGTCAACGAAGTCAACTAGCCTATCCCATAAGTCCTTGTCATAAGTGAGATTTCTGGTAAGCCCTCTTTTGCATTGACTGAAATTTGTTTGCCAATTACAGTAGTTATTTTACATTTTATATGGCAATCTATTGCCTTCTTTCTGTAGGGAAACCTGAAGTTGACTCCTTGTACCCAATAATCGGAGAGAAGCCACTTGGGAAAGAACTATACGAAGTAGTTCTTCGAGTATGCTACAGTGGTATTCAGTCGAAATCTTCAACTGGAGATGCAGATTATAAACAAAGAATAGAAGATTTCTGCGACATAGATGCAGTCATACGCCTGGTCAGAAAAATGACAAAGCTGAAACAAATAGCAATGAGGGTGTCAATGAATCAACAAGAAAATCTGTACAAAGCATTCCGGTTGAATTTCGTTACATTGGTCGAGACATTTCCAGAGCATTACACCCAGGATTATAATCTTGAAGTTTCGGACGATGAAAAGGACAACGGTTACAAAAACAACATCCAAACAATAATAAAACTTCTGAATGACAAAGATATCGACCAACTCAGAGATATGTCTTTGCTTTTTCCTAACGATATCTTGACATGCACAGGAAGCCAAGATCAAACGACAGAAGCATGCTACTTCAAAAGAATTCTGGACCAGATCATTCTTCATTTCCGAACAACAGGACAGCAACTGGATGGCAGGCATATCATCAAATTAAGCACAAGCTTAAATTACAAACAGCTGCTCGAATACAGGATTCTAAACAACATTCTCAGAGTGGTGCAAGAAAATCAGTTTCTGTACATCGATCTTGCAGAAGGTATTAATGACAACACGAATCGTAGGTTTGTTGAATTAAGAGAGTACTTTCAAACGCTGCAAAGTTTTGCTAACACCAAAGCAAATGCAGACATTGATTTCATTGATGGTTGGATCAATGGCTACAAATCAATAGTAAAGAGAACATCATCATCTGTTGGTACTGGACTTGGCGATCTTCTCAAAGCTTATATCACAGGTAAAAAATATATGTTTGTTTATACCTTTTAGTAAAAGATATAGGCTAATAGGTTTTCAGCGTTTCAGACATTTTGATTCACAAGCATATAAATCCCTACCGTCTCAAAGTCAGACGTGAGCTGTTAACACAAAACAATCGGATAGTAGCTTGATGCAAAAGAAAAGCCTCCGTCTTCAATAAATTGACAAACTCAGATTGAGAATTGTGATTAAATTGAGAAAATATCCGAAATTTAGATCGCACCAAATGCAATAAATAAACTTCTTGCTTTTAAACATTAATTTCATATCTAAAACGAAAAAATGAGAGACAGATTATACAGTTGATTGAGTTATTCTAGAAATCGTGCTTGAGATGAAAATTTGTGTATTTTTTTACAGAACCTCAGCCTCAAGAGCCAAGAATGCAAACCTCTCAATCCAACAAGTCAGGGAAATTCGCTTAGGCGAATTTGATTTCCTTTTGTAGTCTTTTAGTAAAGCATCTGCTAGAATTTACTTTGTATTCTTTGCATCAAAAGGTACTACCCTGAATCTGGCAGAGAAGGCAACAAGAATGGGTGTGGCTATAGCTGAAGCCTGCAATCCTCTGAAAACAATGTTTGGTGGAACAACACTGAGTGATATCCTTGATGCAACAGCTGAATTTGTTGCTGCCACATCAGAGATAGCTTTAGCAGCCAACCTAAATGCCCAGCTAAACACCTTGATTGACACGTCAAAGGAAATTGCTTCAAAACTCGATGAGAATTCCAATGCCATTAAAGAAGTAATTGATTTGATCAGAAATGCTGAAAATGTTGATTCTCAACAATTCGAAATAGCAAAGAGAGGATTCTTCGATAGGTATGTCAATTTTAAATTTTCATTGAAATTTAAATCAGAAGCAACCAAACATTCTTTAAAGAAACTTTTGCATGGACGTGTTCTGAAAAACCCCTTTGGTGGTATCTAATAGGTAATGTAAAGATTTCATTCAACGACATTGCTTTTCCCCTTAGGTACCGGGACTATTCGCCTGCTGTACGAAGAACTGATATCGAGCGACTTGAGGGATTCTGGTCTGGTGTTGTAGAACTTGCTTGTGCGGGGATGGATGGGATTGACACAGCGCTCGGCATGCCTGCTGTAGCTTTTGTTAAAGCTGAAGGACTATGTTGGAAAATTCCAAGAGATATAAAAGAAATGATAACGGCGTATACTGAAATATACGATTTTCAGTTTGAGCTGATGGAAACACTGGCTCAAGCAATGAGGTATACATGTCTTAAAGATTATTGGAATTCGTTGAAAAGACACACCTTAATCAGGGTTAAGTTAAACTTGGCTTAATTTTGACGTGCTTCATTGCCCAAGTTGCCAAACAGCCTATAAAATCATAGAGAGCGGTAGCAATTACAGAATAAAAATTTGTTAATATTAGCTTTAAGATGAATAATACCAAGATGAATAGACCAATATGTTCGTCTTTTGAAGCACTGCTTTCCTTCATTGATGAACATTTCGTAGCATATCAAGGATATGCAAATATACAAGTGGCTTTTACAAGCGGGTAGAAGTCTGAAAGCTGTTTAGTACTTGATCGCAATAAAACTTTTACCGAACAATGTTTTATGAGAAAATTTAGACATGTTTGAGTTCGTTTTTTAGGTCACAGAACCTTTTTACTCTTTGGGGATTTCACTACAGAATAGATTGTTAGTGCGCCATTTAAGAGAATGTGATTTATAGGCCAAAAATGTCTTAATGTCATTGGTTAAGAAAAAAATTTCTTTATTATTACCAGTCTATACATGAATATACCACGAAAAACTTACTATTCCTCAAAATTTTATGACAGTGTTTTATACCAAATTGGAGATCGAGATAATTGGTCCAGAGATGGATAAAACTCCTGAAAATGAGGCCCAAAATCAGTTTCAAAGAGCGAAAAATTACCCACAAAAATGGCAAATGCAGTTATACATATGAATGAGTTCTCATCTTTTTATAGCCTTCATTTTAAATTGCGATTTTCTGTCTATAGGGCACAAGTTGGCAAGCGAGAAGTTTCAAATATTGCAAGCAACATCAGATCATTTCCTGAAGTAGAAGAAAACTTAGCAAGAAAATACAGATCCATCTACACTTTGTCATATATTACGTATTTGGTGCAAACGTGGAGCATAGTCGAGAACTACTGCAACGAGCTGCAATACAAGGAAGGAGGAGTGAGACCAAGATTATGCAGAGGAGAGAAAACGGTCATCGAAAACCTGTTAGCAAGACGTAGTGAAAGTAGATGCTCGACGTCAGACAACTCTGAAACAGTTAATATTCCAATCAGAAAGGAAGGCAAGTTTGTTTCTTGTGTTATGCTATTGCTGTATGGCAACAGACAGCCTGTAATTAATTATTTTGTTCTCATTTGGAATTAGCTGCTTCAATCAATCCGTGTTATCAATCCTGAAAAGTACATAGTCAAGAGACGTTGTGGCTAATCTATGGCCTTTGACAGCGCATTGAAGCAAATGTTACTATTCAGAAATGTACGTGTGAGCATTACCAAGGATTTTATGTCAATTTCAGTTTCCAGCAATTACAAAATCACACATTTTACAGCTTCGTGAATGGTTTCAGAAAAGAAATTTTTAGTGCCATGAAAGTTGTGCATCAAATGGTGAAAACCAATGATCGATGTATTTGTACTGTGCGGCCTGTTTCATGTCGAGGGGTGCTTTGTTGCACCAACAGAAATTCAGTTCAACTTCAACTGTGGTTCGACTCGATGAACCTCAAGCCATTTTCCATTTTCCTCGGGCCGTTCCTCATACAAAAAATTTTAACAGTTTTCATATTTTCAACGAACACTTTTTTACTCAACTAGGGCTTCTCTTGAGACGAGATTTTAAATGAAAAACTTCTGAATTTCACAATGATGTACCCTGTGCATAACGCATTTAAAAGAACGATACAGCACGGCGCAACGGCTCTTGGCCGACCTGGACGACGTGGCTTTCCTTTAAGTGGTGCGGCTCAGTCGAACCGAGTTTGAAATCTGTTTCATGCGAGTCGCAGCCCACCAAACCAGTCAGAATATGCTCGGTACGACGCGACACGGCATGTCATATAAAACAGGCCAAATTCCTTTAATAAACCAACACTTAACTCCCCCAACCCACTCTTACAAAGATCAGTTAAAGACTGCTAAACCTACATTCTATGATGGAGACGCTGGTGCACTATATCAAGTCTCGCATCTAGTGATGATAACATATGAGAAAAAAGATTAATAAACCCAAAAATAGCAATTAATAAAAAAAAAATTCGCTGATGGCAGCGAGAAATTGGGCGCAAGGTACCAAATTTCGATGCCATTGTCTTTACTGGACGTGATTGTTTCTTTAATCTCGAATTCTTGTTTCATTGATTTATTTATTTCGCTTATTTTCAAACTTATTTTATTGGCTTCTCCTTCCACTGAAGGTTCAGTTCACACACACACATCATTGGTTTTTTCTTCCGACGAAGTTTAAGCGGCGCCCATTGCAAGACAATGCCCTAACAGAGTTTATGATCAAACGATGCACGATCAGCCGTATACTCTCATGGCCAATGAACTGCATATATTAACAGAGAGGATATCTACTTATATAAGGAGTTTTCGTACTTTTCCAGGCAGTAAAGATTAAATCTTCTTTGATTGCTATGTAAATTTAAATTTGATTCTATTGTTTCTAGGTGTGAAAGACTCTGCAACTCTGAACATAACAAAGTTGTACCGTGGCTTTTATGACTCTTTCCAAATTACGAGCAGCCAATGGCTAGTTGATAATAAATGGTTGCTACCCAGTCAAGCCGACAAAGTCATGTACATTAAAAGTTTCGAGCTTTTCCTGCCTACAGTTTCAGAAGAATCTGTTACTTTCGTCTCCAAATCATTTGCTTCAGGTGAGGTTATGAGTAAAATACTCCGGAATGTCAGTGGCACAAATGGTGCTTCTGTGGCAAAGACAGTTCCATTAAAATACTCTTTTAATCAATTCGGTCTTTTGAGGACTCGAAGAGCGATTTCCTCTTAATTTCATGTCACTGCATTTCTTACCAAGAATAAGTAAACAACGTATACATCTCATTGAAACATGAGCAAAAGACGATACTTTGGCTTGTGTTAACACTCCATAATATAAGATTTGAAAAGTTTTGGTGGCGGAATTAAGTAGAACGGAAACTGGAATGGAATCAAACTCATGGGCAGTAGGTGAAAGGAAACAACAACCTATTTATGAAGCTGATGGAGTAACGAAACTTCTGTAGCTTGTGGCACAGAACCGATCCCTTACACTGGCTAATGTAGGCTTTTAGCTAATTTTCATAAGAAAAAACAAAATTCAGATCTTGACTTGATCTTTCAAATCTTATCAATCAAATGGGTCAAACGAAAACAAAATGATCAAACAGAAACGCAATAAAATAAAAATATTATGTCTGAAATTTAAATTCTATTTATTAAACTCATGTCCGTTTCAGGAAAAAATCTTCTCCGGCCATGCGAGACTTGTAATCAGTATGTTCTAAGGAACCCACCTCAAGAAACAACATTCAAAGAGGGTAAGGAAGCGCAATGCGATGACTCTAGGAAAATCAATAATCCATATACAATTTGCAGACCAGAGCCACTTCCGAAGATATGTCGTGTAACTGACGCTCGCAATCCATCTGATGATACTTTGTTTCCAAGTGTATTTGCACGTTGGCGATTTAGAGTTGAAGGCTACAGAAACACAGCAGTGGCAATTCCTGGCAATCAAGACATGTACATCAGAGCAAAGGTATGACATTTTCATAGCATTATCAAATTACCTTTATTTTACTTATTTTTTGCTAATGTAAGACACTTGAAACCAAGGCTCGCCATTCCGGCGAAGTGCTTAAATTTAAAAGGAGAGACAGGGGCAACATTATGTTTCGTAACCCCTTTCTAATTGCAATCACACGCATGATTGGCGCATATATGAAATTACAAGATTCGTAAAAATTATGAAATTTTCAAAATAATAATGGGACATGAACTATTCTTCCGTGATTAAGAAAACAAATTAAAATCATTTTCGTGACATTTTTCTTTGGCATTATAACACGGCACCAGGAATAAAAGACGGGCATAGTTACCCTGTCCCCAAAACACTTTAGTATAAAAAGGTATGTAATGTTAACCCATTCTCAGTTCATGCTCCAAACAGCAGAATTGCATTTTTAAGCAGGATATATGTGCATGTGCATGAATACATCCGCTGAAATATCAACAGTTTTGGCAAATTATACTCTGCTATATTTTCAACTTCTTTCCAGTGAAGACTTTGAAAATATAATCTAGGAAAACATTATTACACCAAATAATAAGTAAATAAATAACTAAATCAACGAATAGCAGAAAGATCTCTTTATGTTCAAGAATTTATAGAAAACTTTGTGTTTCTGTCGCGTTAGACCCAATGCTTCTCCCCTTAATTGATATCAGCATGGCAATTCGCATCGACCTAAATAATTTCCTCCGTTACAGATTGGACTAATGTTTTGCACCGTTAAGAAAATGCTGTTTTGCTGGTGTTATTTGGCAGTAGACTTCAGCGTAGCATCAAGGGCGTATATTTCTGAAAGATAGCCTTCCACATTTAAACTGATTACCTGAGTCGTAGTTTCTCTACTGAATTAAATTGCTGGACGCTCAACCAGTTTGAGCGATCTCCTTTTAGTGCTAGCCTCAGTCTCATGAGCGATAACTGGGACTCAGGTAATCAGTCTACCTCCACATTAATGAACACGCTCCACATTCACATTACTGCAAAAATCCCTCCACATTACTAAGATATCCCTCCACAATACTGCGCAGACATTGCCTATGGTGATTTTACTCGATGTTTTAAAGTATGGAGAAATAATTCTCTGGACAGGCATGTTGTAATTTGTTGTATAGATTGTATCTTTGTATGTATAGCTATACCGAGTGTGTAAAGTGTAAATTTGATCGTCGGAAATTAGATTATAATTGCTACAAAAAGAAACATCGCCTCTCATAACGGAGTTATCTAACGTTTATAAGGAAAAACTAGGTGAATTGCCAAAAATCTACATGGACATTGTTTCTTTGGTTATCTAACAGTTTACAGCAACTGCGAAATGGGAATGGGTGATGAGCGAAGTTTTGTCCCCGACTAAAAGTTGAGTTAGAGTGAACCGAAGTGGCTGCAAATAAATTCAGCCAGTCAGCTAAGACATAGAAATTTTAGCATATATTGATAATATCAGGCTCTGCAGTGGTAGTGTCACTCATTGTAATTATTGACATCTTTATAGATCACCTATCGGCTCATGAACTGTGGCGGAGGCAGAAAAGAACCATAGAGAAGCCAAAGGAAAGTCCAAGAAAGCGAAATGTAGGCAAACATACTGCAGGAAAGCGTTCTGGACGACCTCGCAAATGCTGTGACGATGGGAAATACTTCTCTGTTGCACTTGATCAATGCACATCTTGCCCTGAAGGAAGAGCAAACCTCAACGGGTATTACTGTGAGAAGAATAGCAATGCCATGATGGCCTAGAATATATACCATGTTGGTATTATAACATAAGATTATTGATATTTGTGCATTATGAACAACGCATAATATAATTGCTTTTCTTTGTGAAATCCTGCATAGCTTAGAAATAAACTGTGAACCTTCTTCACAAATTTCAAAAGAAAATGCTCATTGTATCTCAATTGGTCGAATCAGATGGGAATCAGATGCCAGTCAGCAGTCAGTAAAGAATAGGCAAACGCATTGAGGCTGCAAATGAGGTTTTGTGAATTTCCGATTTTAGGAATATGAAATTAAAATGTGCTAACTGCTCTGCCCCAACACAGTAAGCTGTACGTTTATGCTTGCTTATCACAAACCAATGCTCTGTATTTCGCTTGTTGTTTGGAAAAACATTCTGCATCCCCTCGCTATGCTGCCGTGCTGCGAAAGAAAACCTTTGCTTTGATGGAAATCCCTTTTAAATCCTTTTGTTTTCAAGGAAATTTCGGGGAAATTTCGAAAACCTTTCCGAACAGTGAAATACCCCTTTGATTTTGTCCAAGTTATTCTCAGTTCGCAAAACCAAACAAACCGAACTCACCCACAACAACAGATAATGGAAAATAAGAAAAATTAAACCAAGATATATTCATGTTTCGTCTAATAGGAAGAAGGGCGACTTAAAATTATGAGAAAAAAGCCAAGGACAGACCCAGCACCACTGTTCCCATGAAATGAACATGGCCGCCCTTAAAGCACTCAGCCGAAGGTGTAATGGTGCACGACACGACCTGATTTGACAAGGCATGAAACATGCACAGAACAGAAAAGAGGACATTCAGTTGATGCTCTCTAGTTAAAAACATTCCTTATCTTTTCTTTTGTACCATACTTGTTTGTTGGCTTCTTTACACCCGCATTTTTGACTACAGAGTCTGAATTCGGATTAACTTTCATTATTAGTGTAAGGGTTTAAATTTTTCTTCGAGCTATGATAAGAATTGAAAAGCATTACGCTAGCAAATTAAAAAGAGAGCGATACCAAGTATTAATTAATAATATACAATACTGTATGATATATAATAATCAGTGTACGTGACGCAGACGACACAACATTGTTTGCAGAAAGTAAAGAAGGTCTGCTTAAGATGCTGATGACAGTGCAAAAGGAAACAGTTTGACAGCTGGTCTAAAAAATAATGTAAAAAGACCAAGATAATGACGAAAACAGATTTAATGACTTTGGACACTTACAATTGAAATAAAAAACTTCAACTGAAAGCCAGTGAACTGGTCAACAAATTTATTTTCTTAGGACCATTACTGATAAATAAAATAAGGCAGCGGAGACGAAACAAAGAAATGGTTGGCACGAGGAAAAATATATGGAAAAACAAAGGCATCCATCTTGTCACATATATATGGATGTATCTATAGTACGACATATATGCCCCCGGTGAAGTTCCTAAACATTTAAATAGCCACACCCACTTTTATTGCCACGCCGAATTTGTCGGCAAATTCTCAATCCTACACCCCCAGGAAAAATTTCTAGGACCGGCCCTTCTTCATCTCAGAATGCGAGCAGATGACCTAGAGAAGGCCATCATGCTCGGAATTATGGAAGGCAGTCACTGTAGGAAGGACTCAAAAGCAGATGGCTGATAAAGCTAAAAGAGGTTATGGCGATGACCACTGCAGAGCTTCAGAGCTTGACAGCCACGGAAAGCCGGACTCAACGGACTTGGCATAGAACAAATAATACACGTACTCTTAGGTGCCTAATTGCTGGGGGGTCGGAATAAACCGGGGGATCGGACTTTGTTTGACAGGCTTTGTCAGGAAACTGCTGAAACGCAGTGCAAGGGGCCCTATTATATTATTTATCACCCGTAACTGCAACCACCAGCATCGACCCTAATAAAAACCATCAAGCAGCAAATTCGTTATGTAGCTTTTTCACAAACATTGCTCAATCATTGAAGTCAAAAGCATTCTTACTTAGGGACTTTGTTTGGGAACGGCCACCAGTGCCAAAAGGACAAACAAAAGGACAGAATTCGTTTGGTTTTAGCTACGTTAGTAGAATATTTGTTGAGAACGAATTGAAATCTCTCAAACGTAGGAAAGCAGCTGGATGGGATAATTTTCCGCCTGGTATCCTGAAAGATGCAGCACACCCTTTTTCAGCTCCACTGTCTCACCTTATCAATCTGTCACTTTCAACTGGAATGGTTCCTACGGATTGGAAGGTGGCGAAGGTGACACCAATCCACAAGGGGAGCTACCGACGACAACAACAACTTTCGTCCAATTTCCGTGCTGTCTGCTTGTTCCAAAATACTAGAAAGAGCCGTTCATAAACAGCTCATTGAATACCTAGAAAGCAATAACATCTTATCGGAAAACCAGTTCGGCTACAGGAAAAAACGATCGACCGAGCTAGCAACAGTACTGCTGACAGATAACATTCGAAAAGCGGTAGACGAGGGTAACATGGTTGGTGTTCTGTACATTGATTTATCAAAGGCTTTTGATACTTTAAGTCATTCTGTCCTCTTGGAGAAACTCAGGAGTATCGGTATAAATGAGGCTTCCATCGGGTGGTTTAGTGACTATTTGTTCAACCGAAAGCAGTATTGTGTTGTCGAAAATTGTACCTCATTATCTATGAATATCGTCTGCGGTGTGCCCCAAGGGTCGATTTTAGGACCGCTCTTGTTTCTCGTATATTTCAATGACTTTGAAAAATGTCTAAAGCGTTCCAAAGCTTTGAATTTCGCAGATGACTCAGTTGTGTATACCGTCGCGAAGTGTAAGGATTCCATCGAGTACCAGCTTAATGAAGATCTCAAGCTGATATCCAAGTACTTTCAAAGCAACCAACTAGTGATCAACCTGAAGAAGGGAAAGACTGAGGCAATGTTGTTTGGCACTGCCATGAAACTTTCCAAATGTGATAAGAAGCTAGCGTTATATTACAATCATACAGAAATTCAAACAACACAAACAACAATGTTTTATTTGAAAATTTAGACACGTTTGAGTTCATTTTTTATATTACAGAACCTTTTTACTCTTTGGGGGATTTCACTACAGAATAGATTGTTGGTGCGCCATTTAAGAGAATGTGATTTATAGGCCAAAAATGTGTTAATGTCATTGGTTAAGAAAATCAATTTCTTTGTTATTACCAGTCTATACATGAATATACCACAAAAACTTACTATTCCTCAAACTTTATGACAGTGTTTTATACCAAGAATTTGGAGATCGAGAAAATGGGTGCAGAGATGTATAAAACTCTTATAACTGAGGCCCAAAATCAGTTTCAAAGAGCGAAAAATTGCCCAAAGAAATGGCAAATGCAGTTATACATATGAATGAGTTCTCATCTTTTTACAGCCTTCCTTTTAAAAAGCGATTTTTGTCCATAGGGCACAAGTTGGCAAGCGAGAAGTTTCAAATATTGCAAGCAACATCAGGTCATTTCCTGAAGTAGAACAAAACTTAGCAAGAAAATATAGATCCATCTACACTTTGTCATATATCACGTATCTGGTGCAAACGTGGAGCATAGTCGAGAACTACTGCAACGAACTGCAATACAAAGAAGGAGGAGTGAGACCAAGATTATGCAGAGGAGAGGAAACGGTCATTGAAAACCTGTTAGCAAGACGTAGTGAAAGTAGATGCTCGACATCAGACAACTCGGAAACAGTTAATATTCCAATCAGAAAGGAAGGCAAGTTTGTTTGTTGTGTTATGCTATTGCTGTATGGCAACAGACAGCCTGTAATTAATTATTTTGTTCTCATTTGGAATTAGCTGCTTCAATCAATCCGTGTTATCAATCCTGAAAAGTACATAGACAAGATACTTTGTGGCTAATCTATGGCCTTTGACAGCGCATTGAAGCAAATGTTACTATACAGAAGTGTACGTGTGAGCATTACCAAGTATTTTATGTCAATTTCAGTTTCCAGCAATTACAAAATCACACATTTTACCACTTCGTGAATGGTTTCAGAAAAGAAATTGTTAGTGCCATGAAGGTTCTGCATCAAATGGTGAAAACCAATGATCGCTGCTGTATTTGTGCTGTACGGCCTGTTTCATGTCCAGCCGTGCTTTGTTGCACCACAAAAATTGACTGTGCTTCGACTCGATGCACTTCAGGCCATTATCCATTTTCCTTGCGCCGTTCCTCATACAAAAAAGTTTTAACAGTTTTCATATTTTCAGCGGACACCTTTTAACCCAACTAGGGCTTTCCTTGCGACGAGATTTTGAATGAAAAACTTTTGAATTTCACAATGCTGTATCCTGTGCATAACGCATTCAAAAGAACGATACAACACGGCGCAACGGCTCTTGGTCGACCTGGACAATGCGGCTTTGCCGTATGGTACTGGTATGGTATTGTACGTGCCGTATGGTACCGACTCAGTCGAACCGAGTTTGAAATCTGTTTCATACGAGTCGCACCCCTCCAAACCAGTGAAAATATGCTCGGTATGGCGCGACACAGCATGTCATACAAAACAGGCCAAATTCCTTTAATAAACCAACACTTAACTCCCCTGACACCCACTCTTAAAAGGGTCAGTTAAAGATTTCCAAACCTGCATTCTATGATGGAGACGCTGGTGCACTATATCTAGCCTCGCATCTAGTGAGAATATCATATGAGAAAAAAATTAATAAACCCAAAAATAGCAATTAATAAAAAAAAAATTCGCTGATGGCAGCGAGAAATTGGGCGCAAGGTGCCAAATTTCGATGCCATTGTCTTTACAGGGCGTGATTGTTTCTTTAATCTCGAATTCTTGTTTTATTTATTTATTTATTTCGCTTATTTTCTAACTTATTTTATTGGCTTCTCCTTCCACTGAAGGTTCAGTTCACACACACACATCATTGGTTTTTTCTTCCGACGAAGTTTAAGCGGCGCCCATTGCAAGACAATGCCCTAACAGAGTTTATGATCAAACGATGCACGATCAGCCGTATACTCTCATGGCCAATGAACTGCATATATTAACAGAGAGGATATCTACTTATATAAGGAGTTTTCGTACTTTTCCAGGCAGTAAAGATTAAATCTTCTTTGATTGCTATGTAAATTTAAATTTGATTCTATTGTTTCTAGGTGTGAAAGACTCTGCAACTCTGAACATAACAAAGTTGTACCGTGGCTTTTATGACTCTTTCCAAATTACGAGCAGCCAATGGCTAGTTGATAATAAATGGTTGCTACCCAGTCAAGCCGACAAAGTCATGTACATTAAAAGTTTCGAGCTTTTCCTGCCTACAGTTTCAGAAGAATCTGTTACTTTCGTCTCCAAATCATTTGCTTCAGGTGAGGTTATGAGTAAAATACTCCGGAATGTCAGTGGCACAAATGGTGCTTCTGTGGCAAAGACAGTTCCATTAAAATACTCTTTTAATCAATTCGGTCTTTTGAGGACTCGAAGAGCGATTTCCTCTTAATTTCATGTCACTGCATTTCTTACCAAGAATAAGTAAACAACGTATACATCTCATTGAAACATGAGCAAAAGACGATACTTTGGCTTGTGTTAACACTCCATAATATAAGATTTGAAAAGTTTTGGTGGCGGAATTAAGTAGAACGGAAACTGGAATGGAATCAAACTCATGGGCAGTAGGTGAAAGGAAACAACAACCTATTTATGAAGCTGATGGAGTAACGAAACTTCTGTAGCTTGTGGCACAGAACCGATCCCTTACACTGGCTAATGTAGGCTTTTAGCTAATTTTCATAAGAAAAAACAAAATTCAGATCTTGACTTGATCTTTCAAATCTTATCAATCAAATGGGTCAAACGAAAACAAAATGATCAAACAGAAACGCAATAAAATAAAAATATTATGTCTGAAATTTAAATTCTATTTATTAAACTCATGTCCGTTTCAGGAAAAAATCTTCTCCGGCCATGCGAGACTTGTAATCAGTATGTTCTAAGGAACCCACCTCAAGAAACAACATTCAAAGAGGGTAAGGAAGCGCAATGCGATGACTCTAGGAAAATCAATAATCCATATACAATTTGCAGACCAGAGCCACTTCCGAAGATATGTCGTGTAACTGACGCTCGCAATCCATCTGATGATACTTTGTTTCCAAGTGTATTTGCACGTTGGCGATTTAGAGTTGAAGGCTACAGAAACACAGCAGTGGCAATTCCTGGCAATCAAGACATGTACATCAGAGCAAAGGTATGACATTTTCATAGCATTATCAAATTACCTTTATTTTACTTATTTTTGCTAATGTAAGACACTTGAAACCAAGGCTCGCCATTCCGGCGAAGTGCTTAAATTTAAAAGGAGAGACAGGGCAACATTATGTTTCGTAACCCTTTCTAATTGCAATCACACGCATGATTGGCGCATATATGAAATTACAAGATTCGTAAAAATTATGAAATTTTCAAAATAATAATGGGACATGAACTATTCTTCCGTGATTAAGAAAACAAATTAAAATCATTTTCGTGACATTTTTCTTTGGCATTATAACACGGCACCAGGAATAAAAGACGGGCATAGTTACCCTGTCCCCAAAACACTTTAGTATAAAAAGGTATGTAATGTTAACCCATTCTCAGTTCATGCTCCAAACAGCAGAATTGCATTTTTAAGCAGGATATATGTGCATGTGCATGAATACATCCGCTGAAATATCAACAGTTTTGGCAAATTATACTCTGCTATATTTTCAACTTCTTTCCAGTGAAGACTTTGAAAATATAATCTAGGAAAACATTATTACACCAAATAATAAGTAAATAAATAACTAAATCAACGAATAGCAGAAAGATCTCTTTATGTTCAAGAATTTATAGAAAACTTTGTGTTTCTGTCGCGTTAGACCCAATGCTTCTCCCCTTAATTGATATCAGCATGGCAATTCGCATCGACCTAAATAATTTCCTCCGTTACAGATTGGACTAATGTTTTGCACCGTTAAGAAAATGCTGTTTTGCTGGTGTTATTTGGCAGTAGACTTCAGCGTAGCATCAAGGGCGTATATTTCTGAAAGATAGCCTTCCACATTTAAACTGATTACCTGAGTCGTAGTTTCTCTACTGAATTAAATTGCTGGACGCTCAACCAGTTTGAGCGATCTCCTTTTAGTGCTAGCCTCAGTCTCATGAGCGATAACTGGGACTCAGGTAATCAGTCTACCTCCACATTAATGAACACCCTCCACATTCACATTACTGCAAAAATCCCTCCACATTACTAAGATATCCCTCCACAATACTGCGCAGACATTGCCTATGGTGATTTTACTCGATGTTTTAAAGTATGGAGAAATAATTCTCTGGACAGGCATGTTGTAATTTGTTGTATAGATTGTATCTTTGTATGTATAGCTATACCGAGTGTGTAAAGTGTAAATTTGATCGTCGGAAATTAGATTATAATTGCTACAAAAAGAAACATCGCCTCTCATAACGGAGTTATCTAACGTTTATAAGGAAAAACTAGGTGAATTGCCAAAAATCTACATGGACATTGTTTCTTTGGTTATCTAACAGTTTACAGCAACTGCGAAATGGGAATGGGTGATGAGCGAAGTTTTTATCCCCGACTAAAAGTTGAGTTAGAGTGAACCGAAGTGGCTGCAAATAAATTCAGCCAGTCAGCTAAGACATAGAAATTTTAGCATATATTGATAATATCAGGCTCTGCAGTGGTAGTGTCACTCATTGTAATTATTGACATCTTTATAGATCACCTATCGGCTCATGAACTGTGGCGGAGGCAGAAAAAGAACCATAGAGAAGCCAAAGGAAAGTCCAAGAAAGCGAAATGTAGGCAAACATACTGCAGGAAAGCGTTCTGGACGACCTCGCAAATGCTGTGACGATGGGAAATACTTCTCTGTTGCACTTGATCAATGCACATCTTGCCCTGAAGGAAGAGCAAACCTCAACGGGTATTACTGTGAGAAGAATAGCAATGCCATGATGGCCTAGAATATATACCATGTTGGTATTATAACATAAGATTATTGATATTTGTGCATTATGAACAACGCATAATATAATTGCTTTTCTTTGTGAAATCCTGCATAGCTTAGAAATAAACTGTGAACCTTCTTCACAAATTTCAAAAGAAAATGCTCATTGTATCTCAATTGGTCGAATCAGATGGGAATCAGATGCCAGTCAGCAGTCAGTAAAGAATAGGCAAACGCATTGAGGCTGCAAATGAGGTTTTGTGAATTTCCGATTTTAGGAATATGAAATTAAAATGTGCTAACTGCTCTGCCCCAACACAGTAAGCTGTACGTTTATGCTTGCTTATCACAAACCAATGCTCTGTATTTCGCTTGTTGTTTGGAAAAACATTCTGCATCCCCTCGCTATGCTGCCGTGCTGCGAAAGAAAACCTTTGCTTTGATGGAAATCCCTTTTAAATCCTTTTGTTTTCAAGGAAATTTCGGGGAAATTTCGAAAACCTTTCCGAACAGTGAAATACCCCTTTGATTTTGTCCAAGTTATTCTCAGTTCGCAAAACCAAACAAACCGAACTCACCCACAACAACAGATAATGGAAAATAAGAAAAATTAAACCAAGATATATTCATGTTTCGTCTAATAGGAAGAAGGGCGACTTAAAATTATGAGAAAAAAGCCAAGGACAGACCCAGCACCACTGTTCCCATGAAATGAACATGGCCGCCCTTAAAGCACTCAGCCGAAGGTGTAATGGTGCACGACACGACCTGATTTGACAAGGCATGAAACATGCACAGAACAGAAAAGAGGACATTCAGTTGATGCTCTCTAGTTAAAAACATTCCTTATCTTTTCTTTTGTACCATACTTGTTTGTTGGCTTCTTTACACCCGCATTTTTGACTACAGAGTCTGAATTCGGATTAACTTTCATTATTAGTGTAAGGGTTTAAATTTTCTTCGAGCTATGATAAGAATTGAAAAGCATTACGCTAGCAAATTAAAAAGAGAGCGATACCAAGTATTAATTAATAATATACAATACTGTATGATATATAATAATCAGTGTACGTGACGCAGACGACACAACATTGTTTGCAGAAAGTAAAGAAGGTCTGCTTAAGATGCTGATGACAGTGCAAAAGGAAACAGTTTGACAGCTGGTCTAAAAAATAATGTAAAAAGACCAAGATAATGACGAAAACAGATTTAATGACTTTGGACACTTACAATTGAAATAAAAAACTTCAACTGAAAGCCAGTGAACTGGTCAACAAATTTATTTTCTTAGGACCATTACTGATAAATAAAATAAGGCAGCGGAGACGAAACAAAGAAATGGTTGGCACGAGGAAAAATATATGGAAAAACAAAGGCATCCATCTTGTCACATATATATGGATGTATCTATAGTACGACATATATGCCCCCGGTGAAGTTCCTAAACATTTAAATAGCCACACCCACTTTTATTGCCACGCCGAATTTGTCGGCAAATTCTCAATCCTACACCCCCAGGAAAAATTTCTAGGACCGGCCCTTCTTCATCTCAGAATGCGAGCAGATGACCTAGAGAAGGCCATCATGCTCGGAATTATGGAAGGCAGTCACTGTAGGAAGGACTCAAAAGCAGATGGCTGATAAAGCTAAAAGAGGTTATGGCGATGACCACTGCAGAGCTTCAGAGCTTGACAGCCACGGAAAGCCGGACTCAACGGACTTGGCATAGAACAAATAATACACGTACTCTTAGGTGCCTAATTGCTGGGGGGTCGGAATAAACCGGGGGATCGGACTTTGTTTGACAGGCTTTGTCAGGAAACTGCTGAAACGCAGTGCAAGGGGCCCTATTATATTATTTATCACCCGTAACTGCAACCACCAGCATCGACCCTAATAAAACCATCAAGCAGCAAATTCGTTATGTAGCTTTTTCACAAACATTGCTCAATCATTGAAGTCAAAAGCATTCTTACTTAGGGACTTTGTTTGGGAACGGCCACCAGTGCCAAAAGGACAAACAAAAGGACAGAATTCGTTTGGTTTTAGCTACGTTAGTAGAATATTTGTTGAGAACGAATTGAAATCTCTCAAACGTAGGAAAGCAGCTGGATGGGATAATTTTCCGCCTGGTATCCTGAAAGATGCAGCACACCCTTTTTCAGCTCCACTGTCTCACCTTATCAATCTGTCACTTTCAACTGGAATGGTTCCTACGGATTGGAAGGTGGCGAAGGTGACACCAATCCACAAGGGGGGAGCTACCGACGACAACAACAACTTTCGTCCAATTTCCGTGCTGTCTGCTTGTTCCAAAATACTAGAAAGAGCCGTTCATAAACAGCTCATTGAATACCTAGAAAGCAATAACATCTTATCGGAAAACCAGTTCGGCTACAGGAAAAAACGATCGACCGAGCTAGCAACAGTACTGCTGACAGATAACATTCGAAAAGCGGTAGACGAGGGTAACATGGTTGGTGTTCTGTACATTGATTTATCAAAGGCTTTTGATACTTTAAGTCATTCTGTCCTCTTGGAGAAACTCAGGAGTATCGGTATAAATGAGGCTTCCATCGGGTGGTTTAGTGACTATTTGTTCAACCGAAAGCAGTATTGTGTTGTCGAAAATTGTACCTCATTATCTATGAATATCGTCTGCGGTGTGCCCCAAGGGTCGATTTTAGGACCGCTCTTGTTTCTCGTATATTTCAATGACTTTGAAAAATGTCTAAAGCGTTCCAAAGCTTTGAATTTCGCAGATGACTCAGTTGTGTATACCGTCGCGAAGTGTAAGGATTCCATCGAGTACCAGCTTAATGAAGATCTCAAGCTGATATCCAAGTACTTTCAAAGCAACCAACTAGTGATCAACCTGAAGAAGGGAAAGACTGAGGCAATGTTGTTTGGCACTGCCATGAAACTTTCCAAATGTGATAAGAAGCTAGCGTTATATTACAATCATACAGAAATTCAAACAACACAAACATACAAGTACTTGGGAACCACTCTGGACAGTACTTTATCTCTCTCGTCGAACTTTGACAAAATGTACAAAAAGACAACTGCTAAGCTACATATGCTACATTCACTACGGAACTATCTTGACAGTAACTCAAAAATCAAGATTTTCCGAGGAATGGTGCTGCACAGTGAGCCTTGATTTCAACCAGACGCAAAGAAGGAAGCTCCAATCGATAGACAGACTAGTTGCAAAAATATCTGGCACCAAACAAACTCCAGTTGAAAATGAAATCAAGAAACATTCAATTTTACTAGTCCGAAAATGTATTGAACAAAAGACATGCAGCAATTTCCAAAATTATTTCCAGTTAGCATCACATGAACGTGTTACTCGAAACAATGGATCTTTAATAACAATCCCGATGACTAATCTAAAGTATGCGAAAAAAGGTTTTTTCTGTATGGGTGCAAACCATTACAACGCTCTTCCCATTGAGACAAGAAAATTGAAAATTTCAGGAGCTTTAGAGAGCAAGTTTATAGCATTTATGGATAGTATTTTAAAGCGTTTTTCTTTAAATTTTCACTGACCTAGGACTTTTCATGTATTTGTATTCTTATTATTTTTCTATTTTTGCTAAACCTCTTAGTTAGAGTATTTTATTAACTTTTGGTTCCGTAACTAGTTGCTAGACAGGACGTTTATGAATAGCAATATTTTTATATTGAAAAACTTATCCTGTATAAAAATTGGTTATAATAATAAATAATAGTACTTATAAGCTAAGGAAATCTATAGTTCTAACCAATAAATAGAATATGCAAGTGAAATTTTACATCAAGAATGTTAGAGTAAGTTTAGTGAAAAATATCGACATCAATGTCTATGCAAATCTTAATATGTAGGGTCCTAATAAGAGCGGAGGGGACGAGGGGTGGTATTTTTTTCGAAAAATTAATTAGCGGGGGGACGGCAATTAGGCACAAGAGTAAGCAGCAGGCATGTTTTGCTGCACGCATTTAATCACACAGAAAGATAAAGAGAGAAAGGGGAATATGAGAGAACATTGAGAGAATATGAGGGAATATGAGAGAACAGCACGTTTACACGAGAGAAAAAGATACAGATCGAAAAGATCCATACTTTCCGGATACCTACGATACGGGAACGATTTCATCGAATTCACATGGGGAATTATGGATCTGCCCTTCTAGCGTACTGAATGAAGAGATAGGATCCTTTGCCTACAAGGAATGGAACCATGCGTACCAGTGTGTAGGCGAAAAGAAAAGCTTGGAGAACGGATCTATTCGGTCTACTAGAACCGGCTTCCAGCTAGAACGAATCTGTAACTTGTGGTGGGTACCTACTCACTAGTGTGGTGGGTTATTCAATTTTATATTAATGACTTGAAACTCAAAGTTACGTCGTCATATAAAGAAAAAACGTAGCAAAAAAGTACGATTTAAGAATAATTAAAAAAACAAAACAAAACAACAACAAACAGCAAATTAGCGAACTAGGGTAACGAGTTGGGACATTGACCAAACTGCACTGGATTCAGGTTACTTTTGGACGAAGGTTAAATGCGTCTCTTATAAATTTAGCCACCTCCAAAACTATTTCCTTCTTTTCATTAGAAAGAATGAATATGAATTTTTGGTCCTGTGACAAGTTATCGAAATATTTAGAGTCGATTCTCAAAAGTTCATATAGTTTTTCACGTAAGGTGTTGTACTTGACACATGATGTAAGAAAGTGGAGTTCGTCTTCAGTTTCGCCACTATCACATTCTGGATGTGGTGGGCTATTATGCTTCAAGAGAGGTATTTTTGCGTACTGTGGTGGGTACGAAATCATAGCAAAATCTATCGATCAAGCAAGAAAAAACAGCAGTCAACAACAGATGTAACAACAAAAATTCCACAGAGGATTGAATTTCTCCCTTCTCCCAAGTTCCCCTTGCCAACGTGCCACGTTTTCACACGGCTTCACATTGAAACCACAGGGATACAGGGAGTTAAGTGACACGTCCATGACAACAATCTTTCTGTCCTGAGCTGAGTGGAGAGTCGACAGAAGAATTTTTGGTGTGTTTAATTTTGAAGTGATAAGCTTTGAAAGAGATGACGGGAATCAGTGGTGGTATTAAAGCCGTGATTGTCATTGGAGGACCTCAAAAAGGTAATGAGATCATTTATGAATGAAAATATGACCAGCTATTTTAGCATTCACAGGTGCAGGCAGCAGGATGTGATGTCTTCTGTGGATGTTGCACCTTAATCCAAATCAAGATCAAGATCAAGATCAAGTATTACCTCTGTTGTATATGTAAAATACTAGGGTTAAAACTCAAGTCAAACGAACTATAGGCCCAAAAAGATGATGGTACCCGTTACCCCAGCCAGCAATAGCAAACAGAAAACGAAAAAAAAAAGTATAATTGATAAAGAGTACCTAGATAGTATGAAATAAAATAAAAAGATAGACTACACTCTTTTTTATGAGAATACAGCCTATAAGAATATTCAGGCTCAAAATTGCCAAAAAACAATATAAATTTAAGAATAACAATGGAAAAGTTCAAGCCTTGACAAAAATTAGGATATTCTTATAAAAAAAAGGGTGTAGGTATATTAGAGACTAGAGAGTATTAGCACTCTCTCTGAGAGAAACAATCAATAACAACCTCACTTTTCTCTCTGCACCAATTTTTTCAGATTAACATCTTTCATTTTTGAAAGAGACACCTGAACAACAAAAGGGTAATAGGACATTAGCTACCCTGCCCATCTAGCCACAATCAGTAGCTGGCCACACATACATTTGTCATGTGACAAATAGGTAGTGTGGCAAGTTAGCCAAAAAAACCAACTGGTGAAGAGAGTGCATAATTTCCATGCTGAATGGAAAAGATGATGCCTATCTGTAAAGTTTTGTTGGTATTGAAGGTGAAGGTGAAAATGGTGTTTTAGAGCCAGTCGCTAGGATCTCAGTAGTAAGTTAACTAATCAAGACCTAAACCCTGGCTGTGAGGCTACCATGGCTGGGCTCAAACCATGACCACACTGAGCTTCTGACACCGAGAGTCAGTGGGATTACACCACGATGCTAAAGCACCTCCTGATTCTTGTTGATTAAACTTAAATACAGGGTTAAAAGCATGTGATGTTTCTTATATATTTATGATCAGCTATTGTCATGAAAGTATCAGATGGCAATTAAGAAATAATCTGTTCTTTTTGTTTCATTTAAATTTGCACTCATTATATTTTTAGGTACCAGATTTAGACCCCTCTCATTTGATGTGCCAAAGCCTTTATTCCCTGTTGCTGGTGTGCCACTTATTGAGCATCACATAGAAGCATGCAAGAAGGTATCATTTTGCATTATTAATCATTATCAGACCTGGCCGTTTATGGCGGGCGATCGCCCGCGCGCGCCTCCACGCCCGCCTCCATTGCTCAAGGCGGGCGTTTAGACCGCCCGCCTCTTCAACTGTTTTCATAATAAATCGCCCGCCTTCCGTTTTGAATTTCCCTTTTGGTTAATAATGTTCATTATTGTTATTAACCTTTTAACCTTCTGATTACATCAGTGGTAAATTTAAATGCATTAATGACCTGTTAGTGTATTAAATAAACAAAGCGCTTTGAGGAATGTAATAAATACTCGTTCAGAAAACGATAAAGTTTGCGAGCTTTCTAAGTTTTCAAGTCGCAATCAAGTCAAACTGTACGCAAAAAATAGAAATTGCGATAAAAGATTAAAAACAACACAAAACTCAAGTAGAACATTAATCCATGTGCATTCAGTACATTCTGAAAGCATTCTGCTGAGATTCTAAGTAGTTTAAAAATCGCCCGCCTGATTTGGCGAGGAGGGCGATTTGACCGCCCGCCTGCTAAAATGTTCATGGCCAGGACTGCATTATCTACTAAATTAAACAAACAGAGATAGCCAAGTCCAAACAAAAACAGGTGATCCAGTCTGCAGAGCAAGGCAGAACTTGATGAGATCTGGCATGTGCTTGAAACATCTTTATGCCTGCACTGCATGCATGGGCACTGTACTTGATATTGCCACATGCAATTTTAAAGCCTGTCCATTGTTTTTGTTCAGATAGTACCATTTCATCAATTTACTCTCCCAGCTGATAGGTAAAAATGCACAATGCATATTTCTGTTGATATAATTGAACATTAATATTTCTGTTGATAAGACAACACCAGGGGTGCCGGAAGCACAGGGGCAGTGGGGGCAGGGCTGTGCCCTCCACATAATCTTAGAGATGTTTTTTGCTATGTTATGAGTAAAGTTGTTTTGACATAGCCTTGGCGGCTTGCTAGTCGAGACGTTGTTTCTTTGACACCTTTTCGTTCTTTTAAGCGTCATTCATAAAAGAATATTGAATTTCTGCAGATTTCATTTTGCATGTTTTTCTTTCGAAAGCATCCGTTATGACTCAGCACCGGAAAGAAGCCAACTGCGCAGCCAAATAAATTTAGAAGTTTTTAGTAAAAGACCAATTTGATTTAAATGTTACTTGCTGGAATCTCTAGACTAAGAAATATATGTTTGGATTATTGTGCGCACTATTATAGGAATTGCATAGGATATCGTCGTATCTATTAATTGAAATTCATTCGTTTCATCGTATATAAGATAAATCTACGCCACAAACGTTAGTTTTGCCGTTCATCAAAGTGTTTCCATCAAGAAAACAAATCGAGTTTTTCAGGTAAGAAATCCCATGGTAAATTTTTCTTCCTTCTGCTTCCACATAACTACATTGATATAATGAAATACCTTTCGTTTATGTAAAAACCGACGAAGTTTGGAAAGTTCACTCTAGGTCAAGAAATTTTTCTGCTATTTTATTATGCTTTTTTGAATAATGATTCTGAAAATTACAACAAGCTACTAAAAATATATTCTTCGTACACAATGATGTTATGCTTCAATTATAATTTTACGTTATGATTGAACTTTCTGCATTTCAAAGTATAGTGAATTATCTCATCTTATTTCAATGAATTTTGCATTAGCTACCATCATGCCACGTGCTGAACGTCTACAGAAGGAATCTTCCAAGAAACTCCAAAAAGCAGCCCAAGCAAGTGGTCAGACGAAGCTGAGTGGCTTTTTACTGCTAGAAACCAGCAACCCGCAGATGTTTTAAATTATAACGAAGAAGAGGACACAATTAGAGACGAATCTATTGCCGAAGGAGATGCTGTGCCAAGTATGAGCGCAGAATCATGTCAAGATAGCTCTGCTATTCTCGACCCCTGGATTAAGGAAAGCAGCAAATTATTAGTTGAAGAAAAGCAAAGGAGTGTTAATAGCGGCAGGGATTTTCAAGCAGATTGGTTTCAGAATCACTCATGGCTTTGGTATCATCGCGAGAAACGTGCTGCTTTCTGTCGCATCTGTACTCAGTTCAGGCAACCTCGAGATAATTCAACCTTTGTTTACCACCCCCTGGCATCTGGGTTTCGTAACTGGAAGAAAGGAGCGAGAATCGCAGATTAGCAGAGAAGTGTTCAAGAAAAGAATTAGCAGATGTGAGTCATCAGCTTGATGATCATGAGAAGGAGCAACAAAGACAAAGAAGGCAAGGCCTTATTGCCCATCTGAACACGATGAAGACACTTCTTTGTCAGGGGCTTTCAATACGCGGACATAAAGATGAAGATTCTAATATTTGGCAATTTAGCCAAGACAAAGCAGTTGAACATGCCGGGCTAAAACGTCTTCTTGAGGAAAACAAATTTTCCTCACACGACATTCTCACCGAACAAGAAGAGTTACTCGCGTTGAAGGCAAGGAGACAGCTTGTCGAGAAGATCAATGCAGCTGAGTTTTATTCTATCATTTGTGATGAGTCAAGTGATATTTCCAAAATTGAGCAACTATCGTTTTCTGTCCGATACTCCAGTGGCACGTACGATATCCGAGAAGATTTCGTAGGTGTATTACCCTGTGATAAAGGGCTTACATCTGAAGCACTTTTGTCTTACATAAACGATATAAGGTGTGGAATGGATAAAGAAAAAATGGTCGGCATGGCATCGTCAATGAAAAGTCTTGCAAGGCTAGTAAAGCAAGAAATCTGCCAACATGCAATGTTTGTCCACTGCTTTGCTCACTGTAATGAGCTTGTTTTTAAGGATGCCACTTCTCATTCACCCCTGGTATCCTATTCCCAGGATCTATGTGAAGATTTGTATACCTTGGTTGGCGTCAGTCCCAAACGAGTGTTGCTGTTTGAAAAGATCCAAGAAGAATTCAACAGCGACCGTGTCCAAGTAAGGCTAAAAAATCTTTCAAGGACAAGGTGGACAACTAGAGGACCTGCAGCAGAGGTGATTGTCAAAAAGCACAGAGAGCTTCAAGAGGTACTAGAGCAATTGAAGCAAGACAATTCTGTTTCACCTGACTGTAGAGCAGAATCGAAAGGTTTACTTGCAAAAGTACGATCATTTTCAGAGATGTTTAACATTTTAGCTATGCAAGAGCTAGCGCAATTGCTTGAGAATAACTCTAAAAATTTGCAGAGCTCAACTCTGACTGCAGAGCAAGCCCTCACCAGCATAGAAAAGCTATACATTCGTCTGCAAGAGCTCCGTTCACACGAGGAGTTTCAGCGTCTTTTTGCTGTGATAGAAAATCTATCAGGAATCAAAAAAAAAGAGCTGTGAAGCAAGTGGTGCCAAAAGGAAGAGAGCCATTCCAAGCAGTCTCGAAGATTTCGTCATCCATGCACAGTCTCCAATCGAAACGGCTGAGCCGTCCGAGAAAAACACACTAAAAATCAATTCTTTTGAAGCAATTGATTCAATACATCAGGCAATAAAGAGTCGTTTTGATCAGGACGACCTCAGATATCTAAAAGCTATAGACGAGTGCTTGATAACAGCTTCAAACAAGGAAGACATTGGAGATACCAAGAAAAAACTGGGCCAATTTTCTCGCCTGATTGACTTAGATTTGCTGGCAGACAAGCTGCAAGAGTTACCTATTCACATTAAGATCTTTAATAAGGAATCATCTGTGCCTATCAGGAAAGTTACAAAGGTAGACACTATATGTGATGTAATGAAGGCAAAAGAAAGCAGCAAAGAATGCATGCCCGTGTTACACAAGCTACTACAATTGTATTGCTCTGTGCCTCTTGCATCTGCAACTGCAGAGCGCACGTTCAGTGCCATGCGCCGTATAAAGTCATGGTTTAGGTCAAAGATGACAGCGAACAGCCTAAGCAACAGAATGTTTGCTGTCATTCATGAAGAACGCATTGATGATATCAATATTGAGCAAGTTGCTAAAGATTTTATTGCGACAACGGAGAGACGCCAAAACTATTTTGGACGATTTTAAGATAGCTATATAAACTTCAACATTTGAAGTAAAGACATTTTGTTCCTGTAAAGTTTGTACGTTTTTGTTATTTCTAAAAAATCAGCTAAAAGTGCCCTTTCTTAGCCGCTGCCCCCGCCGCCCCGAATTGCTTCCGGCGCCCATGGACAACACAAATGCAATCTTTATCAATTTTTGGAATCACAATGAAAGAAGGATTTAAATTTTTTTGTAACATCAAAATGGTACATTAAAATCGAAAATTTTCGTACCATCAAACTTTCGGACAAAATTTTGTCCGAAAATTAAACCGTCCGAACGATTTAAAATCTCCCGAAAACTTGTCTGGAACTTTATTTGACAATCTTTGTTCATGGGTATACTTTCTTAAGAAGTGTGTAACACCCCGTTCTCTTTATAACTGGACGCAAGCTTTCGAAATCTATGATAATACAGTGGTAAATATTGTTGTTTAACTGAAAAACAGAAGTTTCAGAAATGCTTTGAGAAAAGGGTCCAAAAGTTTTTTGTCCAAAGGTATTTGTCCGAGATTTTTCTGTCCGAAAAGGAACAAGTATGGCCTCAATGATCAAGGCTTTCGAGGAAATTAAAAGGAAAATCAAGAACCTATTGATGATTTCACTACCTTGAACTGGACTAAAACGGCATTTTGGGAAAGCGTTACGTCTACTCCAGCCCATGTCTCCAACCATGCCATAATAATATTGGTGATGATAAATGAGCGAAAACAACCTTTTCAATTGATCCTCCTCCTGTATCAAGCCAGGATGTTTAGCATGAAAATGAAGAGGCTGATCCAGGAATCTAGTGGTCTGAGGTGTCTCTTGAACAACAATTGCTTACCGAAGCAGATGCGTGAAGAGCTATTTCGACGTACCCGAAGAGCTATTTTAAAAGCTGAGAAAGCATTGTCATGAGCTGGGCCACGAAGAAGCTACCAAATGTGTGCAAAGTGTCTGTCTGTTTCCCTGGCTGGATGGTCGTGAGTGAAAAAGAAGAAGAGGATGGAGAAAATACATCCGGTAGGAAAAAAAGAAAAAGCAAATCAAATAGAAAGAAAGGTTAAAACCGACTGTTTGCAAGAGCTGTCTGGATTGTGCGACACTGTCGCTGATAAAATGAAGTCAAGGTATTCTAAATGTATACGAGACGCAGCACATATCCTCGATGCTTTCCTTCAAATCCCAGACATTCTTTTGTTACTGGAAAGAAAGACAAAAAAAGTTATGTGCCGTTCCGCATGCTGATTTAGATGCCTTTTGAAAAGATGGATTTCAAGGAATTTAATGTTGTATTGGCAATACATCGTGTACAACAGCTGTCGGAGTTGGAGCCAAAATTGAATCTACATGCCTCTATATCGCACTTTGTGCATCATTCTTACAAACAGCTGATCTTTGGTGTAGTTTGCAAGGATTTTATTGGACGTAGAACGCTGTAGTTTCAACCTGTGTCAGGTTTCATGAAAATGGTCTGTTAAAAAAGTTTCTATGTGCAAGAGAAGTGTCGCAGATAGAAGACTTGTACATGCTTCAATATGATGATCAAACTTTCTTGGCGAAGCTGAATTATCCTTCTGCTTTCTCCACTTTTTGTAACAATGAAGAGACCTACTTGCTGGTAGAGAGCTCTGTATAGCAATAGACGATTGTTTAGCCAAGAGTGGTTCAGGAGCTATTTCACACTTTGCCAAAACACCAGGTACCAATCTTCCTTGACGAGGGAGCACGTTCCCTGAATAAATATGTTCGCGGGAGTAAAGTTCTTGAGCGACTAGCTACCAGAAGTGATCATTTTGTTCTATGACACAAATACAACATAGCTAGCTATCATAATGTTATTATCATTTATTGATTTTGTTTTTTAGTTTTACATACGTTCCAGTTAAGCTGATGCATTCAATATTTTCTGCCAGCTGCCAAGAAATCGTAAAATGAGATTCCATTTTTTGGACCGTACGCAGTAGGATCTACATTTACATAGAAAGACAAGACAAGTTTTCATTTTGTTGTTAATTGATTCATTGATTTTGCTCTTTAAATGCGCTGCAGTTAAGTTTATGTATTCAAAAGGCACTGCCGAGATATCATTGTAAAGAACGTTGTATAGGCTTACATTTACATTTACAGAAAGACAAATCTTTTCCTTCATTTAATAATGCTTAATGTTTTATTCCTGCGTGCAAAGCCTTATTCTTTGCGTGCAGCTTCGATAAATCTAATATCTAATTTTGCTCGTGCGTGCGTCTGACATGCTCTGCAGACTGGCAGGTGATATTGACTGCATTGCTGTAATCTGAGAGCTGATTGCCTTTGAAAAAAACCAATCCTGCCTCACAGTTCTTATTCAATTACCCCAATTCATACCTGTTAATGAAATTTATTCTACCCTGAGAAGCTTCAGTTAGTTTGTTGCTCAGGCCCATTGCCATCCAAGAGCATACCACAAAACAGATCTCAACGCTATCTCTACCCATCTTGGTTGCGAGAATAGCCCATTGTTAAGCCAGTCTGACCTGCAATGTGTGATAGTGGGTTCGATTCCCACCAAATTCCAACTCTCCACGAAGATTAGAAGAGCCATCAGCCCTCAGTAATTCTGAAAAAGGGGCAAGAGAAAGAACGTTTTGTGTGACGTTGTCAGCCTATCTTTATGTTGCGCGTGCGCTGTTATGTTATGTTGTTGAATACATGAGGACTGAGATGCAGAGATGTATCCCTCAAATAATAAATGAAGTCTCTATCTTTGTTGTTGTCTCTTCAAAGTTTTAACATGGTGTCAGGTGAAACACATATTGATTAACATTCGCAGACTTAGGATTCTGCTAAAATTTGTTTACGTTAGGCCATTTTAACATACTAAGTCGAATCCAGATCAAAATGGGCCTAGCCCTTCTACTAGCTCTACTCATGACCACACCGGAGCAAGTTCATCGTTCATATCGAATGTTCCTCTACCTCCCAGACTGAATCTATGTGGTAACCTCGCAGAGAATTGGAAACAGTGGCGACAGCTATGGAACGCGTATGAAACCGTCACAAATTTGATCTCTAAGCCTGATAATTTTCGAGTAGCTACATTCATCACTTGTATTGGCCCTGAAGCTCTCACCATACACAATGCACTTCCGTATCAGGATGACAGTGAACGTCAAAATATTGCCAAAATTCTCGATTTATGGAACACTTACTGTATTGGTGAAACTAATGTTATTTATGAACGATACAAATTCAACAACCGCAAGCAAGAGCCTACTGAATCCTTCGAAGCCTACGCTACCTCTTTGCGAGCCTTAGCTGCCACCTGTGCCTTTAGCACTCTCCGTGATGAATTGATCCGTGACAGAATAGTCTGTGGAATTCACAATAATGCAGTAAGACGAAAATTGCTACAAGAACCAAAGCTGACACTCTCAAAGTGCATTGACTTATGCAGAGCTGCAGAAACCACTACTGCCCAAGCTAGGGCCATGGCAGGTCCTTCTGACAATGATGATCCTTTGGTACACTATGTTGGCAGACAAAAGAACACCAAGAGAGAAGATAACAGAGCTTTCATATCAAACTGCAAATTTTGTGGACAAAGTCATAAAAGAAACAAGGATTACTGTCCAGCCTATGGCCAAGTTTGCTCTAGCTGTGGCAAGAGAAACCACTTTAAAGAAAAATGTACCACATCCAAATCTCAAGGTAAGAGAGAAACCTTTTCTGCTAAAAGGAGTCACACTGTAAGAGAAGAAACCCTCTCTAGTGATGAAGAAATTCTTATTGTTGAAATTTCTCCTGACAACAACTTAGAGATCAATGCCGTGTCCAAGGTTCCTCCTAAGAACAAAATGTTTGCCACAATGATTGTTCATGACAAACAGGTCTCCTTCCAGCTTGACTCAGGTGCAACTTGTAATGTTCTCCCAGAACGATTTGTTCCTCCAGGCACCAATATTGGAAAATCCACTAACTCTCTACGCATGTACAGTACAGCCTTATTGCCTATAGCTGGTACTTGTCGGCTTAAATTGGTCAATCCAAAGAACAATAGTCAGTACACAGTCAGGTTTGTGGTTGTGCAGGGAGACTATATACCATTGTTAGGAGCTAATGCTGCCCAAAAGATGGATCTTTTGACAGTCAATTATGATAATATCTCAGATAGCTCCAGTCGCTCTGTATCAAGAGGTCTACAATGTCCAGTCCAACAAGTTGATGCCACTGCCACTGTTATGACAGCCACCACTGATGCTACAGTCACCATAGAGAACATAAAACATCAGTTTGGGTCTGTCTTTGAAGGACTTGGCAAAATGCCTGGCAAGCTACACTTAGACATTGATGAGTCACAGCCCCCTGTTGTTATGCCACCTCGTCGGGTACCTATTGCCCTCAAAGCTAAGCTCAAAGAGGAACTCGAGAGATTAGAGCACCTACAGGTCATCGAAAAGGTCACTGGTCCGACGGATTGGGTATCAAATCTGGTCATCGCAGAAAAACCCAATGGAAAACTCCGTGTCTGTATTGACCCACAACATCTGAACAAAGCTTTGAAGCGAAGTCACTATCCTCTACCATTGATAGATGATGTCTTGCCAGAATTAGAAGGCGTCAGATATTCAGCAAAATTGACTTGAAAGAAGGATATCTTCAAATCGAACTCGATGAAGAGTCAAGCATGCTCACAACATTTCAGACACCCTGGGGTCGTTGGAGGTACCTCCGGATGCCTTTCGGTATTAAACCGGCTTCTGAACACTTCCAGCGCAAATTTAACCAGTGTATTGAAGGACTATCCGGTGTACATGCAGTTGCGGATGATGCCCTCATCACTGGAAAAGGAGACACACACGAAGCTGCTGTTCGAAACCATGATGAGAATCTGCTTGCTCTCTTAAAGCACTGCCAAGAGAAAAACATCAAGCTCAACAAAGAAAAATTCAAATTCAAATGCACAGAAGTCTCCTTCATTGGGCACATCCTAACCCAACATGGTTTGAAAATAGATCCAGCAAAGGTTGAAGCTATACAAAAGATGCAAGCACCAAGTGATGTAGCTGGTGTCCAAAGATTCATTGGCATGGTTTAATATCTTGCCAAGTTCCTACCAAAACTCTCAGAGACCTGTGAACCTCTGCGAAGTCTTACTCATAAAGATACACCATGGCAGTGGGGCGAGTTACAAGATAAGGCCTTTGCTGACATCAAAGCTGCATTATATGATGCACCGGTCCTCAAATACTTTAATCCGAAGACGCCTACAGAGGGACAAGGCGATGCATCCTCAAAAGGCCTTGGCTTTGTTCTCATGCAAAAGGGTCGCCCAGTGTCTTATACAAGTAGAGCACTAACTGCTGCGGAACAAAATTACAGCCAAATCGAGAAAGAGCTCCTTGCACTTGTCTTTGGTGTAGAACATCACCATACTTATGTATACGGTAGAGAGGTTATTCTTTGGACAGATCACAAGCCTCTAGTCTCAATTGTCAGTAAACCATTAGCATCGGCTCCTAAGAGGCTTCAAAGGCTTTTACTGAGGCTGCAATCTTATGATGTTAAAATCAAGTATCAGCCTGGCAGAGACATGGTTCTGGCAGATACACTGTCCCGAGCATACCTTCCAGCAGAGAAGAGACCGAAATCAGAAACTGAAGCAGAGCTTGAAACCATTCATATGATAAGTCATCTCCCAATCTCAGAGCCCCAATTGAAAGAAATCCAAAGAGAGACTGCTAGTGATAGGATTCTGCAGCTATTGAAACACACTATTCTAAGTGGATGGCCAGAAGACAAACAAAGACTTCCGGGTTGTCTCCATCCATATTTTTCCATCAGAGATGAACTGGCAGCTCAAGATAATGTGATATTGAAGGGTAATAGAGCAATAATCCCAGAGAAACTGCGAAAAAAGATTCGAGAGAAACTGCATGTCGCACACACCGGAATACAGAGCTGCCTTAGGAGAGCACGAGAAGCAGTTTACTGGCCTGGCATGAATAAAGATCTGACTGATTTTATATCCAAGTGTGACCTTTGTAGCACATTCCAAAGAAATCAGGCCAAGGAACAACTCATTCCACGAGAAATTCCAAGTCACCCATGGAAAATTATTGCTGCCGATATTCTCACATTCAACAACAAAGACTACCTCGTCACAGTGGATTGCTATTCAAATTACTTCGAGATAGATCGCCTCTTCCACAAAACTGCGGGAGAAATCAAGAAGAAGCTAAAAAGACACTTCTCTACTCACGGTATTCCAGAAAAACTTATGAGTGACAATGTGCCATTTGCTTCAAAAGAATTCCAAGACTTCAGTAAGGAATACGAATTTATTACCGAACTTAGCTCTCCAGAATATCCCCAAAGTAACGGCAAGGCAGAGAATGCAGTCAAGACTGCCAAAATGCTTACGAAGAAAGCTGCCGAGTCTGGCACCGATTTTTATCTTGCGCTACTTGAATGGAGAAACACACCATCAGAGGGAATGGACAGCTCTCCATTTCAAAGAATCTTCAGCAGAAGAGCTAAAACCCTGCTTCCAATGTCCAAGAAACTCCTGAAACCAGAAATTGTACCTGAAGTTCAAGACATTCTTCACAAAAGGAAACAGTTGCAGGCAAAGTATTTCAACAGAGGTTCGAAACAACTCAGCACATTAACGAAGGGTGATGTGGTCAGGATCAAGCCTAAACAGAACGATCGAACTGGGCGTTGGACTAAAGGATGCATCCTAGAACAGGTGAATATCCGATCATACAACGTGAAAACAGAAGATGGCAGAATCTTAAGGCGAAATCGAAAGTTCTTGCGCCACACTAATGAGCCCTTTAATGATGTTGATGAAGATGATTCATTCCCAGACCCAACAACGGAACAGGAAGCAATATCCCAACCAACTCAAGAAGTATCTTTTCAACCTAACCAAGAAGAGCACCGCCCTCAAACAGCTGTACCGAAGCAATCGGAACCTCAGTCAGAACCCGTTGACTCAGATGAAACCAGATTTGATCACAGGCAATTGCAATTCTATAAACCTACTGTCACCAGAAGTGGTAGAAGAGTAATTCGGCCAGACTATCTTACTGGACATGATTCATAGCAATGAACTGTGAAGATATCAAAAGACAATTTTTAATTTTTTATCTTTTATTTTTGCATTACTTTTATTCATTCATTTTTGTTTCTATTGAAGGAAAGGTGTGACGTTGTCAGCCTATCTTTATGTTGCGCGTGCGCTGTTATGTTATGTTGTTGAATACACGAGGACTGAGATGCAGAGATGTATCCCTCAAGTAATAAATGAAGTCTCTATCTTTGTTGTTGTCTCTTCAAAGTTTTAACATTTTGTGGTCAAATCAAAGGAAGGACTGGGTTACTCTGCTTAAGCTAGCCTTCTGCTATTAAGTCGTCCCCTTGTGCCAAGCACCAAACCTATAGCAAAGATGAAAAGCATACACGTATCCGTGGCTTGTCAATTTCATTCTTTCTGCATGTTCCTATGTTATTCTGTCAATTTTCAATTCTTTTTTGACTATCATAACGTCAGAATAATTTTCATTGTTTGTACTGAATCTATTTTAAACACGTTAAAAATTCTTTTTTGCCAGAAGAATCTACGTATGATAGATTTGTCTAATTAAATTTCTGAGAGTTTTAAGTTTAACAAAATGTTTAAAATTTAATGGTTTTTAGGTTGAAAACCTGACTGAAGTTATTTTGCTTGGCTATTATCAGTCTAACGAGCATCTGTCAGAATTTGTTGAGCAAATGAAAAGACAATTTGCAGTTCCAGTCACGTATGTATTGTATACCATTTCTTCATGTTTATGTTTGACATCCCGTAACAAAAGTGTTGAATATTTCATCAAGAAAAACACACAGTTAAGTTAACAAACATTATCTAAAAATAATCAAATTTAGAATAAAGAATAGCAAGCAAGATAAAACTTTCGTACTGTGAAAGTCATGCTAAATTCACGATATTGCTTATCACAGAGAGTGTATTAATGGCTAAACAGGAACACCACAAAAACAACAAGTATGATCATAATCATGAGTTCATTTCTCACATCTCATCACCTGGTCAATTAATCTCACTTGGGTAATGCTTGCGTCGTCATAATATATGCAAGCATGTTCTCTGTAAGAAAGTATTCTACATACATTTTCTTTGAATTCATTCTTTCTCTAATGAAATGATAACAAATTTCAATGTGCTTAATTCGATTATGATGTTTTGGATTTCTCGATAGTTCAATAGCACCTTGATTGTCTTCGAAAATAATCGATGATTCCTTTTGATTCCAGTATTTGCAAATAATCTTCTTAGCCATATGATCTCTTGACGTATTAGGCTCAATGTCAACGTATTCTCCTTCAGTTGATGATTTTGCAACTGTAGCTTGTTGCCTACTACACCAACTTACAGTATTGTTCACAATATGACGTACATATCAAGATGTTGATCTTGATATGCCAAATCACCTGCCCAATCAGCATCAGAAAAGCCATGAAATATCTTATCTTCTTTATTTTCGTGATATATCAAGCAATAATTGGTTTGGCCCTTTAAATAGCTTTTTTGATTGAACAATGTCAGGCCCTCGGATTTCAAAAATCAAAAGACACCAAAAGTCAAGATAACAAACAAATACGACTTAAATATCGCAGCGGAATATTAGATATAGATCTTACATTTATGAATCTTTAATAGAACTACGGAAAAACTAAACTGTCTTCTCGACAAGTTCAACCGTCTCCTCACGCATCAACAAAGATCAGCTTTCAAAAAAACTAAAATAGTCCCAGACGGGGGTCAACGTTCCTTCTTACGATAGTATATGTGTCTCTCACACTCTCCCCCTCTTGAAAAGAGAAGTTCTACTGAACTTGGTAAACATCAATGGTATTGCAATACCAGTAAATATAAGTCGAAAACTTCATGTTCTTCTATGACAGAAACTCGCTTCTTTCCATCAAAAGCATCAGTCGGTGGTACCATTTCCGATGAAACTCTGCATTACGATGAATAAACTGCGACGTAAGTCCAATAAAACCACGATACGATAACAATCAGAATAGCGTATCCGCAACGTACGATGGACGATATAGAATCGTAGGTAAACTTTAGAATCTTTTCGAATCGGTCAAATCAGAGTAGATACTCGACGAGGGTAAGTGAGTGATAGATACATATATACAAGTTTTTTTCTTTTTTTTTGAGTCACTTTTCTCAACAGAAATACGATGAATATCCAAACGGCAATAAACGGTCATAAAAACGCTATAACGATAAGTTTCTAACACTGAGTTCCAATCGGTCTATTCCACGGTAGGTATGGTATATACGGCCAGATTGCAGGTTGAAAAGGTTGGCCTGGAATCGGAGTCTGCACAGCATTAACCAACGGAAATGAACACGGATTTCCGAACTGATGATACTGCAGGTACTCTGGACGACGAACTTCACGACGAGGTCTTGCAGGTCTTGGCGTTGACGAGTTCGTAGAAGTAAACGAAGCTTCAGATTGCGAGTTTAAATTTGGCAGATTAACGTCCTCTCTAGCAACAGTCTGACTCGTAGAACTGTCTGCAGTTGGCATGACTGTGAAATTCTGTGATCCATCCTCTGCGTTGGACAAGTCATTTGCCTCAGGTGGTCGGAATGGTGTTGGCGGTCTTGGTGGAGACCAAGGTGTTTTTTCAGGCTCTACAGCAAGAATGAGTTCATCATCGTCACTATCTGAATCGATATTTTGAATATCCTTTTCTGACTTGTGATGACCAGCATCCTTGACAGTATTGCGTTTTGAAGGAGGAGCGCGTCTTGTATGCTGTACCTTTTCAATTGGTAACTCATCACATGGTAATAAGAGATTACGATGTAGAGTACGTACTTTTCCATGTGGATCGCTTTCTGCTATAACTTTATACACAGGACTATCATCGCCCATGCGTTCCAAAACGCGATATACATTTCGTTCCCAGTACGATCGTAATTTGCCTGGGCCACCCTTTTCTGTTAAATTACGAACTAGGATTCGATCATCCTTTTGTAAGACTGAAGAACGAACACGTTTCTCATAGTGATCTTTACTTTGTTGTTGACTGTGCTGTGATCTTCTTGCAGCTATTTCATAAGCTTCTTTCATAGCTGAACGCCATTTCCGTGCATAATCGGGATAGTGGTCTGAAGAATTATTACAAAGTTTTGGTTGTATGTCAAAGATGATGTCTATTGGCAATCTCGGAGAGCGACCATACAGTAAATAAAACGGAGAATAGCCTGTAGATGCATGCTTCGTGCAATTATATGCATGTACAACTTTGTTCAGATAATCTCGCCATCGCGATTTTTTTCGTTCAGGTAATGCACGCAACATTGATAGAAGGGTTTGATTAAAACGTTCCACCTGGCCATTACCTTGGGGATGATATGGTGTTGTGCGAGAATGACGTATGCCACAAAGTTTTCGAGGCTATCCATCAGTTTGTTTTCAAATTCTCCTCCTGATCGTGATGAATCCGTGCAGGGAACCCAAACTTCAGGATAAAATCGTTGTATATTTTATCAGCAACCGTTGAAGCAGATTTATTCTTCGTAGCATAAGCATAGGCAAAACGGGTAAAGTGATCCATCAATACTAAAATATATTCGTACCCACCAACACTTCGTTCTAAATGCACAAAATCGACAGAAATCAATTCAAATGGCTGCGATGAAGAGATGCTCTTGAGTGGTGCTTTCGTAGACACATTAGGACGGCGTTGTTTGAGACAAGAACAAACGCGAGTTGTATAATGTTCTATATCTGCACGCATGTTCGGCCAATAAAATCGTTGTACAGCTAAATCAACAACTCTTTCAGATCCAAGATGTCCCATGTCATCATGTAACTCCCGATAGACAATATGTCGCAACTTGAGTGGTAAGACGATTTGATCATGCTCTTGTGTCTTTCGTCGTAGCAACCCATTTGCATCAATATATAATTTATCCCATTCACGGAGTAATTTCTTTGTTGCCACTGATTCGTTAGAGCTGTCCTTTCGACTGGGTTTTGAACCGAATCTCTTCAATGTAAGGATTCGCGAAATCGCGGCATCGTGGTGTTGTGCTTGCTTCAGATCGGTTGAGTCAAGTCGAAGATCATTTTCTGGTTTGATTTCTTCATTAGCTTGCAGTTTGATGTGATCTTCAGAGGCAGACAAAGCTGATACCCAAGTTGTACGATTTTCATTCTGACAAACAACAGCAAGAGCTGTAGCGTGAAAGGCTTCATTGGTTGCTTCGTGTGTACATTCGTGAATATATTTCTCAATGTCAAGTGGCATTCGAGACAAGACGTCCGCATCAGTATTGTGGTCACCTGGTCGATATCTGATATTAAAATTGAAATTTGAAAGGTCAGCGACCCAGCGATGTCCCGTAGCATTTAGCTTAGCTGATTTCATCACATACGTCAAAGGGTTGTTATCGGTGTAAACCGTAAAATATGGTGCATAATACAAAAGATCTCGGAATTCGTCGCACACAGCCCACTTCAACGCTAAGAACTCCAATTTCCCTGAATGAAGGTGATAATTCTTTTCACTTGGTGACAGTGTTCTTGAAGCGTAGGAAATTACTCTCATGCGACCGTTCTGTCTTTGGTACAAAACCGACCCAAGTCCTTTGTTGCTGGCGTCTGTGTGTAAAACGTACGGAGCGTTGAAGTCAGGATAAGCCAGTATGGGGGGGCTTATAAGACAATCGATCAATCTGTCTAAGGCGGATTGTTGAGCTTTTGACCATACAATGAGTTGCCTTGAGGGTAATTGCCCTTTACCACGAGATTTCGAATTCACATGCTTTGATGCACGGGTGGTTACGTTTTTGTTTGATGAGGCTGGCTTTTGCAGTAGATCAAATAGCGGTGCAGCTAATTGTGAGAAATTCTTTATATATTTCCGGTAATAGTTTAACAAACCGACGACTCGGCGTACGTCACCAACTGTTTTAGGGCTACAGTGCCGTAGTGCTTCTACGGCTTTAACATTTGAATTGTCAACTTGGTATCCTTCAGCTGATACAAGATGCCCCAGATATTTTACACTGTCGCTAAAAAGCTTGCATTTTTTCGGTTTTAGTTTTATTCCATTCTCTCGTAAGCGTTGCAGTACTATTTGTAAATGCTGTAGATGTGAATCAAAGTCTTTGCTAAATACTAATACATCATCCAAGTAAGGGATGCATATATCATCTCTTATTCCTTCAAGACACTGCTCCATAAACCTCTGAAACCACCAGGGGCATTAGACAGACCAAAGGGTATTCTAACCCACTCATAAAGACCCCAAGGTGTGATAAATGCAGTGAGGTGACGATGTTCTTCTTGTATAAAGCCTTGATGATATGCTTTTCCTTGGTCTAAAAGTGTAAACCATTTGTTACCTCCCAAACTAGCTAACGCATCTTTAACGCGAGGTAAAGGATGTCTGTCCGGGATTGTTCTTTCATTCAATTGTCTATAGTCTACACAAAGTCTTAGGCTACCATCCTTCTTTCGCACACATACGACGGGACTTGAGTAATTGGATCTAGATTTCGTGATAAATCCCTTATTTAACATATCTTCTATGTATTGTTTCACCTCCGGATACAAAGGTTTCGGTATAGAGGTATATGTTTTCTGAACAGGTGTAGCATCAGACAAGTTAATCGGTAATTGTAAACTTTCTGCACAACCAATATCTTCCTCTCCCGTCGAGAATGATGCCGATTCTGCAATTAATAAGCTCGAAACACGCTTTTTCTGATCATCATCGAGTATACCGAAATCAAATTGATTTAAGAACGCAGAATGTTCTTCGTTAACCCCAACAGATAAAATGCTACAACCATTTTCGCAAGTTAACCTCGCCTCCATGTCCTCAGTCTTCTCATCAGATCGAGGCTCTTCACGTAATTTCACGTCTAGGGCCGTTATTGATTTGACCAGTTCAACACGGCCCAAAACAGTTTTGCCTTTGAGCAGTATAGGATGATCTGTTGAGTTATAGATATGTATCTGCATGCGAAAGTTCTTCCCTCGAGGAATGGTCGTCAAAGTTTCTTTTATTTCTAACCCAGGGGGCCACGGACAACTTTCGTCAGGTTCGAACAGGACTGGTGTTTTATTGCAGATTGTTTCAGCATTGCCACGACAACTTACTGATGTTAACATTTTAGGTGGTAGTGAAATGTTTTTTTTTTGGTGATTTTAAAACAATTAATTCGTCGGGCGAATCTTCAGAGATGAGGTTCACTAGGGTCTCAGCACTTTGTTTGCTTATGTCTTGAAACGAACATTGAATAGAGTTTATTAATTCGTTTGATATGTTGCCATTTACGTCAATGTCGTTGTTATTTGAGCTGGAATGTTTGATTATTTCTTCGATAACATTAAAACCGACAATTGGGTTTGCCAAGTCTACTTTTGAAACCAGAAAAGGTACTGACAAAGACTGTGTTGTATTTCCACTCATTAGTTCAAATTTCAGTTCAACGTATCCAATATACGGGACGGGGGTGTTATTTGCAGCTCTGAGATCTAATTCTTTTCCATAATCCAAGAGGTCACTAAGGTCACGGGGCTTCAGATTAGGAAATTTTTCTTTCAAAAAGTTCTCAGACAGAATTGAAATTTGAGATCCTGTGTCCCATAAAATATTCGCTTTAATATTGTTCAACTTGCACGAAATAATACACTTTTTGCCAACTAAACGAGAGATTTTGATTTGATCTTTCGGTGACAAATGACTGACAAAAATGTTGTTGTTGTTTTCTTGGTTACTCGATAAGATTGATAAAGCATGACATAAGGGTTTATGAATTGACCAGTTTTTATTCTGGCAGTTTTTACTACAGTAACTCGATATTTTACAATTACTGCATACGCAAATCGCTGTTTCGATACTTTTACCACAAGAATGACACATTTTGGAGCTAGTTCTTGGGGACTTTTCCTCGGCTACACGACGTCCCTCCCATGCAGCCGCTGCTCGTTTCCCTGTCGTCGTCTTCGCTGTTTGCAGCCGCGGGCAAAATGCTCAGAAGACCCACAGATAAAACAGTGGTCACACTCATCTTCTTTATTTTTAGCAATGCAATCTTCGCAGGCTGGGGTGCGTTTTGCCGGTTTCTTAGCTTCCCTGCCATTTTCTGTGTTAGCTTTAACAGCACCCTTCAACGCGTCGACGTCCGCTTTTATCGCTTCTAGAGTGGCGAGCATGGGGTTGGGCTTATCCTTCTTAGATACTGTTGCTTTCTGTTGTTGGGCTGTTACTTCAGCAACTATTGTCGAGCTAGATTTTAATGCTTTTTTTCGAGTCCCAAATTTGCTAATTCTTTCATTCTCTGTTGACAAAGCTGTGTTTACCTCTTTGATCAAAGTCTGATCCGAAACGTTTGGTGTTTGAAGGATAGGACGCATTCGATTCCTTATAGCGTCGTCTGACAAACCGGTTTCAATCGCATTGAGGAAAACATTTTGTATCAGAGTTTGATCATATCTGATTTTGGAATCTTTCTCTTGACTTGCATTCAGTATTTGTTGTCTAAGTTTTAGGGCTCGCATTAGAAACATTAAAGGTGTCTCGCTTTGCTCTTGAACTATATTCGTTAGTTCATGATAAAGTTCGCTTGCCGACTTCTCGCAATAGTGACTTCTCAGTATCTGAGTAAGCTGGCTTAGGCTAAGGCGCTGAATACTTTCTAAATACGCTTTCAAGTGCAAGCTTGGGGAAACTGCGTTTATAATTGCGTCAACAATTTCCCTCTCAGAATATCCTTTCTCAACAGCGCTTTGAATCTGTTTCTGAAGGCTGCTATACGACAAACGATTTTTTTCATTAGAAATTACCCCAATTATTTTGAAATCTTTTATCCGAATGAGATTTTTCAGTGAGGTTCTGGCAGTTATTGCTTCCGTTTCCGGTTGTTTAACCTCAGCAGATTCAACAGATTTCTTTTTAGAAATAGGAGTAGAAGACCTAAAATTTTATCTTTTACTGAATGAAAACGCTGCTTAGCTTTTTCTATCTTCGTTTCTTGTTCTTTCAAAAGGGCCATAAACTTGTCTTCTAGATTTTCGATTTCTTGTTTCGCCTCCAAAATCTCCTTTTCAACTTCGGTGTCTGGTTCTGCTGTTTCCTCTTCTTCTTCGTCTGTTGTGTTTTCCAGGGGCGGTGGATCTCCATTCATGAACGAAAGAATGTCTTCCAAATAATCCATAATTACCCTTTCTGCATTATCTGTACCTTCAAGTTTTTCGAGTTCATTTTCGACGTAATCTCGTATTCTTTTTATTTGATATCTTTTAGGCTTGTCCTGTTCTGTTTCGAGTTTTAAATACTCAGCAAGTTCAAGCAACTTTTCTTTTGATAATTCGTATAATTTCGTTTCAATTTCGAGCTGCACTCCTTCCATATCTCTAAGCTTGACAACTCAAACTCAAACAAAATTTCGCAATCACTTTAGGCCTGGGTGTTTCTGCAACCAGCTTGAGAAAACTACCCTCTGCTACCAAGATGTCAGGCCCTCGGATTTCAAAAATCAAAAGACGCCAAAAGTCAAGATAACAAACAAATACGACTTAAATATCGCAGCGGAATATTAGATATAGATCTTACATTTATGAATCTTTAATAGAACTACGGAAAAACTAAACTGTCTTCTCGACAAGTTCAACCGTCTGGTGGGAACAAAGCGGAGCATGAGGAACAAGGCGGGAACATCGGGAACAAAGTGGGAAAAGACTTAATGTTAGACTTATTTTATTACACAGGTTTCAGTGTAATAAGTATTCGCAGCACCATATTTTGTTCTTGTTGTTGTTGGAAAGCTGCTCAAACGGTCAGTGTAGCGAATTGCTGTTGTTGTTCATGGTGAATTTAAGCAGGTCTTAAAAAAGCTATTGTTCAGCTATTAGCTACTATTTGTTTTAAGTCGAAAATTGGACATTTTGCGTTGGGCGTTGAAGCGTTGACGAGCTGACCCAGAGTTGGCCTGCGTCGCGTGGCCTCGTTTCCGTTTGGCGGGAAAATAACACTCTAATATTAGACTCACTACACGAGTCTCTAGTTTACGCTCCCCTTATTTTGATTTGTCACTCCAACAGAGACTCATGTCCTTACAGCTCTTTGCTGGGATCGATGGCAAACGAAACATGTTTTCAAGTTTCACGTGCCTGACCTGATAAAGTTACCCGGCCATGAGGACACGTGAAGCTTCCCAGAAAAAGATCTAATATTAGAGTGACTCACTCCATAAGTCCCACTACTTCGCTCGATGTTGTTGTTGTTGTTTTTCAAAATCGCTCAGTGTGGGACTTATGTCCTTACAGCTCTGAAACTGGCAAGCCGCGCCGAAAAATTGGCGTCCCAATCAGATTGCAGCATTTGCCTCAAAAACAATAGGTATTGTTTTTTGAACCAATCAAATGCCTTTAAATCCTGAAACTCCAGAGTGAGGCCGTAGTCTGGATTGCTCGGACCGGTCTGGAAAATGTTAAGTTGCTGCGGCCGAAATCAAGACCCAACCGACCCGATTTCAGTGACTTTTTGGCCAAGCTGGTAACAGTAAAATGCTTTGGGAGTCAGAAAAGCTTTTATTCTGGCTTCAAGGTAAAAGAAATCGAGTTTTTGCTCAAAGTAACATTGTTTTTCGACCCACTTTAGTTTCACCGAATTTAGGCCCATCAGAGTGCTGAGCCGAAGTGTCGGCAGACTTAAAGACAAGTTGTGAGTCTTGTAAAACAGATAGAAACAAGCCGAAAACATCATTAGATTCGCTATGGAATTTTACAGCAGAATTTGAAATAAAAATTGGAATTAATTCTCGAATAAAGGCAAGAGAGCCTTAAGAGTCCCTGGTCGGTAGCATTCCGACTTTTCCACATACCGGTAAAATGAAAACGAGGCAACTCTTTTTTGCCAGTTCCAGAGCTGTAAGGACATGAGTCTCTGTTGGAGTGACAAATCAAAATAAGGGGAGCGTAAACTAGAGACTCGTGTAGTGAGTCTAATATTAGAGTGTTATTTTCCCGCCAAACGGAAACGAGGCCACGCGACGCAGGCCAACTCTGGGTCAGCTCGTCAACGCTTCAACGCCCAACGCAAAATGTCCAATGTTCGACTTAAAACAAATAGTAGCTAATAGCTGAACAATAGCTTTTTTAAGACCTGCTTAAATTCACCATGAACAACAACAGCAATTCGCTACACTGACCGTTTGAGCAGCTTTCCAACAACAACAAGAACAAAATATTGTGCTGCGAATACTTATTACACTGAAACCTGTGTAATAAGTCTAACATTAAGTCTTTTCCCACTTTGTTCCCGATGTTCCCGCCTTGTTCCTCATGTTCCCACTTTGTTCCCGCCTTGTTCCTCATGCTCCCGCTTTGTTCCCACCTTGTTCCTCATGTTCCCACCTTGTTCCTCATGTTCCCACTTTGTTCCCGCCTTGTTCCTCATGTTCCCACCTTGTTCCTCATGTTCCCGCCCTGTTCCTGCCTTGTTCCTCATGTTCCTACTTTGTTCCTCATGTTCCTACTTTGTTCCCGCCTTGTTCCTCATGTTCCCGCCTTGTTCCCGCCTTGTTCCTCATGTTCCCACCTTGTTCCTCATGTTCCCACTTTGTTCCCGCCTTGTTCCTCATGTTCCTGCCTTGTTCCTCATGTTCCCACTTTGTTCCCGCCTTGTTCCTCATGTTCCCACCTTGTTCCTCATGTTCCCGCCCTGTTCCTGCCTTGTTCCTCATGTTCCTACTTTGTTCCTCATGTTCCTACTTTGTTCCCACCTTGTTCCTCATGTTCCTACTTTGTTCCTCATGTTCTCGTTGTTCCTGATTTTAGAGATAGCCACCGTCTCCTCACGCATCAACAAAGATCAGCTTTCAAAAAAACTAAAATAGTCCCAGACGGGGGTCAACGTTCCTTCTTACGATAATATATGTGTCTCTCACATTTTCTCCTATAAGTAGATCAGTATTGCTAGAAAACAATTGTATGCCATCCACATATAAAGCGTGAATATTCTTTTTTCCTTGCTTCATTTATATTTCTTGGTTCATTGATATCTGCTGAGTGTTTCTGTAGCATAACAATGTTGTTAATCAAATCTTTTTGGTGGTCTTCATTGTCTTTGACCTGCTACATTTCTCACATCTCTAAGACAGCTTTCTTCATATTTTGCTCCCACTGCTTGGTAATGCAGTACAAGCTCAGCTTCTGCAATCTGATCATCATCATTAAGCATATTTTCTTCGGAATATTTTGTCTAACATGCCTTGTGTCATATTTTCCTTAAATGCCATCCTGCCAACAGTAAGTATGTGCCACCATGCCAGATTTTCGTACCTTGTTTTGTACCAAAGATTATTGTGCCATGTGCAATATTTTCTTGCATGTGGTCGGGCAAAAACTTTGCATGTGCATATATGCCATATTTTTGTATACATGCCAATGTTCAAGAGCTTAGAACCTGAAAATGTGCCATGTTCTCATATCTGCCAAAATGTCAGTGTTTCAAGTCTTAGTACAAGATGCTAGCCTTTTTTCCGATGTGCCGACGTACCTAAACTTAGTGCTGGCTAATGTGCCAGTTTACCATATTTATATTTTTGCGCTTACAAACTTGTGAACGAGACAAAGTAGCAAAAGATTAAAAAACTGAATGCAATAAAGACTGTATAACCACAAGTCTTAAAATTTATTTCCCGCTCTCGCAATTAAGAAGCACTTTACTTGTCAACCTATTTCAACATTTTCGGACCGCATCCCTAGTTGTAAAGCGTGCTGATGGCCAGATGTAGATGGATCTCATTGATCTGCTCGCCATAGGCCTCTTTCCGCATATTTTCTTTGAAGGAGGATGCTGTTCACCGTCTTGTGTCACCTGCCTCTCAGGTGAGCAACAATCATGAAGTTTCATAAAACGATTATGCTACGAGAGCTTCTATGGTTGATGTATCCAACACCCTAGCTAACAAAAGATAGTCATTTTCAACAACAAATAATGCTATATTGGCACAAAACTGTGGCACAGAAGACATACATGGAAAGATGTATTGAAAACAACGTGTATACATGAGATATCCTTTGTAAAATTGACGACTTACAATGACCAATCTTACAGTCGTACACCTGGTACAAACCTGTTACTGCACGCGTTACTGCATGACACGCGTTACTGCACGCGTTACTGCACGCGTTACTCTTGTTGCTAGCAATTTCCAAGTGAAAACATCCAAGATATGACGCGTTACTACGCGTTACTGTCAAATATAGAAAAATATATATATATATATTTTATTATATATCAGTAACATGTGGTAACGCGTTGAATGAATAGCAAAAGTATTGTCATCCTGCAGTAACGCGTGCAGTAACGCTACAGTAACGCGTCAGTAATGCGTCAGTATCTATTGCATCTCTGATTTGAGATGAGATCATCAATCAACTGAGTCCAACTAGGCCTAAATGATTCATAAATGTTTACCGTAAAAATCTCAGTAAATAATGGAGATAAGAACATTTTGTCAACGTATTCATCAACATGAATTATGAGAATTCTTCATCAAGTATAATATGTGCAAGTAATGGATCAGTAAGTCAACATTACAATACTTTTAGATATAACTGCTCTGCTCATTTTAGGCCTATTTTTTCCAATCCAATTGTTTATAAACAATCAGCCTTTCATTAAATAATGCAGAATAGCTTTCTAAAAAATTCCAATGCACTCAATATCCATAATCCCCTTTCAATTATTTTCCTTCATTTTCAGACTATCTTGGACATAATTTACTGGACTTTTGATGGCACTTTCTACTCCCCCCCCTTCCCCAAGATCAATGTTGTTATTGGCGTTGAATTTAAGGCTTGATGGGAGCAGGCGCATTCTTGCTGAAATTTTACAATAGAACAACATTGATTGGTGGGGGAGGGGGGCAATGGAATATTAACATCGATCACCAACAGTCTGGATATATTTTGTCCAAGATTGTCTTAAAAATGTTTAGACGTAGAGCTACTTCGACATCGTTGATTAGATTCTTTTTCATGATGTAATGTTTCATAAAACGATTATGCTACGAGAGCTTCTATGTTTGATGTATCCAACACCCTAACTACCAAAAGATAGTCATTTCCAACAACAAATAATGCTATATTGGCACAAAACTGTGGCACAGAAGACATACATGGAAAGATGTATTGACAACAACGTGTATACATGAGATATCCTTTGTAAAATTGACGACTTACAATGACCAACCTTACAGTCGTACACCTGGTACAAACCTGTTACTGCACGCGTTACTGCATGACACGCATTACTGCACGCGTTACTGCACGCGTTACTCTTGTTGCTAGCAATTTCCAAGTGAAAATATCCAAGATATGACGGGTTACTACGCGTTACTGTCAAATATAAGAAAATATATATATATATTTTATTATATATCAGTAACGCGTGGTTACGCGTTGAATGAATTGCAAAAGTATTGTCATCCTGCAGTAACGCGTGCAGTAACGCGACAGTAACGCGTCAGTAACGCGTCAGTATCTATAGCATCTCTGATTTGAAATGAGATCATCAATCAACTGAGTCCAACTAGGCCTAAATGATTCATAAATGTTTACAGTAAAAATCTCAGTAAATAATGGAGATAAGAACATTTTGTCGACGTATTCATCAACATGAATTATGAGAATTCTTCATCAAGTATAATTTGTGCAAGTAATGGATCAGTAAGTCAACATTACAATACTTTTAGATATAACTGCTCTGCTCATTTTAGGCCTATTTTTTGCAATCCCATTGTTTATAAACAATCAGCCTTTCATTGAATAATGCAGAATAGCTTTCTAAAAAATTTTAATGCACTAAATATCCATAATCCCCTTTCAATTATTTTCCTTCATTTTCAGACTGTCTGAAAAATGTTTAGACTTAGAAATACTTCGACATCGTTGATTAGATTCATTTTCATGATGTAATGTTTCATAAAACGACTATGCTACGAGAGCTTCTATGTTTGATGTATCCAACACCCTAACTACCAAAAGATAGTCATTTCCAACAACAAATAATGCTATATTGGCACAAAACTGTGGCACAGAAGACATACATGGAAAGATGTATTGACAACAACGTGTATACATGAGATATCCTTTGTAAAATTGACGACTTACAATGACCAACCTTACAGTCGTACACCTGATACAAACCTGTTACTGCACGCGTTACTGCATGACACGCATTACTGCACGCGTTACTGCACGCGTTACTCTTGTTGCTAGCAATTTCCAAGTGAAAACATCCAAGATATGACGGGTTACTACGCGTTACTGTCAAATATAAGAAAATATATATATATATTTTATTATATATCAGTAACGCGTGGTAACGCGTTGAATGAATTGCAAAAGTATTGTCATCCTGCAGTAACGCGTGCAGTAACGCGACAGTAACGCGTCAGTAACGCGTCAGTATCTATAGCATCTCTGATTTGAAATGAGATCATCAATCAACTGAGTCCAACTAGGCCTAAATGATTCATAAATGTTTACCGTAAAAATCTCAGTAAATAATGGAGATAAGAACATTTTGTCAACGTATTCATCAACATGAATTATGAGAATTCTTCATCAAGTTTAATTTGTGCAAGTAATGGATCAGTAAGTCAACATTACAATACTTTTAGATATAACTGCTCTGCTCATTTTAGGCCTATTTTTCCAATCCCATTGTTTATAAACAATCAGCCTTTCATTAAATAATGCAGAATAGCTTTCTAAAAAATTTAATGCACTAAATATCCATAATCCCTTTCAATTATTTTCCTTCATTTTCAGACTGTCTGAAAATGTTTAGACTTAGAAATACTTCGACATCGTTGATTAGATTCATTTTCATGATGTAATGTTTCATAAAACGACTATGCTACGAGAGCTTCTATGTTTGATGTATCCAACACCCTAACTACCAAAAGATAGTCATTTCCAACAACAAATAATGCTATATTGGCACAAAACTGAGGCACAGAAGACATACATGGAAAGATGTATTGACAACAACGTGTATACATGAGATATCCTTTGTAAATTTGACAACTTACAATGACCAATCTTACAGTCGTACACCTGATACAAACCTGTTACTGCACGCGTTACTGCATGACACGCGTTACTGCACACGTTACTGCACACGTTACTCTTGTTGCTAGCAATTTCCAAGTGAAAACATCCAAGATATGACGCGTTACTACGCGTTACTGTCAAATATAAAAAAATATATATATATATTTTATTATATATCAGTAACGCGTGGTTACGCGTTGAATGAATTGCAAAAGTATTGTCATCCTGCAGTAACGCGTGCAGTAACGCGACAGTAACGCGTCAGTAACGCGTCAGTATCTATAGCATCTCTGATTTGAAATGAGATCATCAATCAACTGAGTCCAACTAGGCCTAAATGATTCATAAATGTTTACCGTAAAAAACTCAGTAAATAATGGAGATAAGAACATTTTGTCAACGTATTCATCAACATGAAATATGAGAATTCTTCATCAAGTATAATTTGTGCAAGTAATGGATCAGTAAGTCAACATTACAATACTTTTAGATATAACTGCTCTGCTCATTTTAGGCCTATTTTTTGCAATCCCATTGTTTATAAACAATCAGCCTTTCATTAAATAATGCAGAATAGCTTTCTAAAAAATTTTAATGCACTAAATATCCATAATCCCCTTTCAATTATTTTCCTTCATTCTCAGACTGTCTGAAAAATGTTTAGACTTAGAAATACTTCGACATCGTTGATTAGATTCATTTTCATGATGTAATGTTTCATAAAACGATTATGCTACGAGAGCTTCTATGTTTGATGTATCCAACATTCTAACTAACAAAAGATAGTCATTTCCAACAACAAATAATGCTATATTGGCACAAAACTGTGGCACAGAAGACATACATGGAAAGACTTATTGACAACAACGTGTATACATGAGATATCCTTTGTAAAATCGACGACTTACAATGACCAATGACAGTCGTACACCTGGTACAAACCTGTTACTGCACGCGTTACTGCATGACACGCATTACTGCACGCGTTACTGCACGCGTTACTCTTGTTGCTAGCAATTTCCAATTGAAAACACCCAAGATATGACGCGTTACTACGCGTTACTGTCAAATATAAAAATATATATATATATTTTATTATATATCAGTAACGCGTGGTAACGCGTTGAATGAATGGCAAAAGTATTGTCAACCTGTAGTAACGCGTGCAGTAACGCGACAGTAACGCGTCAGTATCTATAGCATCTCTGATTTGAGATGAGATCGTCAATCAACTGAGTCCAACTAAGCCTAACTAATTCATAAATGTTTACCGTAAAAAACTCAGTAAATATTGGAGATAAGAACATGTTGTCAACTTATTCATCAACATGAATTATGAGAATTCTTCATCAAGTATAATATGTGCAAGTAATGGATCAGTAAGTCAACATTAGAATACTTTTAGATATGACTGCTCTGCTCATTTTAGGCCTATTTTTTCCAATCCCATTGTTTATAAACAATCAGCATTTCATTAAATAATGCAGAATAGCTTTGTAAAAAATTTTAATGCACTAAATATCCATAATCCCCTTTCAATTATTTTCCTTCATTTTCAGATGTCTGAAAAATGTTTAGACTTAGAAATACTTCGACATCGTTGATTAGATTCTTTTTCATGATGTAATGTTTCATAAAACGATTATGCTACGAGAGCTTCTATGTTTGATGTATCCAACACCCTAACTAACAAAAGATAGTTATTTCCAACAACAAATAATGCTATATTGGCACAAAACTGTGGCACAGAAGACATACATGGAAAGACGTATTGACAACAACGTGTATACATGAGATATCCTTTGTAAAATCGACGACTTACAATGACCAATGTTACAGTCGTACACCTGGTACAAACCTGTTACTGCACGCGTTACTGCATGACACGCGTTACTGCACGCGTTACTGCACGCGTTACTCTTGTTGCTAGCAATTTCCAAGTGAAAACACCCAAGATATGACGCGTTACTACGCGTTACTGTCAAATATAAAAATATATATATATATTTTATTATATATCAGTAACGCGTGGTAACGCGTTGAATGAATGGCAAAAGTATTGTCATCCTGCAGTAACGCGTGCAGTAACGCGACAGTAACGCGACAGTAACCCGTCAGTATCTATAGCATCTCTGATTTGAGATGAGATCATTAATCAACTGAGTCCAACTAGGCCTAACTAATTCATAAATGTTTACCGTAAAAAACTCAGTAAATATTGGAGATAAGAACATGTTGTCAACTTATTCATCAACATGAATTATGAGAATTCTTCATCAAGTATAATATGTGCAAGTAATGGATCAGTAAGTCAACATTAGAATACTTTTAGATATGACTGCTCTGCTCATTTTAGGCCTATTTTTTCCAATGCCATTGTTTATAAACAATCAGCATTTCATTAAATAATGCAGAATAGCTTTGTAAAAAATTTTAATGCACTAAATATCCATAATCCCCTTTCAATTATTTTCCTTCATTTTCAGACTGTCTGAAAAATGTTTAGACTTAGAAATACTTCGACATCGTTGATTAGATTCTTATTCATGATGTAATGTTTCATAAAACAATTATGCTACGAGAGCTTCTTTGTTTGATGTATCCAACACCCTAACTAACAAAAGATAGTTATTTCCAACAACAAATAATGCTATATTGGCACAATACTGTGGCACAGAAGACATACATGGAAAGACGTATTGACAACAACGTGTATACATGAGATATCCTTTGTAAAATCGACGACTTACAATGACCAATGTTACAGTCGTACACCTGGTACAAACCTGTTACTGCATGCGTTACTGCATGACACGCGTTACTGCACGCGTTACTGCACGCGTTACTCTTGTTGCTAGCAATTTCCAAGTGAAAACACCCAAGATATGACGCGTTACTACGCGTTACTGTCAAATATAAATATATATATATATATATTTTATTATATATCAGTAACGCGTGGTAACGCGTTGAATGAATGGCAAAAGTATTGTCAACCTGTAGTAACGCGTGCAGTAACGCGACAGTAACGCGTCAGTAACGCGTCAGTATCTATAGCATCTCTGATTTGAGATGAGATCGTCAATCAACTGAGTCCAACTAAGCCTAACTAATTCATAAATGTTTACCGTAAAAAACTCAGTAAATATTGGAGATAAGAACATGTTGTCAACTTATTCATCAACATGAATTATGAGAATTCTTCATCAAGTATAATATGTGCAAGTAATGGATCAGTAAGTCAACATTAGAATACTTTTAGATATGACTGCTCTGCTCATTTTAGGCCTATTTTTTCCAATCCCATTGTTTATAAACAATCAGCATTTCATTAAATAATGCAGAATAGCTTTGTAAAAAATTTTAATGCACTAAATATCCATAATCCCCTTTCAATTATTTTCCTTCATTTTCAGAAGAGGGGTATACATGAGATATCCTTTGTAAAATCGACGACTTACAATGACCAATGTTACAGTCGTACACCTGGTACAAACCTGTTACTGCATGGTTACTGCATACACTCTTTTTTTATAAGAATACTATAAATTTTGCCCAGCCTCAATATTCTTAAGAAATTTTCGTTTTGAGCCTGAAAATATTCTTAAAGTATTCTTATTTTTCAAACATGATATGGTTTCAGGGGAACATAGTTAAAAGAAAAATTACGAGTAAATGGCGGAGCGAAAGAAAAATTCAACTATTATAACAATAAGAATGTTGTTTAACAATCATGAAGTTTCGTTTTAACATTGCAAAACAGGCAACTGCTGAAAAATGAGGCACAAATATGCGAGCTGAGGCTGAGCATATTCTTACAATATTCTTAAAATTGGATGATTCTGAGCCTCAATATTCTTATAAACTTTATTCTTATAAAAAAAAGAGTGTAAAATGTTAGCTACTAATCCTGTATCGTGTTGTGAGTTCATGCAGCCAGTTGGTATTGCACTGAACTTGTTCGTGTTGTCTACATTTGCGATCTCCAAGTTAACTCGATAAGAATTATTACCAAAATGCAAGAATGTGCGTCTTTTCTTGAGCAACTAGCAGTGGCGCACATCTAGAATATAATTTGGGGACGTAAACGTAGATGGGACAAACTAAGATTTTGGGAACCGTCTGGGCCTCTTAAGATGTCCAATTGCCAATGACTTTTCCCGAAAGGAAAGACAGTAAACGTAACTAGGAAAGCAACAATTTAAAAAAACAAGCGTCTCAAAGTGCTCTACGCATTCCCCTAGTGATTTATGTTCATCGTTTTCGTCTAAAACGCTGTGTTGGTCCCTTACTGACTACTTTCCAATTCTCATGGGACCGAATTCAATTTTAACTGTCCTGGATCGATTGTTATCGTTAGATATATCAGTTCTTCACTCGTAACTTTACAGAAAGACTCGAAGATTACTGAGAACTTTCCTGGTCCAAACTTTTCAAATTTGTCCAAGTTTTGGACTAACTACTAATCAAATTTTTAGACTGACGTTGCCAATAAGGTAAAATTTCTGGACCGACTGACAAAATATTAGGGGGTGTCACACCCTCATCCCAGTAATGTGCGCCCCTGGCAACTAGGCTACCACTAGGAAGCGTTGTCGGTGCATACAGTGGGAGCAAGATTCGGTCTGAATAAAATTCCAAGGTAAAATGCCAAGACAAACAACAAGAAGACATAAAATAACAAGTTAAGCAATACACGGGACCAGTTTTTAACCAAAATTTTCTAAAATTTTCAAAGCTCTCAATGTTGTGTCTTGAGTTTTAGGGTTCTTGAGTTTATAATTACGCTCTTATTAAGTTCTTTCCTCCTCATTGACTGCTTCATCTCTACCAAAACGAGGATGTTCTTTCATTTTATCCAAAATAGGGCGTTTCCCGGCACACTGAAGGGCGTTTCCCGGCATTCTAGAGGGCGTGGTCCTAAAAATTTTTCTGGTGGCTAACCCCCAGACCCGAAAATTTCGCTCGCTTTGCTCGCTAGTCCAGCTTAACATGACCTAACTACGGATCTGGAGGGAGAAATGGGACAAATGTGTTAAAGATGGATTCAAATTCTTATACGCTGGTGTTCTGTGTCATAATCACATTAACAATACTGATATTTTAGTTTTCAGCAATTTGCGGTATTTTGCAATTTTTTCGTGCGATATTCGGGATTCGGCGATATTTTGGCTCGGTATTGCGGTATTGGGACCCCCCCGAAGTACCCCTCATTAAATAATGCAGAATAGCTTTCTAAAAAATTTTAATGCACTAAATATCCATAATCCCCTTTCAATTATTTTCCTTCATTTTCAGACTGTCTGAAAAATGTTTAGACTTAGAAATACTTCGACATCGTTGATTAGATTCATTTTCATGATGCAATGTTTCATAAAATGATTATGCTACGAGAGCTTCTATGTTTGATGTATCCAACACCCTAACTACCAAAAGATAGTCATTTCCAACAACAAATAATGCTATATTGGCACAAAACTGTGGCACAGAAGACATACATGGAAAGATGTATTGACAACAACGTGTATACATGAGATATCCTTTGTAAAATTGACGACTTACAATGACCAACCTTACAGTCGTACACCTGGTACAAACCTGTTACTGCACGCGTTACTGCATGACACGCATTACTGCACGCGTTACTGCACGCGTTACTCTTGTTGCTAGCAATTTCCAAGTGAAAACATCCAAGATATGACGGGTTACTACGCGTTACTGTCAAATATAAGAAAATATATATATATATTTTATTATATATCAGTAACGCGTGGTAACGCGTTGAATGAATTGCAAAAGTATTGTCATCCTGCAGTAACGCGTGCAGTAACGCGACAGTAACGCGTCAGTAACGCGTCAGTATCTATAGCATCTCTGATTTGAAATGAGATCATCAATCAACTGAGTCCAACTAGGCCTAAATGATTCATAAATGTTTACCGTAAAAATCTCAGTAAATAATGGAGATAAGAACATTTTGTCAACGTATTCATCAACATGAATTATGAGAATTCTTCATCAAGTTTAATTTGTGCAAGTAATGGATCAGTAAGTCAACATTACAATACTTTTAGATATAACTGCTCTGCTCATTTTAGGCCTATTTTTTCCAATCCCATTGTTTATAAACAATCAGCCTTTCATTAAATAATGCAGAATAGCTTTCTAAAAAATTTTAATGCACTAAATATCCATAATCCCCTTTCAATTATTTTCCTTCATTTTCAGACTGTCTGAAAAATGTTTAGACTTAGAAATACTTCGACATCGTTGATTAGATTCATTTTCATGATGTAATGTTTCATAAAACGACTATGCTACGAGAGCTTCTATGTTTGATGTATCCAACACCCTAACTACCAAAAGATAGTCATTTCCAACAACAAATAATGCTATATTGGCACAAAACTGAGGCACAGAAGACATACATGGAAAGATGTATTGACAACAACGTGTATACATGAGATATCCTTTGTAAAATTGACAACTTACAATGACCAATCTTACAGTCGTACACCTGATACAAACCTGTTACTGCACGCGTTACTGCATGACACGCGTTACTGCACGCGTTACTGCACGCGTTACTCTTGTTGCTAGCAATTTCCAAGTGAAAACATCCAAGATATGACGCGTTACTACGCGTTACTGTCAAATATAAAAAAATATATATATATATTTTATTATATATCAGTAACGCGTGGTTACGCGTTGAATGAATTGCAAAAGTATTGTCATCCTGCAGTAACGCGTGCAGTAACGCGACAGTAACGCGTCAGTAACGCGTCAGTATCTATAGCATCTCTGATTTTGAAATGAGATCATCAATCAACTGAGTCCAACTAGGCCTAAATGATTCATAAATGTTTACCGTAAAAAACTCAGTAAATAATGGAGATAAGAACATTTTGTCAACGTATTCATCAACATGAATTATGAGAATTCTTCATCAAGTATAATATGTGCACGTAATGGATCAGTAAGTCAACATTACAATACTTTTAGATATAACTGCTCTGCTCATTTTAGGCCTATTTTTTCCAATCCAATTGTTTATAAACAATCAGCCTTTCAATAAATAATGCAGAATAGCTTTCTAAAAAATTTTAATGCACTAAATATCCATAATCCCCTTTCAATTATTTTCCTTCATTTTCAGACTGTCTGAAAAATGTTTAGACTTAGAAATACTTCGACATCGTTGATTAGATTCTTTTTCATGATGTAATGTTTCATAAAACGATAATGCTACGAGAGCTTCTATGTTTGATGTATCCAACACCCTAACTAAGAAAAAGATAGTCATTTCCAACAACAAATAATGCTATATTGGCACAAAACTGTGGCACAGAAGACATACATGGATAGATGTATTGACAACAACGTGTATACATGAGATATCCTTTGTAAAATTGACGACTTACAATGACCAACCTTACAGTCGTACACCTGGTACAAACCTGTTACTGCACGCGTTACTGCATGACACGCGTTACTGCACGCGTTACTGCACGCGTTACTCTTGTTGCTAGCAATTTCCAAGTGAAAACATCCTAGATATGACGGGTTACTACGCGTTACTGTCAAATATAAAAAAATATATATATATATTTTATTATATATCAGTAACGCGTGGTAACGCGTTGAATGAATTGCAAAAGTATTGTCATCCTGCAGTAACGCGTGCAGTAATGCGACAGTAACGCGTCAGTAACGCGTCAGTATCTATAGCATCTCTGATTTGAAATGAGATCATCAATCAACTGAGTCCAACTAGGCCTAAATGATTCATAAATGTTTACCGTAAAAATCTAAGTAAATAATGGAGATAAGAACATTTTGTTGAAGACGAATTTTCCAGAATGGAAATTTATGTATATTCTCATTGGTAGAGAATACGAAAAGAATCGGACGCAAAAATACAGACAAATGATTACTATGTTGTTATCTATATTGCTATTTATGTTAGATATATAGTGAGTCTGAGTGTAAGAGTCGAAGGTATCTTGTGTATGAAATAAAAACATTCCCACGTGGTATAGAGGGTGAATTTTTTCAAATTTGCTGAGTGAAATATCGAATGATAAGCATTGTCCGCTTTTTCGTGACTCATAGCAATAGATCAGAAAATGTTATTCTTTTTAGATTTGTTCAGAGATCATTTTTGTTATTTCAAGCAATAGCCTGCATCTCCTTTCTAATATTTTTTGAAAAGTTTCTCAGTACTTCGAGGAAATATTTACGCAGATATGGAATATGATACAGACCCGATACAGAATACAAAAAATATTAAAAATTTTCAAAATATAAAAAAAGCAGTTTCTGAAATTTAAAAGATTGGATGAATGAGATTTGGTCTTCTTTTTTCCAAAGGTACTTGCAAGAATATAAACCACTTGGAACTGGAGGAGGTTTATATCACTTTCGCGATCAAATTCAAGCTGGAAACCCAGAGGCAATCATCGTTATACATTCAGATGTATTTTGCATTCCTCCATTGAAAGACATCCTTAAATTTCATCAAGAAAATAATTCCAAACAACCTGGAAAATTCACCATCCTTGGCACCCAGGTAATTGGCTTGCCAGTAATTCTTCTGCTTTTACATTTTTTCTTAATTCTTTCTAATTCGTATGGCATTTCGAAAGCACAGGGCAGAGAAAACCTATTAAACGGCTTAAGTCAGAATGATTACTTAGAATGATTACTGATTCCTATGCCCCCAGCCAAATTACCAAATGGTGCTATGAATCAGAAAACACAAAGAACAAAAGTTGCTGAATTTGCGAATGTATAATTGTACATAACAAGAAGTACGGTGAGGATCTAATGAAATGTATTTATGGAAGCACTTGAGGGAGTGATTGACCAATGGTCGGAAACAACTGTGGCTGCTGTAAGCGTTTTAGTCTACAGAGTCACAAAAGTCAGACATTTCGCTCTAGTCAATGATTCGCATGTCTATAAGTATTTTACAAACTACATCGGCAAGATGCTTAACTTCTACTAGAAGATTTGTCTCCAGTTGTGATTTTCATAACTTTGCTCTGTATTTATGCAATTAAGTTTCCTCAAATTGAAGTGAAATGACTTTATGAACCAAAAACAAGAAATAGAAGAATGTTGCACTTGTTGGTAACATCGATTTTGCGCAAAGAATTGCATACAAGTATAGAATTGCATACGATAAGTAAAAAAGACACAGTCGTTTCTGAGATGCGTCGACTCTACAGTAGTGTGTTTCGAGAGTTTACAAAAGGAGATTTGTATTAGAGGGCGTTTAATTTATTACCATTATTTTAGGATAGACCTCTCTCGTATCTCTAGTCTTATCAGCGGAAATAAGATTGCCTTGTAACTTCTTGTAATTTCTTCATGTTTATATCTTCGTACTGCGTAGGTATCTTCGTAACGTTTTCAGCTAGTCTTTATTTCATTGCATTATACGGAGGTGTGAGCCAGACCATTCATTTGACATTTGACATAATTTGCATTACGTATTTTGATTTTCTAGATTTCGAGTCACCATGCCATCAGTTCATCATTTTCATCAAGCATTCACAAAGCTGTAGGACATTTTCAAATATTCATCCTGGCTTTTCATTATACATCCCTAACTTTTCCTTTACATTCTTTCTACTTATCCACGGTATTATTGAAATAATTTCACCCGGCATCGTCTCAGTAAACATCATCTATTGGGCATCATCGCAAATCTTGTGCATTTTGAGTAAATTCTTTTTAATAAGCAACCGGTTATTAAGCAACTAGTGCTGGGGTTTTTTTAAACCTTTTGTTATAACCTATACATAGCTTTGTTTTATAGAGTTATTATTTCTGAACATGTCAATTACATTAATAAGCAAGAAAAGAGCGAAAATTAGACTTGGGGGGGTACTAGTCATTCTCCGAGGGCTGAATTACTGGATATTTTAAGCAACTTTGAGGGCTGGACCACAAGTCCAGTTGTTTGTTGAAAACAAATAATCGAAAAGTAGCTATGTCTTTTGCAACTCGAAAACGTTAGGTCTGTGCTAAAAACTTCTTAAAGCGAAGTATACGTCTACGTGAAAGATATTTTCCTTGTAAGAAGCATTTTATAATGTTGGAAAACAATAGCCATTTCAAAGGCAACAAAGGCATTGGCCCCAACAAGTTTTCAAGGCCCCAACAAACAGTCACCGAGAAGGCCCTTGTTTAAAAGCAACCTGAAACCTAAAGAAGGTGGTTAATCAAACATTCGAGAGAATTGTAAACGAGCCAACTGCTTGGTTTTGTATTGAAACTGAGCTGTTTGATAAAATATCTGTCAAAAAGCGCATGGAATATTCTTATATAGTCTCATAATGAGGGCATTTACCCCGTGCTGGGATGTGGCGAAGCTTTTCTGATTTTTTGGATGGAAGACAAATATGAGAAATTCAGAACTCGTTTGAAGATCAATATGCTTTTAATGTAGAAGTAATGTCGAGCAATTGAATTTGAAACAGAACTGTTTCTAAATTGCAATGAAGTTTCATATAAAGTGCGATAAAGCTCTTTCTTCTTTGAAATTAGGCTGCTCCAACACAAACTTCAAGACTTGGCAACATTGTCGTTGACTGGGATACCATGGAGGTGAGAGAAGAATCTAGTCAATAAACTTGTTTGTATTCGATGCTTTATTACAGTAGCATGGTATTTATTGCAACTTCAATTTATGCATTTTTATAAACATTGATTGTATTGTATTTTCGTCTCAGTTTTGAAAATTTTATTGTTTTTGTGTACCAGTAGATTCGCTGTAGCTTCAATGCTAGAAAACCCTAAAAATACATATAAAAAAGGCAATGATATTTTCAGCCGTTTTGTGAAATCCTTGAAAACTCAAAAAACCATGGAAACATTTATTTATTGTTATCAAACATGTTTTTCACGCGTTCATTCAATTCATATTACTTTCTAGTCACGGGTTTAAAGGTAGAATTTAGAGGAAATTTAAAAACTCCAATCCCCAAAGCTGAATAAATTATGAAAACCGAAAATTGTTCTATTTAGATCTTTTTGATTTGTTCTTCTATTTTTTCTTAAGAAGCAGTCAAACTGAGGAAGCGTCTGGTCTTTTTAACACGCTTCTAATGTGAGATGTCGTACAGCCATTTTTATAACACGAAAACAAAACAATAAAGCCCCAATAGAAAATCAAGCATATTGAAAATAACAACAGTCTCTGAAAATGTATTACTGAAGATTTGTCCTTTTTCACCTTCTGATACAGCTATCTGATACAGAAATATTGGAAGATTGTTTATGCAAATAGCTTGTTAAATGTACAGTAACATAACTCTTCGTATAAATTTTCTGATAGCATTATTGTATATCACCGACACTTTATTGCTTATGTAAAAGTCAATATTCTTAATTTTAGATCTTGCATTACGTAGAGAAGCCAGAAAACTACGTCAGTTCAGTCGTCAATTGCGGTATTTATGTTTTCGATCGACAAATTTTCCAATCACTTGGTGATGCATTTCAAAAGAACCTTGAAGCTGCAAGGTATTAAACATTTTGTATTGTTATTTGATATCAATTATTTTTGTAATTTTCTCCTTAAGATGCCCAAACTTTTACTTCAACCTGTTCAAATCGACTGAAATTTACAATTTCAAGTCATATTCCTTCAATCTTATACTATACTGTTGAAGGTGAAGTATTTTGTGCCAGTTGCTTAGGATTTCAGAAGTATGTTAGATAATTGAAACCGCAACCCTAGCTGTGACCCTACCGTAGCACGTTCCTCAACAGATCTCGACCTCGCTCAAACTCTGAAGCCACGAGCAAGCTGGATTAAGGAATTTAGCCTCCACGTCACAGCACCTTCATATTACCCATAACTTGCCGATTTTTTAGTAGTTTCGAAATATGAACTGCTGGTGGGGGTGGGCTTGAATAGAAAGAATAATGATTTTTTTATCCGATAAGATTAATCCAGATTCCTAAAATTATTGTCCAATTTAAAATATCATGTGCTGTAATCATTGATAAAAAGTAGGAGTGAACTGTCAAATGTTGCCCTCGTTTTCCTTTCTTTCCTATTCATTCCCTGAAAGGGTTTTTTTTAATAATCTCAGAACTAGTTTTATCAAAAGACGAGAGACAAATGAGTGAAGATTTAGTGCACCTGCAGTGAACCGCATATGAAACATTGATAGTATTTTTTTGTATCATAGATCATTGCTGGTAGTTACATCAGTTAAAAATCATTTTTCAAGACCAATTGGATTTAGCCTTTTTCAAGTTCTTTTATTCGTGATTCACGGAAGCCTTGAGTGAACGGTAGCTACTTGGTTTAACACTTAATTTTTTCTCTTTTTTACAGAGAAGACTTTCGAGGCCCGTCGTTCAGTCCCGAGATGCTAATGCTTGGCAGGGATGTATTTTCTCCTTGTGCTGGACAAGGCAAATTGTTTCTTTTCCTCATGCAGAATACCTTCTGGGGATCAATGAAAAGTGCTGGGTAATGATGTTTTCCTGCAGTAATACTTGGCTGCATAGCCAATAAATTTTTAAGTTAAGACTTTCTGTCATTATTTCATTCGCTTTTTTGTGGAAAATACTGTGGTAGCATGTAAATCAAAAGCAAACTGCCCTCCTCCAGATTTCTATTGGACAAGAGACTTAAATGAATGACCGCCATTACCAGCCTTTTATGTACAACAGTTTTTACTTTTTCCCTTCTGGCAGAGATGATCAGTCTTTGATTGAAATTCGTCAGATTCAGATTTATGATTTCATTTCAATATTGCAGGAAACAAGTGAATTTATCATTTTCTGTTTAATACCAGGACGAAAATTAACACAGTTATAGAACATTGTCAGCCATTTACGTTTTGATATACTACCGTAGCAACTTCAAAAATGGCCCGTTTTCATGGTAACAAGTTGCCCCTGTGCACATGAGCTTTAATGTATTTTCTAAAAAATCAGTTAGATCTGGGTGCATTAAATGTCGATTTTGAAAACAATTTAGCTGTTTATTGTGAGTGAAATAAAAATGTGGAAATTTCACTTTTATCTCAAGACTTAATGGCGAGAATTGTTTATAGTCAGTTTTGTAGAACGTTTTCTTTAAATAGATAGATGCAGTATAGTCCGGTGGCCAGTTGAGATGACCTTGACACCAAACAATACCATGTTTTGACAATTTATAAAAATTTTTCCATGAAATTTTTACCTTGGACATGACGCATCTTCCGCGGATCATAACAAAATTTGCCCAACACTTGGAAGGGGCAAGTTTGGCTTTTTCGAGTCTTCTTTCACCATATAACCAGAAAATAAAATAAAAACCCATATGTACTCGATGTCAATGTCATCCTTGAAATTCGCATTTGGCCACCGGACTAACAAGATACGAATACAAATCGTGTACTTGGCCATTGGTGTTTTATTAATCATCAAAACTCGAACCAATACCACTCATACGATCATTACCAATCATTTTTCGAACGACTGAGAGTTACCCTTTGTCTAGAATGTGGTTAACATCACTTGCAATGTGTGTGACTTCCTTTGTAGCTCTGCCATATATGCCAACAGACAATACCTAGCCTCATTTAGAAATAACGAAAATGAGAGACTGGTGAAGAATGAAAAAGGAAAGGTTGAAATCGAAGGTAATCCAGCTTAAATGTTCCCTTAATGATGTTAATATTTCCTTTAAAAAGCAAAAACGTATGCGAACTTTGACGCAGACAATCTTTTCACCGATTCAGACAGCTACACTGCCAGTTCAATGAGATTCGGCAAGACAGGGAAATGCGAGGACCCTCCAACAGGGGAGTGTCAATGTCAAGTGTCAATGTCAAAGGTGAAAAGTCAACCTTCAAATAGAAGAGCGATTATAAGTTGCCAAAAGCCACATTCGTCCATCAGCCACCTACATACAATTTGCCTAATATTTGTCATTGCAACTCATGGAAAGATGGTCTATATGGTTACACTGCCCCCTAATTTCAACCATGCTTTGCTTGAGAGCTTGCAAAGTATTATAATCTGACCCAATCATTCATTTCAGGGGACGTCTGTATCCATCCTACAGCGACTGTTCATCCGACCGCAAAGGTATTACTCTGTCACCTGTTATTTCTGGTTATTTCTCATATTTGTTTCCTTCAAAGTCGAAGTTTCATTTTATCGTGTTGATTTTTGATAATTTAATTGCTAAATTATGAATCAAATCTTCCTGAATTTCAGCAGAGTTGCCGTAAATTTAAGAAATGAAATCATTGATATTGTATTCCATTCTATCTTATTTTCCTGCTGCCTATTTATTTATAAATCCCAGAATTTTGGCAGAATCATTGAAGAGAACTAGAGAAGGGATAAGTACAAAGTAGATACTTATTAAAGAGAAAAATCTATTGATGTTTTTAATAACGCTCGTTCCTAATCACTTGAATGTAGATTGGTCCTAATGTCACAATTGGAAAAAACTGTACCATTGGACCAGGAGCAAGAGTTCGACAATCCATTGTTTTAGATGGAGCAGAAATTGGGGTAAGGACAGTTGCATACATTTTTAATATTATCAGCTTTGATAGCTTTGAACAGTCTCTCGCATTATCTATTTCTGCCTGCCAAATTGACTTCATTTTGAAATGACATGTAAGGGAATCATCCAGCCTTCCGTCCATTTGCTTTGATCTAGGGTTCCTTGTCAAGAGAAAAAAATTGTGGCAATAACAGTTTTCAGGTTTTCATTATTGCTTTATGTTTATCTTAGGCGCATAGCTGCGTGATATATAGTATAATTGGATGGCGCTGTTTAACTGGAGCTTGGTCAAGAATAGAAGGAACCCCTCAAGAGCCAAGTGCTGATTTTCCTCATGCTTTGGTGCCAAATGAATCATTGTTTCAATCCGATGGTAAACTTGTACCGTCTATAACGATTCTTGGTAAGACATTTCTCTTTTAACTTTTTTGTATTTTCATGAATTCTATTCAGTAAACAAAAGGAAGAGAACGATACCGTTACCGTTGCCTTTTATATGAAGTAATGCAGACCTGAAATTAATTCAATTTATAACTATTTTATTGAGAACCAGTAATACATTGGGTCAAACTCGCTATGATCTCGCCCAAGGGCAACTATATTCAGAACAATACCCTTTGTTATATTTGCTGAAGAACGTAAATTGATTGGTTGATAGCTGACAGGCGTCAACCCAATCTTGCTTAGGCAGCTTTTGAATTGGCTTGGTGTATCTTAAGCCGGATTTGCACGAAACGAATTTGCCGATCGAACAGAAATTTTTGTTTTTTCTTTTACTTTATATTTTCTTTGCAATAAGTTCTTACGCTGAAAGAAAAATAAAATAGGCAAATAGATACACAGAAAGCTAATTATTATTGTTTATTTCAGGTTGCAATGTTGTTATTCCCAGTGGAGTGATTGTTCTTAACTCGATCGTCTTGCCACACAAAGAGCTTAGTACAAGCTACAAAAATGAGATTATTTTATAGGAGTGACGCTAGCTTATTTGATTTGTAGCGAAATAAATATGATATTGAAGAGCAACGTTGCTTAATTTTTTAATTTTCTGTAGATGACTCAAAAAGAAGCAAGACTGATAATGAACACTAATTTTGATTGACTTATAGGAGTGTGTTGTTTTCAGAAGATGATATTATTCATCAGTTATGTTTTGTTCTTAGCGACAAGTAGATTAATCAACTACACTTTTTACAAGATAAAACTCGTTTCACATTCAGTACGTTTGTTGAGAACGATAATACTCGAGTTAGGTGATCTCCACCTAAGAGAAAATATCTCGAAAATAGAAAATGGAAAATAGAAAAAGAGAAAATGGTACCTGCGAGTTTCGTGTCTAAACGACATTGCCAATGTAGCAAATAAAAAAGGAATTTCAGAAAATCACCAGATATAGGATATCTACGCAGAATGATGAAGTATACATTGATATATCATGTTAATAATTATAAATATTTATAAATGTCTGTTGTAATTTATATCGTATAGCTGCATCAATTCATAGAATTTTTGTTATAACATAAAAATGAGTTTCTATTCATCTTTATTTTGGTGCTTTTCTTCCCTTGTTGCCAAATGTCTGTGCGCCTTGTTGAAATTGCTTCATCATGTTTTGCAATCCACCCATGCCCCCTGAATAAAACAACAACAATTGTTACAATTTGATTCAATGTTAACGCATCGTTACAAGTTTTTCTTTTAAGGTATGATATGTTGTGTGACCTGCTTGTTACATTATGACAATTGAAAAATTGGGAAAATTAGTTCTTATCGTGATTTTCAATCTAATAATGTTATGAATTCGATTGTTAACTAATGTGTTAGCCTGCAATTGCAACAGAGCGAACAGATTTATATTAACTGCAGTGGCAATAAATTGGGATTGCCATCCAAGTTGAAGGCACGTATTACGCGATGCAATTGTTGCAGAACGTGCGCAAAGGTATGAGAAACATTGCGACGAGAGGCGAGAGCCAAAAAAGGTCCTGCATCTCGGAGAAGACTTGTGACACGCGGGTAAGTTATTTGTTTTGCAATTACGCTGCACCAAAATTTGCTGAAAAATCTGCACTGTGTAAAGTTAGCTTTGAGCATTAGATTATCTGCAGTTTTACAAGAGATGTTCAATACCAAACCGTTACTAATGTCGTTTAAAGTGACACGCAATGCTTTGATAATGTTTGCGTACTCAATATACTTTGGAATACGGATGGATTTAAACCGAGAATTCTTATGTCGAACAGAAAAACCTTCGACTTTTTTTATTCCAAGTAACGAGCAATATTGACCTCTTTCTTTAACATAAAATGACAGAGCTTACAGAGCTCATAAAAGAAATACGACACTTGGCTAACATCTGCAGAATAAATAATCGTACAAACCCATTTGATGAAGAACCCTCGGATCCATCATGCGAGCCATTTGTTGATTTAGTTTTGCCATTTGCGAAGGATTTACGTTCTTTGTCATATCTCCACCTTCAAAAAATTATTTTACTTTAATTAACTTAGTCTATTCAAAATACACATCAATATTTCAAACGTTATTCCTATGATTTTTGCATTGGTGAATTTTAGCTGAAGGGTTGTTGCTTTTATTTTCACCGCTGCTTACAATTAACTAATGTTTGTCGCGAGGTGTTTTAACTTAAAATGAGATATAGGTAGTTGACATTGCCAACAGAAAGTGCTTCATATCAACAATACAGAAAGTCGATTAATTCAACGTCAGTTCATTCTCAAATGAGAGATGCATTTCACTGTTAACGGAGCTTTTCAGTGAAATGTCGCATCTGATGAAATTATTCATACTAGGCTGCACACAAATTAGTGCTCACAAGAAATGTGATTAACTACGATGGATTTGGACATCTTTGTAAAGGAACACACCAATAGCTAATACAGTAAAGAAAGTGAAAGAAGCAATGTTGTCGGGGGCTTCGAAGGAATTTTCAACTTCACAATGCAATCAACATAACTGTGTCAAGGTTTCACACGAACTACTTTTGTTGAATAAAAAATACCTTTAAATAGTCCTTTGATGCCACCCATCTTCTTAACCATCTGTGCAAACTTCTGATACTGGGTTAGAAGCTCTTGTACTTCTCTGGAAGAAACGCCAGACCCTCGTGCCACTCGTGACACGCGTGTAGGATGTTTAGTAAATAATTTCGATCCATTTGGACTATCCAATTCTGTTTAACGGGAAAAACATTTGTATGTCTGTCAAAAGCCCCTCACACAAAAATTGCTGAAAAAGCTGAAACAAAGACGTACAAGGGTAGTATATCTTGTATGAACAAAGATTTTTTTACTAAAACATAAGCTTCAAATATCTTTGGGTCGCAGAATGAGGAATTTGAGAAATAAATTACTTATTTATAAACTTTCGAACAAATCAAGTTTTCATAGTATGCTATTTCAAGAAAATGGCACTCATTTTCCTACAGAAATGTGGATGTTGATAGTAATGCCTTGTCCATAGACAGGCAGTCGATCTAATACACTGTATAAAGAACCTTTAGTTTGCTTGCTTTTTCCAGTTCACTCTCCAGCTTGACTTTCAATGTTACAATGGAAACTGGCAATTACAACAGCAAATAACAGCTTCAAACAAAACAACGAAAAACGAACAATGATAATACCTTCATCACTCATGCTATCCATGATTGTCATCAGTTTTTTTAATCTTGCAACTGACTCTTGTTCGCTGCCTTTTGACATGAAATCCGCGCTGAAACCAGGGATCATGCCCTGCAAAAAGAATCAATTTACCTCTTACACTAATATTTAATATTGAAAAGTTTTGTAACAAATAGACAATTGTTCATCAGCAAGTGACGGCCATATGTAATTCAATTTCGGGACGCCAGTTACGGGAAAGAGTTAAGACAGGGAATTTTTAAAAGACTCTTTTCTATAAGAGTAAAATTTTTTAAGAACATGAGACTGTATCTGAACAAGGTTTAAGAACACTCTTGCAACAAAATTCTTAAGCACGAGTTTGAGTCTAATTGGACTGAATATGAAAGTAAGACCATCAAATAGAGTCAGAAGCCAAACAGATAGAGGAGAAAGCAAGCAAGTTAGGCTTTAATACAATCTGGCACATGTGGGTGAAAACAGAATTTGAACATAGTACTGTTATTGCTTGAAAATAATACCCTCAAAAAACTGAAGAATTGAGAATAGATTTAGAACATTTAAGTTTGAAAATAGGTGAAAATTATAGCACAGCCAGCTTATGGTAAATAGAACCTTTGGTGCATCTAGTACATTGGAATTGGAGAATGCAGCGGAATCTTGTTAAAAACAAGAAATACAAATTATGCATATTTACGTATTTACCATGATTTGGCTAAAGGGTCCCATTTTCATGATGTTTTGAAACTGTTCGTACATATCTCGAATTGTGAAAACTCCTAAAAATGAACAGAAGTACCTTTATCTTTCTTCCTTTACATTTCAAAAGGTTAATGTAAGATTTAAATCTGTAAAATAAACAAATACTTGAGAGCCAAAAGTTTTGTCAAATGTATGATAGAATACTGGCGCAAATTGCTCTCTGGTAAATTGATAATGCGGCTAAAAAGGCAGCATACACAATTTATATTTCCTTTGTGGTGTATCTGAATAAAAGCATGGTTATTTTTCAGAATATGTAAATTTGTTATTTAATTTAATGCAAAGTTCTACCTTGCTTTAGCTTTCCGATAAGTTCTTCATTTTCATCGAGTTTTAATTCATTTACTTTGTCGATCAATCCTTCAAGGTCTCCCATTCCTTTGTTAATAAGAAAATATGTTAAATTACATACCAAAATCATCGTGTGTAAACATAAATACAACCTTGAATATTTAAAAAGGATTTCCGGCTTGAAAGGTACCGGACATAAACTGAGAAGTCGGACAGCACCCGTTTTATTATCACATACTGGCACAGGAGCAAGATAAGAGATGAAATGCAAAATCTAGTGGTTCAGTTTCCGATATCTGAACCATGTCTTTAACTTGTTCAATTCCAGCTCATCATTGACTGCTCTTAGGTGGATCATTTAATATCTGAAATATCCTCGAAAAAAGCAAAGTATACTCTAGATTTGTATAAAGCCACATAAGTTACCAAATTAAAGGAGGCCTATTTCGAGAATTAAAAAGCCTACATCCCAAGACTGTCCAAAAAAGGATAAAAGAAATAGTGCAAATTCAGTACGAAAAAATCCTCTTTCCAAACATGGGCATTTCAAGTATGTGAATAAAACTCAACACGTAAAAATTTTCTATTAATTATTTTGTGGCAAACGATTCTAATGGACCAATAAAATAATACAATCCCTCTTACCTAGAAGCTTACTAACAAATGGTTGTGTTTTGAACGGTTCAAAGTCATCTATATGTTCTCCTGTACCAATAAATATGATAGGACTCTTTGTTGCAGCGACTCTGTGAAATAAAGAATCGATCATAATTCTTATTGTATTCAGATGCAATAGAGCTGAAAGACTAGCTTGAACGGCGTAATTGAAATTGGAAACAAAATTTGGTTCAAATAATGATCAGACTGATATAACGATTAACAAAATCATTCTATTACGAGGTGATCAGAATGTTTTGCAACTGAAGTTGTTCTTTTCTAGAATAAAAAAGTGGATTCGCGTCGAAACGCTAGCACCCATGTAGTTTACTTTTTAACTTCATAACTTTATTGTGTTGTCAATATCTCAATGAAACCTTTAGACTACCTAATACCAAATACCGATCACATTATTTAGGTCCTATCTCTCCCTACCCGAAGTTGGTCGTCAATGGGAGGTATATTTTTCCTCAGACCCGTCAAACAAGCGCTAATTTGTTTAATTCTATCCGCAACTTGGATAGCAATGCAAGGCATACGGCCAGCCCTGCAACACATTTAAGACACTGTTTACATGAGAGAAACTGAATCGCTTCGGGTACGATCCAGAGTAAGTTCTGGCTCTTTTCCAACGCATTTACACGAGAAGAACTTGATCGGCTCAGATCAAGAAATACCTGACTACCGTATTTGTTAGAGTTGACGCAGTGCAAGCTACTTGAAATGTTTTCTTTTCATCATAGCAGCTGTTCGTGATTAGGGGGGGGGGGGGAATCTAAACTAGAAAATTCGACCTTTCTTCGAAAAAGGACGTTTCCTTGTAGGCTTTACTAGTTCACATTTAGTCACGTTAAGTATCGGTACCAGTCTGGATCCGAACCAAAGTGTTTGCATGGGCCAGATACGAGCTGAATACTTCAAAAAATGTATTGATAAAAAAGTTCCTGTGTAAACGGAAGGCGTTTTCAAGCCAAAATGGCTCCGAGTCGGACCAGAAACGATTGAGTTAATAAATATCGTATTCTATTATTCTTTAAGCTTTACTCGCAAACGTTTCAATTAAGCTACAACGAATAACTGGGCCGGATGACTGTAGAATGTATAATATCAGTAATGGTCTGTCTGCCGTGTTATCACAACGTACCTTCATCAAAAGACCTGTGAGTGCTTGCAGATACAAACAATCACAAGATATAAAGATTATTTCGAAAGCACACCACCCTATTAAGAAAAATAATACATAGTTAAGCATACTTACGCACTTAGAGCACCACCTCCTCTGGCATGTCCATCAAGTTTTGTAACTATTACAGACGCAACGTCAACTTTCTCTTTGAAAGCGCGTGCCTATAATTCAATTGAAAATGAAAATGTGTTGACTACGATGAAATGTGATGATCTGGATGTGATCAAAATTGGCCAATAAGAAATGTGAAGCAGATGGGTATTGTCTTTAGAACACCAATCAATCCAAACGATACTGTGAGATAACTAATATAATTTTAGTTAAAGAGTCGCAGGGAATATTCCATAAGAATCTGACTTCCAACCTAACTTTAAATTTTATTACACATTCTGGGTAAACTAATAGCGCTGATTAGTAAAATTTGTTTAAATATAAGCAAGTAGAGACACTATGGCCTTATTCTACTATTTATGTTCATAAGTACAGTATCCACGCAAAATTTTTCATCAAAATAGTAATTTTTACGATGATGATGTCATTGTGAACTTTAATAAAATCGAACTCACTATACATCAATCGAAATCTCTAAGTCAGGAGAATACATATTTGCCCTTACCAGCCTTTTTTTATTTACCAGTAGAGAGATGTTGCAGTAAAAAGGCAAAAAGGTGTTTTGATGACGTCACTGAAAAGTACACCTCCCAGACAAAATTTGACAGGGCCCATCTCGGATTTGGAATCGATTTACCCAGATTGTGTAATAAATTCAAAGTTAGGTTGAAAGTCAGATTGTTATGGAAAATTCCCTGCCTACGAGATATTTTTCCAGTTTGAAACTGGGAAACCCTTGTGCCTGAATAAGATGATGATTCGGAACGTATCCTTGCTGTAGCTTTTGACACAGCTTGGGCGATCAAATGAATGTTGTCCTACAGCAGTGCCGCGTTCAAGTTTAGTTTGTTGTTCTGAGGTGCGAGGTGTTCGTTTAAGGCAAGCCAGAAAGGTCAAATGAGTAAAAATCAAGCATTCAAGAAAGGAAGGCTGGTTTGGAAAATCTGAAATAAGGAAACGAGTAAGATATCAGCAAATTTTACACGTACATGAAAACTTCAAAACGAAAAAGAGATCCGAAAAGGAGGAAGACCCAGACAAAACCAAACGCTGACTCCGACATTAACGTGGATTAAATTACATTTAATCAGCATGCACTTAATCAGCATACAAGGGTTCTTGTGGGAATTATGGAATTATGGAAAGATAGAAAAATACGAACGAGATGAGACATTTTGAACATCAGGAAAATGGAGATGCTTAGCGAGATGAAGCACGAGTAAAAGTACGTTCTATCTTTTTGCAACATAAGAAATAGAAGACGGAAAGAAATAAAGGAGAAGTAAATGAATAGAGGAATGAATGAATGAATGAATGAATTTATGAAGAAATAGATGAACTAATCAATTAATGAATGAATGATCGATGACATGAGTCTTGCAATCAAGTAATCTTAAAAGATGGGTATAGTTATTAAGAAAACCTCACCAGAAACTAAAATATTAGGCTGAGAGAGTAATTAAAGGCCTTGTGCCAGTACAAGCGGATGTTCTAAACAGAGAACAATTCATTCTATCAAATCTTATGGAATAACGTGAATTGATTGGCTGAAACCTGGCAGGCATCAAGCTAGAAATACTCAAGCCACTTTCATTATTGGTCTAATGCCTTTCGCGTTACATTTTCACAAAGTTTCCACTCTAACCTGAGCTTCACATGCTTGTCCAATTGAAGCATCCATAACGAAAATAATGTTATCTGGATTCTGAAAAGAAAATGCAATATCGATTAAAAGAAGTAATTAAAAACATCTTCTATGAAACAGGAAATTGACACCAGTTATTGAAAATATGAAAATTTATTCAGGTCAAGGAACTTTCTGAAAATAAAATTGGAAGCAACCAAAATCATTTCGCTGACCAAAAAATGCTAGGGTGCTGGGGTCTATTTTCCTGCAGGTGCATAGAAAGATATCTCTTAGGTCAAGTGTTTCTTTGTTTAAAATGTTCAATAAAAGTTGCCAATACTGAAAAAAATAACAACAGGTAGTGCGTATGTAATTTAATCCACCCAATCGGAACCAGTTATCTTCGGAGCCAGTTTACTTCGGGTGTGAGCCAAAATTGTGGTGATTAAGACATTTGAAACTTTCTGTTGTTGATTAAATTAAGAGAAATTCGTATCTGAGATCAATGTTTCAATTATAAGAAACAATTATTCAGTCCGATTTGTATCACGTTTATCATACAAGAAGAAAGATGATTTGCCATATTCCATATTTGATAGGTTTTTCACGTTATAACATTACCTGACCAAGGAAAACATGAGAATCTATCTAGGTACCTGAACTTTTTTTTGTAGCAGTGTAGCTAACTTGTAAAAGACTTAGAGTTTCTGCACGGTCAATAATACTGACAAGGAAAGGGTTTCAAAAACAAAACAAAAAAGAAATTCAGCAACACTCACAACTGTGTTTGAAACTTGTAACATTTCTTCAAATAACGATTCTTCTTGCTTATGGCGACCACTGAAATATAATTTTTGAATATCTTACAATTTCTGATAATTTTTTTGAAATGAGGTGAAGACAATTTGTAAAAAATTAAGATTCTGAAAAATAATGATGGCATAATGATGGACTAAAAAACCATTCAGTTTGTCCCATGTTACAACATTATCTGGAATATATGTTTGATATGATATATGATTATGGGAAAGATGGATGGTCCTATTTTCAAGGTACCAACCAATCTTTATTGCTGCAGCATAAGAATCGCAACATTATAATAAATTTCAACTGGATTTCTTGTGGTGACATACTGCGTAAAAAAGAGGATGATTAAGCTGTTAACCATGATAGTAGTGTTGCAGCCTCACCATGATAAAGCTTCCTTACAAATTGTTAGTGTTGCTAGCACGAATTTCCCACGGTATCAATCGCGCTATAGAGTGACCCGTTACTGTCTATTGTGACAAAATGAAGCTTCATTGTACATAAGTACAAATTTGTAAAAATATATTAACTCTGTACATTGAAAAAATGCGAGAGGTCGTCATGTATGAGTATGTTTAACCTTTAATAGTCAGATGCAAGGCTAATATTCTTGCTGCTGTGTTCTTACTACCTTTGAGTAGAATCGTTATCATTTGCTGTCATACTTTATGAATAGTTAATAGATGAGAAGCCAAATAAAAACAGCAATAAACGATAACAAAAGAAACAACAGATGCGGCTATTATATATGAGTATGATGTTTGTTGCGAAGATTATTCGCGAAAAGCTTTCAATCTATAGGTACGAAATCATTTTGCGACATAAATTGTAGGGATGGTAGACAAACAGAAGTTATCTTCTGCAACTGCAGATTGAACCAAACAGACTAAAAAAACTCAAGGGTTCCAGCAACGTATAATGTCAATACGTAATAGATAAAGTTCTTTTTATAATAATAGATAAAGTTATATTTATTTTATGAAAATATGCAGCAATAGCAACATAATGTTTAAATCCCAAATATTTAAACTAAGTAAATTAATACGTACCTGGTATCAACAATAATAATCTCGAAATTTTCTTTTTTAAATTTTTCGACTCCTTCTTGGGCGATTACAACGGGATCAAGTTCAGTGTAGCTAATAAATAAAGAGCAAATTAGAAATAAAAAAAGATAAAGCTTAGGGCAATTTAAAGACATAATAAGAACAGGAAATAAGTGCCGAGTTTGAAAATAGATGGGCCAGAGTGTGAAACTGTTTGACAGGTTTGCAAGACCTTCTAAATTTTTAACCCCACCATACTGTAGGTTTAAGAGATGCACCTGGGGAAATGAACTCGAAACGAATTCAAAAAATCGACCAGACCTAATATTTAGATGTTTTCAATTTGATCCAGAAGGATCTCTCTATTTTTGCAAAATCTGCTGCTGTCAGAATTAGGTTAAGCTGGTTAAAATTTCCCAATCAAACATGTCCTTATTTTTCGCAGGTTCAGCAATTTTGTGCAGCCTTTCTTGAGGTTTTTTCAACTCAGTATAGAGTTATAGCTTGGACTTAAATTAACGACCACTTATCTAAGGTTGTGACTACAACGACATATCATCTTATCATTATAGAACGCAATACTAATTTTCCATTCAATACTAATTTTCCATTTACCTATTTTGAATAGACATTTTCAAAGAGGTCTGGGTCGGCGCGACATTTCTCTGGAAAATGGTAGACATGTTAAGAAATGGAATCCTCTCCACGTGCAAAGGCCGGAATTACAGTTATTTCAGGAGAGATATTGCAGAAAATTTTGCTTTAAATTCACGTTTAATGGGAGTCAAAGTGAAAGAAAGGTTTCAAGTACCAGTTCATCTGCTTTTTTTGAGGCATTTAATTTAATCATGTATATTCCTTTTTGTGAGTTACTTGCATCTTTGCATCTTGTTTCATGAGTTTCTACAGATATTCATAACATTTAATGTCATAGATCCTTTTCCTCTCTCAGTCTTCGATTATTCAAGAATTAGAAGCAAAATCTGCTGCGCTACCTCTAGTAAAGCGGCTGCAGTCAAGGTTGTTGCACGTCGAGAGGCTTCCCTTACTCGAAATATCTATCATTTTCCAGAAGGCTGCCGCGCCGATCTGGACCTCTTTGAAAAGGTCTATTGAAAAAATGAAATTCATCAAAATACACAGATCTGCTGAACTTATTCGCAGAAAAATACAGCGAGGATTGTTTAAAAATCATTTGCAAAATTAGATCTTTGTTTCATTTGAGGGTTTTGGAATTTGCCAACATCAAAACCAAAATGCCGGTTCTAGTTTCTTTTCTCCCTTGGACTCTTCAGTTGATTAAATTGGTCATCCCACTGTATCCTGCAATCACAATGCCAATGTGGCATCCCATCTTGGTATCAATTCCGACTTAGTCAATTGTTTCGGTCTTTTTGTAACATTTATATACTCTGAAGAGTGTAAGATGAAAACTAGTTTTAAGTATGTCAAAAATGTTTCCGCTGTTCCTCGCAATTTTGGGCTTATTTTTGCCAGCAGTCTGTTCAATTTCACTTTCACGATGCACCTGGACGAGAATTCAATACATTCCACCTTTTTTCGCTGGAACAATTCTATTTAAAAATATTTCCAAAACTGTAGAGAAGCCACATATTCAAGTAACACCTTAGGCATGGTAAAAAACTTTAATTCCAACGCTGGCTCAAGGACTACGAAGGGATATGACTCAGAGCTCCAAAATTGCGAAACAAAGCGAAAAAGATTTCTAACCCACTGAAGAAAAAATTTCATCCGTCACTAGTGATTGAAATATCGTAGAAGTGCGTCAAAATGAGCAAATCTTAAGCCTTAAGCTTGACTTGCATTGTGCTCTGGACAGCAACCAGCTCAAAAGTAACGAGGAAAACAATATAATTTCAGTAGAACAGAGAAAACGACTACAATCCATGTAAGAAAACGACTTGATCTGTTGACACGAAACAAGATTCTCAAACCCATCATCAAGAAACCAAGTGTGTACTGTACATCCTCGAGGAGAGAATGCAATTTAGCACACCTAGCTTCTTAACAAAAGAAAACGTGAAAATTGCAATTCAACGGACCTTCCATAAAAAGGGATCCTTGCTTTCGTTGCATTTTGTTTCAATTGATCAAAAGCACCTGAAATAGAAATATTACATTTTCAATTGGTATTCTAAACAAGTGAGAAATGAAAGTGAGGAGTGGACGTCTAAATATGACGATAATGAAGGTACGTCAATCAACAAGAAATTGTTGAAAAGAAAAGACTATTACCTCTGTGGCAAATATGTGCTTAACAAGGCCAGATTTTGCAAACTTCGTGAAAACAAATAACAATGCCGAAAGGACCACAGATAAATTGTTGGGTTAAGTCCATTGTCATACCATCAAAGGAGATAAACTCGCGCATAAACAATTTAACTGCGATAAATACCTATGGAAATTTTGTAAAAATCGCTTCTTTTCTCTAATTTTCTTATATGAAAATATAATGTTTACAAGAAAATAACAGAGAAATAAAGAATTTACTAAGAAATATAGATTTTTTAATTAAGCAGCTTGAAGATTTGGTCATTTTAAAGTGCCAAAAAAAGACCGAAAGAAGTTCAACGTCTCGTTAACGCAAGAAAGTTCAAGAAATTGCATTATCTTGGAACATGCCATAGCTTATTGCCTCGGATCTCTAAAATAAAATTAAGGACATAGGCCGCTAACCACACTAAGGATGAAACGACCTGAATCCTTCAAAAATCAGGGAAAGATTTGCCTTTTAATAAAAAACTCAATGATCAGCGAGTTCGTCTTTTTTCGTGTGTTTAAGTGCGTCTAAGTGTAGTTTTATCTAAAAATTGAAGCTTATGGATTGCATTCATTGCGGTTTCAAGTTAAACTCGTACCAATAAACTCACTCCAAACGGTCTTAATTAAACAAGTGAAATGTGAACAATCAGTTAAATCGTTGAAGTTGAAGCTTTTATGTAACTCACCAGCACGAAATGTATCAGCGCAAATAAGACAGGTCTTCCATCCTTTTTTCTGATAATAATACGAAAGCTGAAAACAAATAGAGCAAAAATTACATTGCCATTGCTATGTGCCAACTTCAACGGTTTACAATTTTCCATTCCAGTGCACCCCATGAAATTACCAGCAATAAAACCTATGTGCCAACGAAAAGCAAACATACTAAAGGATTGTCCACAACAGCATCACTGGTTTACAATGCTATAAGATCCCCTTGGAGAACTCCCAACGATCTTAAACAGCAGTTTCTCGTCATCAAAAGAAAACTAGTAGCTTGTTCTTTATTTCTATTCAAATTTCTAATCAACAGAATAGGAGCAGCAGGAAAATAAAGCTTTCCTTAATTAATTGGAAATTATAAGTTTTACCTTGGTACAAGTTGTTGTTTTTCCACTACCTTGTAACCCAACAAACATTATCACATTATTTTTTCCTTTAGTAGGTTGCCATGCTTTAACTGCAGGATCAACTAGCTGAAAGAGAAAAGTTGAAACAGTATTAGTTGCCACGGAGATGCAGATAACAGATTGTATCTTTCCAACCATGAAAGATATTTTTACAACAGGAAAATTCGTAGATGCATCATCAACCTGATCAACCAGTCCGTCACTCCAACAGTCAATGATATTCTAGAATGTGAAAACACTGTAACAAATTTCCCAACAATGATCACCCTAATCTATTGTCTTTTACTGTTCAATTTGCTTTTTGATGGTGATACTTAATAGAAATTTGATGGTGTCTATTTGGGTTCTCCTCTTGTCCTTATTATTGCTGCTTATCGGTCAATATGAAAGGATTTGGTTATCTGAATACAAATGCCCCAATGTTTTTTTGCTACAAACAATATGTAGTAGACGGCGCATTTTACTATTTTCATTCAGAGCAAAATGCCTTGTTGGAAAGTAAAATACTGAAATTAATTGCTGCCATGTACATAAGCCATCATTTACTGTTCCAATGCCTTACCTTGCACAGTTCTTGAAAGACTGTATGTTGAATCACCCGTCTTTTATTTATACCAGCTGCCATCTCTTCAAAGTTTGCAGCAACTCTTGAAACAAAATTAAGTCAATAAGTTCAATGCAAAAAATCATGAAAATAAAATTGCACATGTCTGTTTTCAAATGCTTGAAATTCTGAGGCAAAGATACATATTAGAATAAGTTCTTATTTATAATAAAAATCCAGATCAACAGACAGATATAATGTCGTGAACATCTCTTTGCAATTGATTTAAAAAAACGAGGCAAGCAAGCCAACATTGCATGAAAGCTCACTAAGTTCTGCCAATCATTAACAACTCAGCAAGAATGACACACATGCAATGAAAGAACATGAGATGCTGTTGCTGCTGACTGCTGTAAAATGATGGTAAAACAAATCAGCAGTTTGTAAAAGTTTGACTTGAAGACATGAAGGCATGGAAACATATACCTAAAACCTCATACACAGTGGCAAGGTAGCTTTCACAGTCACAAAGCTTTCCCAGTTATTGGTCAAGTTGAAAATTTGTTGGTCTTTGCATGTGCAAAAAATATTTATAATGTTGCACATTAATGATTAGATAGAGAAGAATGCCAGAAAAAGGTTATTTCTGTTTCATTCAGAAGTGATGATATTCAAAACAAATCTCTTGCAAAATAAACAACATATTTACTTACTTTATATTTTCTCTTAGTCTCTTAACAAGTTGTACATTAACATCAGCTTCTAACAATGCAGCACATATCTCTTTCAGCATTGCATTTAAAACCTAGAAATAATATGAAGAACTTGCTAATCAACCTGACAAGAACGGGCTTCTTTGATTCTAAGTCATTCTAGGTTCTAGGTTTTAGGTGTGGCCGAGTGGTCAAGGCGCTCGTCTCACGATCGTAAAATCGTGGGTTCGAATCTTGTCTGGACCACTTTCCACAATCCTACAGTCAACTCAGGGGTAATAGCTGACAGGGTCCCCAATAAGTAGAAATGCTAAATACCTTAACACTTAAATAAAGTCAATTATTATTATTATTTTTATTATAAGTACGGAAAGACCTAAGTCTACAATTAGAAAAAAATAAAAAAAACACAATAGACGGAACAAGCCTCGCATTAGCTGTTGCTACCGGTTATGCTAATTAGCGTTAATTGTGCGTTTTCATGTGTTTGTGGTTTTTGCAAATCACTGCTAATGATTATCAAATCCCCCCAAAAAAATTAGATCTTATTTGATGTTTTGTATTCTTATTGTTTTGTGGTACACTGTCTTCAACTGCAGTCGTCAATAGAAAACAATAAGAACATGAGGAAATTTGTCTATTTGAAAAGAATGCATTGTTGATTTTGTACCAGTTTCGAAAGCCTGTATATGTAGAAAAACCTATATTTTTTCAGGTATCATTACTAATGCCGCTCCCAGGCATGACAAAAAAATCCAGTCTGGGTAGAAATTGGCAAATGAAATCCTTTATAGGGTGATTTGGTAGAATTTAATTTCTCCAAATCATAAGATATCAAGTTAATTTAGTCTAGGTGCAAAGTTTTACTTTCTCAGTGCTGGTATTATCATTTTTACGAGCATTCAAAGTTCATGATTTTACAAGGCTTAGAATCAGTGGGTATAAAAGTTTCACCTACTTAATTTTTTGCGGTCATAGCCTTTATAGAATCAGAAAGTTTGAACACTCATGCTTATAATTTTAAGAATACAAGTTCTATGACAGCAAACATTTGTAATTAGACTAGATGTTGGATGCTTTGCACGGTTTTTGCATCAAAAATTTGATATCTTTTGATTTTGGAGAAATTAAAATTCTACCAAATTGTTTGCTTACCTCTTCATTTATAACAGTTGCATTGCTCAGAGAGCGCAGCGCTGAAGTTATTTTTCTTCCAAGATCTGCTAGAACCATGGTTTTTGTTTTTCAACAACCTCGTACCCAGGGTAAATAGGACCTCTACGTGAACACTGCGCTGCCCCATTTGTATCTGTTGCGGGCTGAGCTAACAACAACAACAACAGATATCCTTGGGAACGAAGTTGGTTGTTACTTTGCTTCCGAGTTCCAACTCCTCTGTTCTGCTGCACTCCTCGAGTCAACAACAACAGATATCCTTGGGAACGAAGTTGGTGGATAAGAGGTTTCATATACATACACACACATGGGTATCGAGGGTATCAAGGGTAGCAAGCACAAACAGAGACACTGAAGACATGTACACAGAAATATACATACACACACATGGGTATCAAGGGTATCGAGGGTATCAAGGGTAGCAAGCACAAACAGAGACACTGAAGACATGTACACAGAAATATACATACACACACATGGGTATCAAGGGTATCGAGGGTATCAAGGGTAGCAAGCACAAACAGAGACACTGAAGACATGTACACAGAAATATACATACACACACATGGGTATCAAGGGTACGCTAACTATACACAGAATGACATTCACTTTGAATATTCAAAAACATTCACTGTTGTTCAAATTCCAAGATTGTGTATATGAACAGTTAGAACCAGCGTAGCTATTGCTGAATATGATCATTTTTCAAACAAAAAAAGAAAATTGAAGGGGGTGGGGTGCTTATAAGAGGGTGCCGATACCACGGACATGTCCGTGAAACGTCCGTGGTGACGTCCGTGACCGCCCGTGGTTATTTGGAATTAATTTCGCCACGGACCTGTCTCACCATGGACGGTTTGGGTGTCCGTGGTTTAAGAGATCCTAAATTCGAATTATGTTCGGCAAATTGATAAGTAAATCCGATATGTTGTTTCCTTGATGCAGAGTGAGTCGATGCCTCCATACTTGGGAAAAATCAATGCAAAAAACGCGTAAATTTGTAGGCCAAAGACCTTCACTCATAAGGAAGCGCATTCGCTTTCCACTCATGACCGGACTTAAAATTTTCAGTGATGTTTTTTTAATTAATTCTATCGATATATGTATCCCTTTATCCCTACAGGTTACAACGATAATAGATAACACAAAACAACTTAGTTTAACAAAATCTGAAATCTAAAAATTTTAAATAAAGCGAAACTGATCTACGTCTTTTCGTAATGCACCTATTGCTATACCTTGTTGTAGTTTCAGAAAGAAATGTCGACTGATTTGAAGTTTTTTCATAAATGATTATTATTTTAACATTTTTCAGGCTGCACCTTCTAAAAGCAGCTGCAAACATGCTTGCAAATTTACAAGCTGTGATAAAAAGTATACAACACGGGACAGGCTGCAGGAGCACGTGAAGCGTGTTCACCTCAAGTGTCACAAAACGCAAATTTGTCCTTACTGCCAGAAAGGGTTTGAAAGAAAAAACAGGTTGGAAAAGCACAAGTCAATCTGCTCATTGAAAAATACAGAAAACTTTTCTGGCAGTAAGGACAAAGAGGAGAGTTTTACATAAACTGGCAATAAGAAGGAGCAAGACATTTCTAATACCATATGAATTGATTATAAAATGTTTGTCTCTGCTGTTCTGTTTTGTTAATATTGAAATTTTCTTGTGTATACAGAATTACTAGTGACTCAAGATTTCTCAATGCCTTTAGTGTAAAAGTTAGGGATGCTGTTATTCAGAACTAGGTCTAGCTACCTTTTTTGATTTTGACTTCGAAAAAAAGGATTCCGATATGGCACACACACGCGAGCGCAGCAGTGCTTCAAGGCATGTTAAAACAATTGCGCTAAGTACGTAAGTTCTTATTAGAGACAGAACACTGGGTTCGCAGGCATAGTCGCAAACATTTTCTTACGTTGTTTTAAAATAGGATTTTTTTATCAGATCAACTTTGAATCTTAATTATGCTCATCTGTAAACATACTAAAGAATCGTAAAACTTAACCTCTCAATGTTCCTTTCCATCTTTTCATCTCAAAGATAAAAATAACATTCAACTTTAACCTAAACACACACTCCACGTCCTGAACTATATATAGCATGTGGCATACTAAATCTAATGATTTGTTGGAGCAGCACTAACACATGCTAATAGCAACATTTACACCCTTTCCTTGCGCAAATACTCTTTGGCAGTTGACCATTTACATCAGAGTACAACCAGTACAACAAGTCATGTCGAGATGATTTTTACACGCAACTATCCTCTTTCTTTTTATTCCGCAGAACAAACGCATAGCATGAGTTTCTATCTTTGACAGCTTAAACAATCTTTTAAAAATAACAAAGTAAATGAACGGCGTAGAATAAAAACATAAACACAAATTGTACTTTATAGATGTATAACAAAAAAGAAAACACCCCAAAATAAGCGTTAAAGCCAATCAAATTAAGAGAGCCGGAGCCTAGCCCCCTTGCCCCCTTCCTCCCCCTTAGCAGACTACAGCCAGATCTTCCAACTAGAGGTAGAAATCAATCGTGTTTGGCCTAGAATACGGCGATTTCGTCAGGTAGGTAAAATCTGAGAATTTGATGCATAAAACTTTACTTTGTTGAAGTTAATTTTCCTTAGGGCCTATGGCTCACCCCCTCCCCCATTTTAGGGACCAAACGCCGTCAAAAATACGAAATCAAAGGTTGACGGCCACCGACAACCACGGACCAACCACGGACGAACATATAATTTTTGTCCGTTGGTTCCGTGGTTATTTTGAATTAATTTTACCACGGAAATCACCACGGGAAACCACGGACGTTTCACGGACATGTCCGTGGTATCGGCACCATCTTGTGCTTATTTGTCGGATTGATAAATTAATTCCTTCAATAATCGCTAGAAAATGTAGAGAAACCCAGAGAGGCTCGATTTTGTGTTTAACAGCAACTACAAGCGCCAAAGACTTGTGTAATTAAGTTTTGAAAGTTGCCTGCTTGCTGGTCCTAATACTACCAGGGGGTTACTTACATAGTACAGGAGAACAGTCAAAAACACTCAAGAGTTGATAGAAAGAGTATCTTAGGCAACAGGCATCTTTTTTTGATGGAGAATGTCGGGAAATGGGTTAAACATTTGTGTAATTTTGTTTTGGATACTGTCCACAACTCGGTAAATGATTTAAGGGGGTGGGGTGCTTATTTGTCGGATTGATAAATTAATTCCTTCAATAATCGCTAGAAAATGTAGAGAAACCCAGAGAGGCTCGATTTTGTGTTGAACAGCAACTACAAGCGCCAAAGACTTGTGTAATTAAGTTTTGGAAGTTGCCTGCTCGCTGGTCCCAATACTACCAGGGGGTTACTTACATAGTACAGGAGAACAGTCAAAAACACTCTAGAGTTGATAGAAAGAGTATCTTAGCGGACAGGCATCTTTTTTTGATGGAGAATGTCGGGAAATGGGTTAAACATTTGTGTAATTTTGTTTTGGAAACTGTCCACAACTCGGTAAATGATTTAAGGGGGTGGGGTGCTTATTTGTCGGATTGATAAATTAATTCCTTCAATAATCGCTAGAAAATGTAGAGAAACCCAGAGAGGCTCGATTTTGTGTTGAACAGCAACTACAAGCGCCAAAGACTTGTGTAATTAAGTTTTGGAAGTTGCCTGCTTGCTGGTCCCAATACTACCAGGGGGTTACTTACATAGTACAGGAGAACAGTCAAAAACACTCAAGAGTTGATAGAAAGAGTATCTTAGGCAACAGGCATCTTTTTTTGATGGAGAATGTCGGGAAATGGGTTAAACATTTATGTAATTTTGTTTTGGAAACTGTCCACAACTCGGTAAATGATTTAAGGGGGTGGGGTGCTTATTTGTCGGATCGATAAATTAATTCCTTCAATAATCGCTATAAAATCTGCGGAAACCGTTGATAGAAAAAGTTGAAGGAAGAGTATCTTATCGAACATATGACAAGAAAGTAAAAATATAAATGAAAGATCATGCACAGTTGAAACGCTCGCAGTGCACTGAGGAAAATTTCAAGCGCGCTTGCGCTATCCTCTTTTGTTTTTCCTATCCCGTCCTTCATTGTGAAGAGACCCTGCTTGTTCTTGATCTTGACCATATTTGGAAACTATAGAATTTACTAATATATTAGGCTAAGATAAACCAAATGAACGCCCTTGTTGCACAGTTGCACCGACTGTAAGCAAACATGACGGTTTATTCTTGGCATCGAAAAACGGTAGCGGAAACTTTTCTTTGCAATATGAGTATACAAATTTCTATAAACCTGTGATGCTGTTAAGAACAGAATACATCTTGCAAACTGGCGCGGCAAGCCGAACTTGGGGTGTTCGTGGAAATGATCAAACTGGAACGGGATGGCGCGCAAGGCCTGTAAAATGGAAGAAAGGCGTGAGTGGCAAGCAAAATAAGGATTACAACAAACCGAAAGAGCCATGCGATGATCTGGTAAGCGCGTTTTCCTTTTTTTTTCTTCTATTGCTAATCTGTATTTTTATGCTTTAACACCCAGATTTCATATAGAAAAAGGGAAGATCTTGTGCAAAAATATCTCTGGATAAAGAAGACAACTATAACAACAAGTTCCTTTTCGTTGTACCTTCTTTTTTTACCTTCCATTTTACATCTTCCGTTTCTTTGCTTTTTGTTGAGTTTCTCTTATTTGAAACTTTTTTATACCTCATGTTGTTTCGAAAAAAAAATGACAAGTATTTCATCACATGTACAATGACTTTCGCTCGTTTTCTTAGCTATATGAATAGCCTTTCCTACTCGTTAACACATTTACTTTCTGTTGAGTTTGTTCTCATTTTTGAACTTTTGTTACAACTCATGTCCGTACGAAACCAAAATGAAGACATGTATTTCATCACATGTACAATAACTTTCGCTCGTTTTCTTAGCTATATGAATAGCCTTTCCTACTCGTTAACACATTTACTTTCTGTTGAGTTTGTTCTCATTTTTGAACTTTTGTTACAACTCATGTCCGTACGAAACCAAAATGAAGACATGTATTTTATCACATGTACAATAACTTTCGCTCGTTTTCTTAGCTATATGAATATCCTTTCCTACTCGTTAACACATTTACTTTCTGTTGAGTTTGTTCTTATTTTCGAACTTTTGTTACAACTCATGTCCGTACGAAACCAAAATGAAGACATGTATTTCATCACATGTACAATAACTTTCGCTCGTTTTCTTAGCTATATGAATATCCTTTCCTACTCGTTAACACATTTACTTTCTGTTGAGTTTGTTCTTATTTTTGAACTTTTGTTACAACTCATGTCCGTACGAAACCAAAATGAAGACATGTATTTCATTACATGTACGATAACTTTCGCTCTTTTCCTTAGCAATATGAATAGCCTTTCCTACTCGTTAACACATTTACTTTTTGTTGATTTTGTTCTCATTTGAAACTTTTGTTAAAAATCGTGTCGTTGCGAAACCGAAATGAAGACATGTACTTCATTATATGTACGATAACTTTCGCCAGTTTTGTTAGTAACGTGAATAGCCTTTCCTACTAGTTAACACAGTGTCGTTTCCTTCTAAAAGGGTTATTAACTCTAAAATAGAAACCTATTCGGCTCAACCCAGGATGCGACTAACGTAATACAATACTCGATATTTGTATACGTGTATAGCCGATAGCTTAATGCTTCCCAACGGCGAAATTCACAAATAGCTACTAAAATGCGGAAAGTAAAAATAAGAATTAATGAACTGATGCCACACTTAGCCTGATGATTGTCCAAAACTAGCGAGGGCAAAATTAGCGGTATTACAGTTTTACAAGACGCGCCGCGCAAATGGGTAACTTTTTCAGCGCCAATTTCCCTACATATGGGTTGATTTTTGTAAAGAATCTCTACACATGGGTACTAAAATATATATAACATTTTAGACATACATTGCTTTGAAAAGACTGATAGCAAGTGCGTTTTAGTTTTCCGCGCAAATGACTTTTCGACGCATTTAGAGTTGCCTCAGGCTTTAAATTGGGTTCAAACATTTGAGATATTGGTATATATGGGTAAAACATTTCGTTTTTTTTTATACATGGGTACCACAAGAAACAGAATTTATCAGTACACATGGATGGGTTTGGAAAAAGTGGGCTGCACGTCCAGTCATTTGAACAATGAAGTACCCCCCGGGTGTACAGTAGCCTGTTCAACAATGGCGCATGCGCAGATCAACGCTATTTGAATTATTTAAAGCGTGAACAGAAACGCACTCAGAAAATCTGAGAGTTTGAGAAGCATTAATGCAAGTCTGTTAATTACTTTAAGGGTATTAATTTTCGCGTGAATTACATTTCGTTCTTGTTGAGAAAGGGAAAAGTGCGGTGAAAAGTACTAGGGAGAAGAGAATGTCGGCACATTCTTCAGGAACAACATTTTCTTTCAGGTTGCTTTGTTCGCCGATTCACAATTACGTCCGGTGGTGGAATGGCGGTTTCATCATCTTATCCCCGACACCTGGTATGTGAATTCGACTCCAGGTGGGTGTTTTGCCGATATAAAAGAAGAGGTCCGAAATTGCAAGGCACTTGAGAATACCCCACCCAAATATGTGGTTCTCTTCTGCGGTACCAACGACATGGCCAAGCACTTTCTGTTGTACCGCGCAAGAAACAGTTTCCACTGTCTCATTGCTGCAGCACAAAAGAAGTATCCGAACTCAAAGGCAAGTTCCTTTTCCAGCTTAATTCATTCGTTACTGACCAGGGAGGCTGGGGTGGCTAGTCTGCAACATGTTTGTCAGGGTATGTGGCTATCAAAATATGTTAAGACCTATCCCCAGTTAATTTTTGGTATCTGTGACAACATCGATATCTCGGAAGTTTGTACCATTTGCATCCTCGTGGTCTTTTTGCCAAATGTTCTAATGCTCTTAGACGCTTGATTGCAGCCCCCTATGCAAAACATACTTTTGGATAGTTTTCAACTACCCCCTCCCCCGGTTTTCACCCACCGTTTATTTTGACCCCGCCAAATGATTGGTATGAGCATTAGTCTAAGTTGATATTGATAAGTACTATTTGTTCGTTACAGGTAGTTGCGATATCAATAACCCGAAGGCTGGATGAATTCGACATACGGCGGCTGCAGTACACAAACGTGATGCAGGAAGTTTACCTACACTTAGTATTTTGGCCTAGCCTATGAAGTGTTTTGGAATAAGGATCATTTGGCATTTTCTGCTGAAGATGTGAAGAGTAGGAATGAGGTTGCATTTTTTTGCTTGAATAATGGGATGTGCATTCGAAAATAATCGTTGGATGAATTTGCTATCAAGTCAGATACCATAAACTTGTCTTGTCTGCTTGTCATATAATTATGAATATGCCAGTGCTTGAAAAGTAGGATCCTCGACAAAGTGTCATTGAGTGGCTGAAATCGAAACAAAGAAGGCAAAAAGAATCAGAGAAAGGGAGACGTCAGCGTTGGTTTAAAGGGGTGTACACTGAGGCAGAAAGTGTTGCATTAGGTCTAGACAGAGAAGATAGCCAACAAAGATAAGTAATTAAAACATTTTAAGATTAAGGACTGCATAATTCTCTTAAAAAAGAGTGTAACCCAATGAAAAAATAAAACCAGCAATACCAAAATAACTGTTCTCCAAGTGGGATATTGGTTTATTATTCGATTTAAAATATTGTCTGTTACCTCTCAAAACCAGAGGATCTGCCACACAGTACATTGAGCAAGAGGACTGTACAGCCGTTCATTCTGCTAAAACGCTAAAACGAAGCCTCGATGCAAAACATCTGATCCGGTGCTGAGATGAATGCTCCCCACTTGCATCCACACTGCCGAGACAATGTGGCTGAGGCGTCGCATCTTACGGTGGTTCCCGTTACAGGAAATCGCTATTCTCCCACGAGTCTTCCGCCAGCCTCCGGGGGGAGGGAATATCCGGCCCCCAGACCATATGCTTGCGCTTGGATACCCCTATGCTTTCACTTCCAACTCATGACACCGAATCGATTATAAATAGGACCCTCCGAGTACTCCTAGATTTGCTTCTTTTAAATCTGATAATTACGGGGAAGGACTATATGCGCATTCGCCACGGTACTTCGCGGTACTTTAAGATTAAGCACCGAATAAATCTTTTGTTATGTTATGTTTTTGTTTTAGTTTAATATTTTAATTTTTTAACTTTCTTGTTTTGCCAAAAGATACCTAGTCTGCTGAAAAAAATATTGCAAGTCGATTTTTACACACCACAAAATATAAATCACAACACCACAAAACAGATATACAGTTCCACAAAACGGCAACAAAACCACGTTAGAATAACCCCTGACAGCTAGGCATCTCCTGACTAACGGCAGTATTGACTACCAATACATTGTACTGTCATGAAGGGATTGGGTTGCAATTGGCCGAAAGTTGTCCCGCCTAGCTGCTCTGGCCCTTTTGTTTGCTAATTTGTTCTTTCAAGGAAACATCATCACTATTTCCTGGTATGCAAAACAGCGTGGTGAATCAAGTTCAATGTTCAATGATCTGCATGAGAGCAATTTTTTACCGATTTTTCTTTGGGTTTCGGGTACAACTCTGTTTATTACTATTGAAAATGGAAATAATTTAGTTCAGAGCCGGATCGGGACCGACTTTATCACTATAAAGTAGCTACTGGGACCGGTTGGAAAAATTATTGGGGGGGTGTCACACCCCCCCCACACCCCCCTCATTTGCGCCCCTGTTCACATTTCCTGCTCTAAAATACTTGTTACTGTCACTGTAGATTTTATACTGATTATTGAAGGAATTTTCCCATCAATTTGAATGTTCTGAATGTTCCGAATATTGGCCTAGCTATAGCGAGCCATCGAGGGTATCAAGGGTATCAAGGGTAGCAAGCACAAACAGAGACACTGAAGACATGTACACAGAAATATACATACACACACATGGGTATCGAGGGTATCAAGGGTAGCAAGCACAAACAGAGCGACTGAAGACATGTACACAGAAATATACATACACACACATGGGTATCGAGGGTATCAAGGGTAGCAAGAACAAACAGAGACACTGAAGACATGTACACATAAATATACATACACACACATGGGTATCAATGGTATCAAGGGTAGCAAGCACAAACAGAGACACTGAAGACATGTACACATAAATATGCATACACACACATGGGTATCAATGGTATCAAGGGTAGCAAGCACAAGCAGAGACACTGAAGACATGTACACATAAATATGCATACACACACATGGGTATCGAGGGTATCAAGGGTAGCAAGCACAAACAGAGACACTGAAGACATGTACATAGAAATATACATACACGCACATGGGTATCAATGGTATCAAGGGTAGCAAGCACAAGCAGAGACACTGAAGACATGTACACATAAATATGCATACACACACATGGGTATCGAGGGTATCAAGGGTAGCAAGCACAAGCAGAGACACTGAAGACATGTACACATAAATATACATACACACACATGGGTATCAATGGTATCAAGGGTAGCAAGCACAAGCAGAGACACTGAAGACATGTACACATAAATATGCATACACACACATGGGTATCGAGGGTATCAAGGGTAGCAAGCACAAACAGAGACACTGAAGACATGTACACAGAAATATACATACACACACATGGGTATTATCGAGGGTATCAAGGGTAGCAAGCACAAACAGAGACACTGAAGACATGTACACAGAAATATACATACACACACATGGGTATCGAGGGTATCAAGGGTAGCAAGCACAAACAGAGACACTGAAGACATGTACACAGAAATATACATACACACACATGGGTATTATCGAGGGTATCAAGGGTAGCAAGCACAAACAGAGACACTGAAGACATGTACACAGAAGTATACATACACACACATGGGTATCGAGGGTATCAAGGGTAGCAAGCACAAACAGAGACACTGAAGACATGTACACAGAAATATACATACACACACATGGGTATCAAGGGTAGCAAGCACATACAGAGACACTGAAGACATGTACACAGAAATATACATACACACACATGGGTATCAAGGGTATCAAGCACAAACAGAGACACTGAAGACATGTACACAGAAATATACATACACACACATGTGTATCAAGGGTATCAAGGGTAGCAAGCACATACAGAGACACTGAAGACATGTACACAGAAATATACATACACACACATGGGTATCGAGGGTATCAAGGGTAGCAAGCACAAACAGAGACACTGAAGACATGTACACAGAAATATACATACACACACATGGGTATCAAGGGTATCAAGCACAAACAGAGACACTGAAGACATGTACACAGAAATATACATACACACACATGGGTATTATCGAGGGTATCAAGGGTAGCAAGCACATACAGAGACACTGAAGACATGTACACAGAAATATACATACACACACATGTGTATCAAGGGTATCAAGGGTAGCAAGCACATACAGAGACACTGAAGACATGTACACAGAAATATACATACACACACATGGGTATTATCGAGGGTATCAAGGGTAGCAAGCACAAACAGAGACACTGAAGACATGTACACAGAAATATACATACACACACATGGGTATCGAGGGTATCAAGGGTAGCAAGCACATACAGAGACACTGAAGACATGTACACAGAAATATACATACACACACATGTGTATCAAGGGTATCAAGGGTAGCAAGCACATACAGAGACACTGAAGACATGTACACAGAAATATACATACACACACATGTGTATCAAGGGTATCAAGGGTAGCAAGCACATACAGAGACACTGAAGACATGTACACAGAAATATACATACACACACATGGGTATTATCGAGGGTATCAAGGGTAGCAAGCACAAACAGAGACACTGAAGACATGTACACAGAAATATACATACACACACATGGGTATCAAGGGTATCAAGCACAAACAGAGACACTGAAGACATGTACACAGAAATATACATACACACACATGTGTATCAAGGGTATCAAGGGTAGCAAGCACATACAGAGACACTGAAGACATGTATACAGAAATATACATACACACACATGGGTATTATCGAGGGTATCAAGGGTAGCAAGCACAAACAGAGACACTGAAGACATGTACACAGAAATATACATACACACACATGGGTATCGAGGGTATCAAGGGTAGCAAGCACAAACAGAGACACTGAAGACATGTACACAGAAATATACATACACACACATGGGTATCAAGGGTATCAAGCACAAACAGAGACACTGAAGACATGTACACAGAAATATACATACACACACATGGGTATTATCGAGGGTATCAAGGGTAGCAAGCACAAACAGAGACACTGAAGACATGTACACAGAAATATACATACACACACATGGGTATTATCGAGGGTATCAAGGGTAGCAAGCACAAACAGAGACACTGAAGACATGTACACAGAAATATACATACACACACATGGGTATCGAGGGTATCAAGGGTAGCAAGCACAAACAGAGACACTGAAGACATGTACACAGAAATATACATACACACACATGGGTATTATCGAGGGTATCAAGGGTATCAAGCACAAACAGAGACACTGAAGACATGTACACAGAAATATACATACACACACATGGGTATCGAGGGTATCGAGGGTATCAAGGGTAGCAAACACATACAGAGACCCTTAAGACATGTACACAGAAATATACATACACACACATGGGTATCGAGGGTATCAAGGGTATCAAGCACAAACAGAGACACTGAAGACATGTACATAGAAATATACATACACACACATGGGTATCGAGGGTATCAAGGGTAGCAAGCACAAACAGAGACACTGAAGACATGTACACAGAAATATACATACACACACATGGGTATTATCGAGGGTATCAAGGGTATCAAGCACAAACAGAGACACTGAAGACATGTACACAGAAATATACATACACACACATGGGTATCGAGGGTATCGAGGGTATCAAGGGTAGCAAACACATACAGAGACCCTTAAGACATGTACACAGAAATATACATACACACACATGGGTATCGAGGGTATCAAGGGTATCAAGCACAAACAGAGACACTGAAGACATGTACACAGAAATATACATACACACACATGGGTATCGAGGGTATCGAGGGTATCAAGGGTAGCAAACACATACAGAGACACTGAAGACATGTACACAGAAATATACATACACACACATGGGTATCGAGGGTATCAAGGGTATCAAGCACAAACAGAGACACTGAAGACATGTACACAGAAATATACATACACACACATGGGTATCGAGGGTATCGAGGGTATCAAGGGTAGCAAACACATACAGAGACACTGAAGACATGTACACAGAAATATACATACACACACATGGGTATCGAGGGTATCGAGGGTATCAAGGGTAGCAAACACATACAGAGACACTGAAGACATGTACACAGAAATATACATACACACACATGGGTATCGAGGGTATCAAGGGTATCAAGCACAAACAGAGACACTGAAGACATGTACACAGAAATATACATACACACACATGGGTATCGAGGGTATCGAGGGTATCAAGGGTAGCAAACACATACAGAGACACTGAAGACATGTACACAGAAATATACATACACACACATGGGTATCGAGGGTATCAAGGGTATCAAGCACAAACAGAGACACTGAAGACATGTACACAGAAATATACATACACACACATGGGTATCGAGGGTATCGAGGGTATCAAGGGTAGCAAACACATACAGAGACACTGAAGACATGTACACAGAAATATACATACACACACATGGGTATCGAGGGTATCGAGGGTATCAAGGGTAGCAAACACATACAGAGACACTGAAGACATGTACACAGAAATATACATACACACACATGGGTATCGAGGGTATCAAGGGTATCAAGCACAAACAGAGACACTGAAGACATGTACACAGAAATATACATACACACACATGGGTATCGAGGGTATCAAGGGTAGCAAGCACATACAGGGACATTGAAGACATAAAATAAACAGATTCAGAGATGCAAAACATAGACAGGTTTCTTGGTTTGAATTTTTCTTTGCTTATTTTCAAATTATAATATCCAATCCTTTATTAAAGTAAGCAACATGTTATAATATCATCTATGGTACTAAAAGTTCTCTATTATATTATATTTTCCCATTGTTGATTTACTTTCAACAGTGGTATTATAAATTCTTAAAATTCTGCACGCTACAGTTGCAAAATTTTCAAGAAGACCTAAAGGGACAGATATATCGGATCCATTTCTGTGAGCTCATTTATATAAAGGAGGTGATTGTTAAGAAAGTGTGAAAGGGGGAAACATCTTTTGAGATGTCTATTGTTTGATGCGGTCTGTATAGGTCCATTTGCAAAAAAATTGAAATTAGCAGAGTAAAGAAGATTTTTGAAAAGAAACTAATTTTTTACTATATTAAATGTCAAGATATTGAATGTTCTTAAAATTTCACTCTTCTGGAGCGAAATCGGGTTTTACCTGAGTTACCATGAGGTGATAAGTTGGAATTTGTTTTTAGACCTCCAAAAATAAAAAATATACATCATAGTCTGAATCAATCGTATTTTTTATGAAATACTAAATCGTATTTTTTAATCAATCGTATTAATCGTATCAATGGTAATACTAAATCGTATTTTTTAATCAATCGTATTAATCGTATCAATGGTAATACTAAATCGTATTTTTTAATCAATCGTATTTTTTTATTTTTTTTATGAAAGACCTTGGAGTGATTACGGATAACAAGCTGAAATTCGATAAACACATTGCAGAAATATGTAAAAAAGCCACAGGAGTGCTAGCATCAATCAAAAGGTCTATGTCGTATATAGACAGCAGTACATTCATAGGCCTTTATAAGAGTCTCGTTAGACCCTTACTGGAATCTTCTGTTTCCGTATGGAACCCTTATATGGTTAAGCATATAAAACAATTACAAGCTGTTCAACGGCGAGCGACAAAACTTGTTCGAGGTATCAGCCAACTTTCATATAACGAAAGACTGCGAGTTCTGAAATTGCCAACTCTCGAGTATAGAAGAAAACGTGGAGACATGATTACCACATACAAACTGTTCCACAGTCAGAGAGATATCGAGAAACCGAGATTAAAAATATATCGGTTTATCGATATCACCGCTGCGAGGCTACCCTTGTCTGAAATCCCTTGAAAGTCAAACCATCCCTTAAAAATACTCATGAAAACCTTTTAAAATGTATCTAAATAGCGATATAACATTCTTAGCTGATTTCAGTGTTGTTAGATATCGGCTCGTGAAGTTTTCCGCGTCGAAATCGGTCAGGTGAGTCCAAAGATAAACATATAAAAGTGCGCAGGTTCGCGCGATCAAAAACAGAAGCTCGTCGGACGACATCAAATCAAGTGCGGAGAAAGTATTTAAGAAGAATTTTCCCAGGTATGAATATAATTTTTATAGATTCTATATGTTTTAAAGTTTACATTGATGTATTTTTCGAAACGATGTCGCGTTTATTTCTTCGATGTCGCGTTTTAGTAAAAATGGGGGTTTCTAGGGTTTTTGTCTTGAAAATGTAGTGCTCTGCGGAGGCGCTTCATAATAAGTTCTCATCCAGGCTGCTCGTAGTCGATAACTGTTCACTATAGGGCATCTATCAAGTATCTAAACATGAAATGAAAAAAATAAAGGATCTTTATTAGAGATTCAGAAATATAAGAGAATTTTCTATAAATTCCTGTCCATTTACATAAGCAATATTATTCTAATGCAATTTAATTAAGGTGCTCAACTTATATTTTATTCAGATATTCATGGTTTTATGATAGGTATTTATTCTGAAACTCTATTACCTAAAGAGAAATTCAACAACTCTATTGTTTTAATTAAAAACATGTAGGGATTAAAACTAACAAACATATTTTTATAGCAATAACGCACTACCTAATTACAAACGTATGGTTACAAAACTACAAAAGCTAAATCTAATCCAGTGAAAATATGTACATTTAGCATCATAAGACAAGTAAAGAAAATATTGAGAGAAACCAAACAGTAGTAAAATATGTATATGTAGATTCTGGGGTTTCACAGCTTAGGTTCTCCGGAAATATCTATGTTTGTTTATCAGATTTTTAGATTATTGATTTATATTGAATTTTGTCCGTATTGTATCACTAAAAAATGTTTGAATTATGCATAGCTTTTTCTGTCAAGAACCTTATGATAATAAACCCAAAATTTCTAGACAAAAATTTAAGAAACTCCACTACTGGGGAACTTATCTGGCAAGTAATAAGAACATCTATATTTTTTTAAATATAAGCAGGGGCGGACTGGCAGGGATGCTAGGTTGCGATCGCAACCCGGGCCCTCTTGCTACCGGGCCCTTAATTGATAATTTACAACAAATTAACTTTTCATCATTCATACAAATCATTATTGCTAGAGATTAAAATTAATAGAAATCAAGATGAGATTTTGAACTCAAATATTTAGCATCAGCCTTTTGGGGGCCCATTGTAGGTTTGCGGCTTCACACCAGCGTTGCGGCTTACATTAAGTATGTAAGCTGTTTATGACACAGAGGTTTTGCAACTCAGATCGGGCAATGTAATATCTATAGAGATTTTTATAATTGCGATAACCAGCGAAAACATTATCGGGCATACTTAAAAGCTTTTCTGTCTGGCACTCCTCAGAGTATGAACGTCAAAAACAGACCAAAAACACTTAGACTAAAGCGGAACTTCTACCCAGATACGGATCGAAATGCACCAATCAGAAAGAAGAGCTAAATTGGCATTGTGTTTTAAACATCAATCAGCTTTAGGCAGGAAGAACAATAAAAATTAATCGAAGAGTCAAAGTGAGAAAGCGAACTCTTTCTGTCTACACAATTTTTGTTTTGATGTGGGCAGATTCCAAACGCTGAGATGAATCGAGTATCTAGCCCTGCCAATTATTCGAAAACAATCTTCGTTGTAATTTTCCGCACACTCTGGGTGATCTTATAAATGTTGTCCTATGACAGAATCGTGTTTAAGGATGGGTTGTTGCCTTGAGTTGAAAGAAATTTTTATGTATTGTATGTCTTTTACGTGGCAGTAGCAGCGGGTCAGTAAATAGATTCAAGAAATCATGGGAGATAAGGTTGATCCTTTTGGATTGGCAGAAATTCATTGAAGTGCGACGAAAATTGTAGTCTAGCGATCTCAAAATGCTCAAAGTCAAAATGGTCATTAGAGCGTTTCTAAGTTACATTTTTTCCTATTTTTCTGGCGGAGCACGCCCCTGGACCCCTAAATGGAGTTGCGCCTTCGGCGCACATCGGTACACAACCGTGTCTGATTTTCATTTGTGCCCCTCCACTGGTGCTAGCGATCCTACAGTTGATAAAAGCCCCAATGTATTCTGGTACTGTATTGCAAAAAAGTTGTGTTACATCGAAAGTAATGATTATGCTAAGTTAGAAGGTCGAATCAGCTGGCTACGATATCTCGGTTTGGGATGGGTTGTTGGAAATGAATTTCTCAAGATGACGATAATGCATCCTTCTGGATTTTTTTGAGGGAAGAGCCAGCAGCAGTCAACGTATATGATAAATAAACTTCTGTAGGTACGGGCCCTTTTACTGGAAGTAGCAACCCTGGATATTCGTTGCCAGTCCGCCTCTGAATATAAGGACTGCTGGGTTCTATTTTGGGCATTCCGTTTCATTCCTGAATATTACATTTGCTTTTAGTTGTGTTTTTATCGATGAAAGAAGACTTTTCAGTCCTCTCCATTATTCAAAATTTTAATTTGATGTGTTATCAAAACCTCAATAGTGTCACAACCTGTTTTAGGTGTATGGCCTGCTCTGAAGAAGATCACCTGATTGCGTTGAACCAAAGATGTCGAGTAGGTAATTGCTATATCGAGGAAGGGGAAAAGCAGTTTCTTAAAGATAAGTACCAAGAAGCCTTTTTCCTAGCTTTCGGTGTTGACATTAATAAGGACCAGAACAATTTGCATCCCAAGTCAGTTTGTGATAAGCATCGTTGCCTTCTTGAAAGGGTGGTAAGGGCAAATAAGGAAAAGTCAAATTGCACCCCTCAAAAAAACTGTCACATATTTTCCGCGCACAAAGATACCGATTGCGAAGTGTGTTGTGTACATTTCCCTTAAATTTTCTTCAAAGTCTTGGGATCTATGCTGAGACGGGAAGTAGAACAGCTGTTGATTTAAATGGATCAGGCACCGGTGGGGGTTCTTATAGTACCATTAAAGATTGGTTAATCAACCAGGCAGATAAACCACTTGAATGCCCATCTGGTGATATAGCTATAACCTTCGACAACACTCAAGTCATAGGAAGGTCCTGGAATGAGCGACCTCGAAACAAAATCAGTACCTCTGTTATAACTAATTCCATATACATTCAACTTGATGAGTCCGGAAACCTCCAAAGCAATGCCGACCTCATGCCAAGAAAATGGCTTTTTGCAGAGGAGAGCATATCAGAACATGTAGGTAGAATTCGTAACATTGATGCAACTGACAAATATTTTGCAGATCTAGATGAAGCTCACTACGAGCAGTTATATTATTTCATTTCCAAAGCAATTGAGGATGTTAAGGAAAGTTTAGACAAAGCAGAAGAGCAAAACTGTAATGAAGAGATTGAAAATCTTATAAAGCGGCTCGATGAAGAGGAAAATTGTATCCAATGCATGCACTGTGCCAAATCTAGCCAAGGTATTCACTATCCGAAATCTAAGCAGATTTGTGATATTTGTAAACGAAATCTACGCGCAACTATGAGAGAATATGTAGAGTCTATAGACCCTGATCTTCCAAAATCTAGGGAAAAAGCGACAACACAGAAAATCTCAAAATTCCAACCTGAGGGTGAAGATGAAGAAATAGGAAGATACGAACGCTATGACCATATTCCCTCAAACCATAAGCAAACTGCTCCTAACATATCCTTGGGTGATCCAGTATTTCTGAATCCAGACTCCTATGCTAATTTGACTCTTGTTTTAAGGAATATCGGGATAAATGCAGGCTTGCACAGGTATGGTGGCAATTTGCGTTATTGGGTCATTGTTTGCTGTGACGGTCTACCATTTAGACTTTGTTACAACTTGATAAAGGAAACAAGGGTGTGTATTGAATGCAATAAGTCATTTTTTGGTCTTGACAAATTTTCAGATCATTGTAAGTCAGAGCACGATAACATGATGGAATTCTATTACGAGTTTGACTGGGTTTTGCTAAGGCCAGGCGGAGGGCACATTGAAATGAATGCAATCAAGTCATTTTTTGAGTTGAATTGGATTCCTTTTCTAAAACATTGTGCGATTTGATGAACCCTAATCCTACCGGGGGGGTGGAATCTACCCCCCCCTCAAGCTTTTCTTGAAACTGTTTTGTTATGTGATGGATGTAAGCTTCCAAACCAGGCTGACTTTAAGCCTATATGTATAAGCTACAATGTGATACAAAAAAATTCCCAAAATAATAACAATGGGTCACGTGACATTGCCTTATATGGAAAGCGGTCATGACAAAACCACATATAAATGCCAATTTCTACCAGTAAATCTTACCAGAACTGACTGAATCTTTGCAAGGTAAGAGAAAATAGTTACTAGCAACAAAATGTAAAGAAATTTCCGGATTTCTATTGATATTAAGGAAGGTCGATTTTTGACCAACGTCGATAGCATGTTTTGATTATGATGTCACAATGACGTCATAATAGAAGTGGGAGACGCCCAATTTACCAACATTACTCCTAATACATTGGCCAATGCCTGTGCCAAGTTTGATTGCTCTAGCTCTACTGGACAGCAATTTATGGAGGGGGTGGAATCCACCCCTCCCCGGCTGTGTTAGATCAAAAAAAGCCCGGTAGGATTAGGGTTAAACCTAATTTAAGCATATGCCATTTAGTTGAAATATATGATTGAAGTTTCTAATTAGGTCTCATGTTAACAGCTTCACACCATCGAACATTGAAGTATTTTTGCCTTTCCCTTTAAATTTCTGGCCATTACGGATGCTCTACTTTAATATTTGCTAATCATTTATTAATCATATTCCCTGGCGTTTGAATTGCGCTTAACATACATAGAGATCACTTCTATATCTATTTCCAAAATTTGAAGAGACAGCGTCGTTCCTCAGAAAAATTTAATGGCTTACAAAATCAGCCAGGAAAACCGAGCACGCTCCAGCAAGAATAATCGACAGAGGAGAATATTTAGCTTCGGTGGTATAATTAGAATAGATGATTTCAATATTTCTTACCAATCTTTCTCTGATGGTACTTTAGACATTCGTAGTTATTTAAATGAAACCAGCCATTTCCTGGACACTAGGAAACAATTTTAATACACTTGTTCTGAGATGAAACAATGTAGGTTTCAAATATTATGATGGTTACTAGCCTGTACATCTAATTTTCTGATGATTTGAGCTTATTTTGCAACCTTCAATGCTAGCAAACTTTCAACAGAACATTTTATCGCAGAATTTGGTGCTATTAAAATGGCACAATTTTTAACTTCTTACACTACCATTAGTCTTTTGCCTTCTTTAACCCTTACTGGACCCCCCTGTTAGACCTAAATGGGAGTACCCGCCCGGGTTCTGGGGAAACTACATGCAGCTTGTAGCATTAGATGTCAATTTGGGATGCAATACTCAATACGTTTTCTCTTGCTCTTTGGCTTCGGCTTTGTCATCATCTGCAGCATCAAATAGTGTGTTATTTTACTTGACTTTACGAGAATACAATTACACATGAAACTACAACTTTTCTATTCTGGAAATTGAATTTAACGAAATTAATGACGCTTCTATTGGTTGAGAAGCTTTGCAAGAAAACATACTGAAGGTGGAAAATGGAAAGAGAAAAATTCTTCATAAACGAATAAATGAGTGCCCTTTCATTTTTTTTACCAATCTTAGTTTTGTTTACATGTATACCATCTGACCCTGAACAATGTAACCTCTTGTGCATTTTCCATTAGGGTATTAGCAATAAGATAAATCAGAAATTAACAATATAATTAACATTGTCTTTGGAAGATAAACCACTATTACCATCATCTTTGGAAGATGGAGACTTTGTGGTAGCACCTAAAGAGCACGATAACCACTTCTTAGTACAGTATTCTTTTTAAGTTTGAAAAAATTCTATTGGGCTAAATATTTGATGGGATAACTCCAATCTCTCGTGTGAATGTCAAGGGTAGGATCATTAGCAAAAGGTGATGATTTGAAGTTTCCACATCAACTGCTCTGAATGTTGGTTTCTTCAGTCATGTACATCCGAAAAGTGAAACTGGAAATGATCCGAGGTTAAAGGTGTAATATAAATGTAATATAAATGAAACCTGTCTTCAAGTCTTCGCCTTGCTTGGCTGTTTGTCGGCTCTTTGGGGCCACGACTGTACCAAGAGCAAAATCTGCCTTTTTGGAGCAAGTTCGTTTTTTCCATCTGCAGTAGTTTCTTCTTCTTCTTCCTCGACAGTCATATCCTCCGTTTCTTCGGCACAATGACAAGGCTTTGCCTCTTTCATTATCTTTTTATTTCTCCATTCAACTCCCTGCAAGTAATAATCGAATTCTCCATGACGCTTAATGATGAATTCATATTTTCTCATCCTGAATAAAACCAAATGAAATATCGAGGCCTTACCATATCAAACGCTGCTCTTATTCATGGAGTAAAAGTACCATAAATTTTTTGATTCCGGACTCATGCTTTCCTGAAAGTAACACAAACAAAATACAATTAAATGAAGCGACAAGTGAAATTACAGTCCATCATTGATGTTATGATATCGCTGGTATTCTAAATGCTTAAGCATAAGATAAGTTTATTGCAGATAAGCGTGTTGTTATAAACCAAGCTGATTCACGCTTGTTAGTTCATGTAGGTATAAGGAGAGAAGAAAAAGTGACTAAGAATAAAAGAGGAATTCCAGAATTCAGCTATTTTGGTCTAGGACAACTTATATTCATACAAATTTAGCACTGAGCTCTCAAAATGGCATACCGCGACATTCTCTATTTGAAAGGGGTGTGGATTGTCTGTTGCTGGTCTTTCTTCTTCAACATGCATTTCTATTTAAAGATGGAAGTTGAGTACCTCAGAAAGTAAACTGAATAGTATACTTTGTACCAACTGGATCAGGAAGAAACGGTCACCTTTTTTTCTCGTCTTTTTTTTTCATCTAAATTCGCAGAAGGTGATTATATGAAATCTAATACAAATTCGCGAATGTCTGTGCCCCTGAACGCTTTTTTGACTTAAGATTCACAAATACTTATCACAGACTAAATTCATGTTCAGAAACTTTGCTCTGTGATTTCTATCTCTATCTCTATCTAGGATGTTTTAATTTCCTCTTAATTAAGTCTATTATTTATGGAGGGATGAGACATGACATAGCTCTACAATATAATGCTGAAAATCTCATTAAAAATGGTTACGTATGCTGGAGTTTATACTTGGAAAACCTTTTTCCCTGCTGTGAACTGATCCCCCGAGAGTTTCCATTTTTCCTTGTCTATTTGCTAAAAATTCTCGCCTTTAAGTGGTTGATTTCTATTTCCTGTCGTGGGAATCGATTTTGCAGAATGCAATGCTGTAACTTAGAGAGTAGAGAATAGTACATTAGAAAACTAATCTAATCCTAGCTTACCATCTGTTATATTTTTCAATATTCCATTTATTAGATTCAGTTCTATTATGTGTTCAGCCGCAAGCTCATTGATTGTCTCTTCCCATGGTGCCAAGAGTTCGGTTTGAGGTCTGTCACCTCCCTTTAGTCCTGAATTGAAAATACATGACAGTTCATTTCAAGGTCTGGCCCAAAACAACAGTGTACAGTTAAACTTTGCTCAACTTTTCTCAGCTGGGCACACAGGCTGGAATGTGCAGTGTAGCTACAAAACTTAATCAAAACATTGAAGCACCGAAAAAATACCACCTAATTATCTTAATACCTGCTGACGTTTTTATCAGGGATGTTACATCAGGCCTGTATGTGGGATGTTACATATAGGGGCGGCAGTGAGGTAACCTATACTTATGTTACATATAGGGATGTTAGATATAGGGACGATAGTGAGGTTACCTATAGTAATTACGTTACATATAGGGACGGTAGTGAGGTTACCTATAGTAATTACGTTACATATAGGGACGTTACATATAGGGACGGTAGTGAGGTTACCTATAGTAATTACGTTACATATAGGGACGGTAGTGAGGTAACCTATAGTTATGTTACATATAGGGATGTTACATATAGGGACGGTAGTGAGGTAACCTATAGTAATTACGTTACATATAGGGACGTTACATATAGGGACGGTAGTGAGGTAACCTATAGTAATTACGTTACATATAGGGACGGTAGTGAGGTTACCTATAGTAATTACGTTACATATAGGGACGGTAGTGAGGTAACCTATAGTTATGTTACATATAGGGATGTTACATATAGGGACGGTAGTGAGGTAACCTATACTTATGTTACATATAGGGATGTTAGATATAGGGACGATAGTGAGGTTACCTATAGTAATTACGTTACATATAGGGACGTTACATATAGGGACGGTAGTGAGGTAACCTATAGTAATTACGTTACATATAGGGACGTTACATATAGGGACGGTAGTGAGGTAACCTATAGTAATTACGTTACATACTGAAATCTTTCAATTATTTAGAAATAAATTCGGTAATAAATCAAACGCCGTAAAATAAGACGGTTCTGAGGGGAAGGATGTTTCCAAATACAGTGTACAGAAGGACCGCAGGCAGCGTGCCTTCAATACATTGGCTTTCCGTGATGGCAAACCTGAAAAGTAGGGGTCATAAATACAGCCGAAATGCCAATTTGGAGAGGGGCGCTTCGGGGCGCTTTGAAACTTTTAAATACCTGAAGAATTTATCTTTCAACTCATGCAATCAATGTACAAAGAGCCCCTAAGGAATTTATGAAACAACGCTACAAACTTGGTCCATCTTCTGCGAGATCTAATGGGCGCCATCTTCGCGAAACATGCATCGCCAGAGGAACGAAGAATCACTCACTGCCTGCCTTTTTGCTGCCTATTTTCCAACAGTACTATGTGACCGTGTCGTTTATAACCACAAATGGTAGAAAATAGTAGTAAATTTAGAAAATAAATGAAGAAAAAAGCAAAACTTACCGATAAAATTTTCGTCATCAACGCCCATCATGGAGAAACTTTCACGGTTCAAAAATGCACTCACTGCGCATGCCCACAACCGCTTCCACCCTCCCCTGTTTGGCTCTGCTGGGCTCGGAGACGTGAAAACAAATGTGGCAAAAATGGCTGAGTATTTTGATTCAAGGCTTCCTTCAGTTATGAATATACGAGACCTTAAACCTGGAGCCAAAAATTTACATCTTGTGTTCATTGTTCTAGATATAGGTAGGTAAATTGCTGCTTTCTTGCCTGCTTGGTGCTTGCTAGTTAAAATAGTTACCATCGTACCATGAGAGCTGCATCTTATGCTCAAACTTTTAAACTCAAAGCAAAATCAAATTCAAGTCGAACTTCTCAATTTTGAACCTTTAAAAATCTTTTTAACAAAGTTAAAAAAAAGAAACCTAAAAAACCGTGATGTAAAATAAACCAGAAAATGGGATTTACAATGTGAAGTACATTAATTATACAGGGTGGGGTGGCCCAAAAAAAAGGGACCCCCTTAGGTAAATAATTTCTGAATAAGTTTTCTCAAGGAGGAATTTTATCAAATTTATACCAGGTAATATTCAAGTCAAGTGCGCTATCGTGTAGAAATATGGTGGTGATAAGAGCTTCCATCTCGGCGCAATGGGACATTAAATTCATGATGTTCAAAAACCAGCTGTTCAGATTCCATTATGCGTACTGTACTGCAATCGTGCGTGAAGGAAAATCATTATCCCAGAGTAAAATTGTCTCAACCATTAATCAACCATTAATGTATGGTCAGTCATATTAGAGAAGTGTATTGAGCAGGATTGTCGACATTTTGAATATCATTTGACTGAAAGAATGAGCTATTGATTTTTCTGTTTTGTTGCGTAAGGATTACGTAAGGGTATAAAGTTGCATATTTTGTTACAGTACGTTTTTGGATTGCAAAGTTTTAAAGTCAATTTATTCCGAGATACTAACCCATATCATCATGATATTTACATGATATATCTCACTTGAGTTGAATATAATGTAGTATTAATTTCATGAAATTCCAACTTTAGAATAAATTATTTATAAATAATTTAGTTAGGGGGTCCCTTTTTTTGGGCCACCCTGTATATAGATACAGAACTTCTGTGCCATGCTGGGGTAGCACTACTTAAATTAGCCCTTTGGGCTATTCAGTGGCCCCCTTGTAGCTGTGTTAGCACAGAAACCCACAACTTGACTTGTCAAGACAGCAAGTGTGTGCCTAATAATAACTTACTGCACCCAGTGTTGTATACATGCTCCATCCCCCATTATATACGTTACCTCAATTACACATTTTTTTTTATAAGAAACCGGTTTACAAGAAACCTAGAACTAGACACCCCAAAAGTTAAGAAACTTTTAGAACTAGGAAGAAGGAGTTAAGAAACTTAAGAAATTTTTGTGTCAGTTCTCCAACATACTAATTTCACATTTGTGGACGTAGTAATCAATTCTCAAGCATTTCCGTGCGATTTCTCACACCAGCATGGCTAATTCTTTGTAATACAATAATATTAATAATTTGCTTGCTATATTCACGTTTTTTATCGTTTTTTCTGCAATTTATTTCCATTTAATCAAGAAACTGTTAAGAAACTTTTAGAACTAAAATTGGGCCAAAAATTAAGAAACTTTTAGAACTAGGCCCCGAGCTAGGTTTCTTATAAAAAAAACGTGTATAGAGAAAATTGAGGCATTTGCCCCCAGTGTAGTCAGTGAAACACTTGAATGTCACACCCTCAACAAATGTGTTCAGGAGGATGGTGAAACTTTTTTATGACTTCACCACAGACAGTCAAAAAACGGCACAAGGAGTCGAAATAGTGAAAACACCAGAACCAATGGTAGTGGCTAATGCAATTTTTAACTGACAATTCATCAAGAGCTGTACCAACCAATACAGGCTGAAACAGGACTACCAACCACCAAAAACTGTAACCCACAGCCATCAAAACAACAACAGTCGTCTAACCTACCACTTACATGCGAATTCTGTCTACACCAACATAACCGAGGTGCCTGTAACTGCCCATCATGGGGAAAGAACTGTACCAAATGCAACAAACAAAACCATTTCAGGGGAAGCTCGGCTAAGTACGGTATGCCAAGGAAGCCTGAACAAGGTGACAGACGAGACCAACCAAGAATTAGTTGGAGCATTGTTTTTGGGGACCGTAAACAGCGACAGGAAGGAAACCGATATATTGATGGAGGTAGAAATACGACATAAAAAGGAACAATCCAATTTAAAATTGATACAGGGGTAGATGTGACAGTGGTACCAGAAACTGGACTGTGGAAGCTGAACATAGGTACTAATGAGCTTAAACAAACTGGAAAAAAGCTTACAGGTCCAGGCAACAACAAACTCAAAGAATCGGTTACACATACACAGAGTTCCAGGGGGGTGACAAGAAGAGCAGAGAAATGATATACATATGCGAAACCTCACCAGAGCTTTACTAGGAAAGCCAGTTATCAACTGGTTGGAAATAGCCAAATTTATCAAACCAACTACATACTCGTGTAATGAAGTTGTAACGAAACATGATGAACAGAATGTGAGCAATAACAAATTAGTGAAACTGTACCCAGAAGTATTCAATGGACTAGATGACATCAAAGAAACACCAGTGAATATAAATTTAAACCAGAAGCAACCCCTTACCGACATGTACCAATACCACTATGCGAGGCAGTTACCAAGGAGATCAAACTAATGTAGAAGCTTAGGGTGATCTTGAAAGTCGAAGAATCAACATACAGAACCTCTGAGGGAACTACTATCGACCAAAACAACATGGATGTGGATAGTAGAATATAACATTGGACACCAGTGGATAGAGAAATGCAAAAGGAGAGCCCGGAACAGCTGTTACTGGCCGAGTATGAACAAAAAATTGAACACACTGTCAAGAAATGCAGCATCTGTGTGAAATTCGCCCCGTCGAAGCCAACTGAATCCCCACACCGTACCAGTGCAACCATGGCAGAAAATCGGAACCGACCTATATTTAAACCGACGGAACCAACTATGCGGTGGTGACCGACTACTATTCGATTTGGCCAGAAGTCTACCAACTTCAACGCACCACAGTAAAAGATATCATGATCATTATGAAGGACATTTCAGCAAAAATGGCATCCAAGAGGAACTTGTATCGGACAACGGAACCCGATACAAATCCAATCTATTCAAGAAGTTAACGAAAGACTGGGGATGCAAACATACAACATCCAGCCCCAGATACCCTCAATCTAACGGATTAGCAGAATCGGCTGTCAAGGTAACCAAAATGATGATCAAGAAACAGCTTCGTTCAAAACGTGACATCAAAGAAGGATTGTTAATCATCCGGAACACACTACTACCATGCGGACACAGCCCAGCACCACTGCTGATGGGGAGCCAATTGAGAGATAACCTCCTATCCATGCCTCAACTAGCCACACAGCAACAAACCACACAGGTACCCAAACAACGCGATGTCGTGGAGGAAAGGGAGAAACAGAAGGAACATTGCGACAACTCGAACGCCCGAGACCAATCTACCCGATTCACCAGAGGACAACGAGTACGTATACAACACCACGTCACGAAGCAGTGGTCGATTGATGGCATCGTCTTAGAAGAAGTTGCTCCAGGCTCATACAGTGTCAAACGTCTGACGCAACCATCTTGTGCAGAAACACAAGAGCCATCCGCAAAATCTACTCATTGACATCAGGTGAACCGGCATTGAAAACCACAGTGACGAATACCAGCCAATCGAGAGCGACAATGAAACCATTCCAGCAGAAATTGACAATGATTCAGACACTGAAGCGTTGGTTGATGACAGTGACTCTGACCATACGTACTACTACACATCGTCTACGTCGGAGAGGAGGAAGACCATGACCCTGGCACATAAACACAATATACCCGATCTGAAAGAAGAGTTTTACCACAAATACGCACACATCTTCAGCCTGGAGACATCATTCGATTTTGTAAAGGGTAGGTATCACTTGAATGCTGATTATACAATCTTCCCAGAGCTATACTTTTCAGCAGACATAAATAAAACAACAATACGACCACAACGGCATAACTCTCGAGCTAACATTTCTCAAGCGTTTCTCTGAGTTTATCTCTCCTCTCCTGAGCAGGCAAACAATGACGAGTAAGGCGGCAAGATCTTTCACAAGCATCTTGCTCCTTGAACAACACTGCATGCTCTTTACTCTTAGCTAAACGTATCCGATCTGTTCCTCAACTACAATTACTCCTCATTATTTTCTAATAATAAGAGGGAGATGTGTTAGTATCAAAGCGGTCGTCCTTCTGGGATGCTATTGTATTTGATCACCAATCAGCTTAGCCATTGAGAAAAATAACGAATAATAAGCGAGTTGAACTGAAATCGATTGATGTGATTTTATTTGCCGATAAAATGACGACGACGAGAAAAAATTTCCGATCTTCTTTCTCTTTTCTTTCGTATTCGTAATTTAACAGCAACAACCAAATTCCTATTGACAAATCGAGGGGCGTTATCGTTTCTAAAAATTGTGTTATACGATTTTTGTTCGCTTTTATATTGTTAGCATAAATTTTGCATAGATTTATTTCAGAATCGCGATAAACAGCAGAAACATTCTCGGGCATACTTGTGTAAAGGTTGTTCTAACTGAAACAACTGTTCTGTTGATAAACAAAATTATTAATTAAATTATACATAGCTGCGCTATCGCAATGTCCGAAGGACAATAATCACCATCACAATCGTCACCATCATCATCATCGAAATCGTTATCATCATCAAAATTTTTATCGTTATCATCATTATCATCATCGTCGTCTTCATCATCATCATCAACATGATCATCAACATTCGACAAAAAAAATGACAGTGTAACAATGCTTATGCTCATAAAATCGAGCTGAATGGCACGATTTCTTTTTGTGATGCTTGCCATGACACTGTGTACACGACATATGAACATAAATTCCACTGATATAATGCTGGTAGAGATAGAACAATGCATATTTAGTAGAAACCATTCTGGCCTATTTGTTCCATTTTTCACAAAACGGAATAAAGGAATACCACGAGGAACAGGGGAACGCATTATTTGTTCATTTGTTCGTTGAACTTTGGAACTTGTCATCGTTGATAAGTGTTCCCCTCTTTGGGAATAAAGGACCATGGAATTCATATGAGGAACGTTCCTTTATTCTTTTATTCCGAAATTCCGTAGTGCCCCTGTTCTTTAGTTCCTATGTTCCAGAATTCCCAGATTTAGTCAATGATGTGATAGATGCTTTACTATGACGGCAACAGCTATTGTTACATAACTTCCCTGACATCAACAGTATTTTTTTTAATAAAAAGATAACAATGTAGATAATAGAGATAACAATAGCAGCTATTGTTACATCATTTCCTTTAGACCATCAGTATTTTTAATTGAAAAAGAAGATAACAATGTAGATAATGGAGACAACAACAACAGCTATTGTTACATCATTGCCTTAGCATCAACAGTATTTTTTTTAATAAAAAGATAACAATGTAGATAATAGACATAACAACAACAGCTATTGTTACATCATTTCCTTTAGACTTACAGTATTTTTAATTGAAAAAGAAGATAACAATGTAGAAAATGGAGACAACAACAGCAGCTATTGTTACATCATTGCCTTAGCATCAACAGTATTTTTTTTTAATAAAAAGATAACAATGTAGATAATAGAGATAACAATAGCAGCTATTGTTACATCATTGCCTTAGCATCAACAGTATTTTTTTTAATAAAAAGATAACAATGTAGATAATAGAGATAACAATAGCAGCTATTGTTACATCATTGCCTTTACATCAACAGTATTTTTTAAAATAAAAAGATAACAATGTAGATAATAGAGATAACAACAGCAGCTATTGTTACACCATTGCCTTTACATCAACAGTATTTTTTTTAAATCAAAAGATAACAATGTAGATAATAGGTGTAACAACAACAGCTATTGTTACATCATTGCCTTTACATCAACAGTATTTTTTTTAATAAAAAGATAACAATGTAGATAATAGAGATAACAACAGCAGCTATTGTTACATCATTGCCTTTACATCAACAGTATTTTTTTTAAATCAAAAGATAACAATGTAGATAATAGATGTAACAACAACAGCTATTGTTAAATCATTGCCTTTACATCAACAGTATTTTTTTTAATAAAAAGATAACAATGTAGATAATAGATGTAACAACAACAGCTATTGTTACATTATTCTAGTCCTTGTTGATGTTGTTGTTGATTTTACATACATGTGATCATTGATGACCTTATATGGCACACTATGGAACATGAACGAGACGAACGGATATGAAATTCATTAACCATATTTGGGTAAAAACAATTTTTCACAGCTTTTTCAATAGAATATTTGCACGAAGCAAGACCTGCACGAATTCACCTTAGGTTTCCCATGAGAATTTTTGAGATGTATATATTCTGGCTTTTTGAGAGTATCAATCAGTTTGGACTTTATGTCCAAATGGAGCGGTGGAAGAACTTTCCTGGAGCTGCTAGCATACGGAGAAGGCTACATCTGACACTAAACCACGATGGCATATACAAATGTCCTGTTGCAGAATGCAGACACGAAGGATTTCGAAGTCTAAGAGGATGCAGAAAACACATCACTAATTCGCATACTTGGTACTACTACTTTGATAACTATCCTGAAGATATATTGGATGGCAAAGAAAAATCCGTGCAAGAAGACCCAGAAAAGACATTGAAAGGTAACGACTTATCTTGTAATACGCGGGAAGTTATATTTGCAGAGAAGTTCAAAGAATGGATGTGTTGTGCAACTGGTGGCGGACGCACGATATCACACGCAAATCAGATCTGTTCAAGGGCAATAAAATTCGTATACTTTTCAAGTGAAGACACATCAGTCGACATATCAACTGATGATCGTGTTGATTACTACCTTGGATCTATCGAACATATAAGCAACTTTATACAGCACTTAGACCAAGAGAAGTCCATTGGATATGCTGGTAACGTAAGCTACATCAGTGCGATGATGGAGTTAATCGAGTACAGAAAGTTCAATGGAGTGTCTATTGGTGTTTTGAACAACTTCAGCGTGGCCGAGATATTTCTGAAAAGAGCGAAGAAATTCATAGCACGTAAAATGCGTGTACAGTGGAGTGAACAATTAGACGTGGACACGTTAGAACGTAAAGGACATTGGGCATCTATGCAGGATTTGCAGAAAGTCATACCATTTCACATGGAACGTTACAAGAAGATTCTGGATTTAGGCAAGAGTGACAATGGCTCAACTGTTACAGCAGCAGATTTAACGTTTGCAACACGATTCATTACAACCTTTCTTTTCCTTCGTGTTAAAGGTACACGACCAATGACGTATCAATTTTAACAATGGAGATGCTGCAGCACGCTAAAAGAACGGTGGATTCATAGATCAAAGAAAATTCAAAACTGCTGAAAAGTACGGATTTGATTCCCTGATTATAGACGATGCATGCATGCAGTTCATTGATGCATATTCAAAACACGTAAGGCCATTGTTGAATCCGAAATGTAATTTTTGTTGGTTAATCGTAATGGATCACAATGCACAAGAATTCACAACGCAATGGGCATGATGGTTTATGAAGCTATTGGCAAGTACATTCATCCCACGAGATACAGACAAATAATAGAGACAGAAAGTGCAGATAATTTAACAACAGAAGAAAGGGACATGATTTCACAGGATCAGAAGCATACGTCCAATGTTGCAAGAATACATTATCAAAAGAAAAGATCAAGGTCAGTGGCTGAGAAAGGGAACGAATGTATTAAAAAGCTCAGAGGAGATGATGGCATTCAAATGGACAACTCTTTGCACGATTTCATAACAAAGGCAGCACCTGAATCGTCCAATAAAGTTACTTGCAATGAAACAGTAAAGATTCAGCCTATATCTTCTTGTAATACAATAGATAATGATAATGTTGTTAACGACAAGCGTCTCTTGGTATTTAGTGGTTTAGAAGATGCGCAGTTGGTCGAAGGAATAAAGAAACATGGATATGGTAAATGGTCATCAATGGTAAAAGATAAAAATTTGAAATTCGCTTCGGGTAGAACAACAAATGCATTGTTAAGAAGAGCAAGAACAAGCAAGTTCCAACAACTATACAAAAGAACATGTGGACAGACTTTGTTTTAATTCAATAATCTCATAGATTTTATTGTCAATTATCAATTATCTGATCTTGAATTTATATAATCTGAATACTTAGGTTCTTGTCTTTAATTCAACTTGATATACATACTCACTGAAATTTTGGGCTTTTTCTGGGCTTCTGGCCTCATTTTGATACACGTATAAAAAGTATAGGTGGGCTTATTGCCTCGTTATCATGTCATCGATTTTATATAGAAATGTATAGGAAATTTTGGGCTTGGGCTTATTCTCTAGAAAGTTTTCATGTCTGTATTGGCAAAGTATTGGCAAATGGGCTTGGGCTTCTGGCCTCGTTCTCGTATATTACATTTGGGCTTATTTCACCTGGAAAAATGAAAACTTTATAGAGAATAAGCCCAAGCCCAAAATTTCCTATACATTTGTATACAAAATTCACGATATCATAACGAGGCAATAAGCCCACCTATACTTTTTATACGTGTATCAAAATGAGGCCAGAAGCCCAGAATAAGCCCAAATTCTTTCTAAGAATATATACGTACAGTATGATGAAACATAAAATAAATGAAAAACAACAATGATAACAACAACAACAACAACAACTGTGACAGCAACAACAACATCATAAAACTATTACATAAGATACCTGCTCATTTTTCCAATTCATCAAAATCAGCATGTCTCCAGTCCTCTACTTTCCAGGTTATTTCATTATCAGTTATGTCATTACTGTGTTCCAGCACTACAAGTTGATACCTGTCATTTGAAAACTTTTTTGCCAACGGCCTCTTGTTCATGAAGCAAACTACTACTGGAATTGTGTATGTTTTTGTTTTGGTGGAATATTTATTACTAAATATGACGCCATTTTTCAATGCCTCAATTGTGGAATAGTTAATTCTTTCTGACGTTTCCCTTGTAAAGTCAAAGATGACATACATTTCACCTTGCCACGCGTATGCCACGTCTTTCATTGCGCTTGATGTCAAATAGAGTGCTCGTTTGGTCGCCATTATGTATTTACCTAAGTATGTCTTGCCAGAATTTCCCTTTTCATCTACAACAAACGTTATCTTTCTTGGGCCCTGTGCTCGTAGCAAATTCATTACAGCGAACTGCCAGTTTCGTAGTTCCAATTTCTCAAATTTCTCATGCAATTTAATTTCGGACATTTCTTGGCGATCTCTTTTGATGCTCGCATCGACCTTGTGATGTGTGTCTAGCCAATACCCACCGAATTCCTCCAGCATAGCTTCTTGGGCCATGGTCAGCTTTTAAGAACGGACGCTCTGATTGGCTAGTTTGAAAATTTGCTCATTTGCATACAATGGGCTTCACAAATTCAACCAAAACCACATGAGGAATTACAGGGCCATGTGCTTTTACCCATTGAGTTTGAGCTCAGCATACAATTCACAAATCAACCAAAACACCCGTTGTACAATCATGCTACTGCAGATTGCAACAGTGACTAGTTTAGGGGTCCGCACACATACATACACACACACAATGGGAGACCCAGAGTCCTCGTATCAGGGGTAACAAGAGCGTACACGCATCCAAACACACACATGGTCAGACACCCACCCCTGAGAATACAAGTAACAAGGGTAACAGTGGTAACAAGCCCTTAGTAGTACACATGCGTGTCCAGAGTGCTAAGGTATCAGGGGTAACAAGAGCGTACACGCATTCACACACACACATAGTCACGCACCCACCCCTGAGAATACAAGTAACAAGGGTAACAGCGGTAACAAGCCCTTAGTAGTACACATACGTGTCCAGAGTGCTAAGGTATCAGGGGTAACCAGAGCGTACAAGCACATACACACACACATAGTCACGCACCCACCCCTGAGAATACAAGTAACAAGGGTAACAGCGGTAACAAGCCCTTAGTAGTACACATGCGTGTCCAGAGTGCTAAGGTATCAGGGGTAACCAGAGCGTACACGCATCCAAACACACACATGGTCAGACACCCACCCCTGAGAATACAAGTAACAAGGGTAACAGTGGTAACAAGCCCTTAGTAGTACACATACGTGTCCAGAGTGCTAAGGTATCAGGGGTAACAAGAGCGTACAAGCACATACACACACACATGGTCAGACACCCACCCCTGAGAATACAAGTAACAAGGGTAACAGCGGTAACAAGCCCTTAGTAGTACACATACGTGTCCAGAGTGCTAAGGTATCAGGGGTAACAAGAGCGTACAAGCACATACACACACACATAGTCACGCACCCACCCCTGAGAATACAAGTAACAAGGGTAACAGCGGTAACAAGCCCTTAGTAGTACACATACGTGTCCAGAGTGCTAAGGTATCAGGGGTAACAAGAGCGTACAAGCACATACACACACACATAGTCACGCACCCACCCCTGAGAATACAAGTAACAAGGGTAACAGCGGTAACAAGCCCTTAGTAGTACACATACGTGTCCAGAGTGCTAAGGTATCAGGGGTAACAAGAGCGTACACGCATCCAAACACACACATAGTCATGCACACACACATAGTCAGGGGTAACAGAGATTTACACTAACAAAACTCTCAAATTATTTGTCCAATAACTGTTCATTGATCTTTTATATTCTAGCATACTCGTAGAAGAGAGAACGTCGGGAACATTAGTAGTGCCTGTAGAAAGGCATGTAAATAGTTTAATACACTTTTTTTCAGTAAGCAACCCTGAAATCTCCTTTTTTGGCTTCTCAGTGTAATTGACATGTTTGCAAGGATGTTCTGTATAAAGAAAGGTATTTCACCAAAAAAAACTCAGCCCTAGTTGATTATTAGAAAAAAGTTTAGTTAGAACAAGGAGTGTAATAGAACTTCTCTTCTAAAGGTTTTCGGGTTACCAACAGGAGCATGCTTTTGCATAAACATGTTTTGGTGGCACTTTCAAAACTGAAACAAATTATTTTCAAGAAAACAAAAAAGGGTTAGGGATTTTAAAAATATAAGCTCGATTTATAGGCACTTTTAGCTTAGTTTTGTTTGTTTTCTATTTTACACAATTCTCAAATTTGGCGCCAAATTTGAGAATTGTTTAAAATAGAAAACAAACAAAACTAAAATTATGTAAGAAATAGAAAACACAAAATTCTTTACTTTTAGCTTAGTTTTGTTTGTTTTCTATTTTAAACAATTCTCAAATTTGGCCAAATTTGAGAATTGTTTAAAATAGAAAACAAACAAAACTAAAATTATGTAAGAAATAGAAAACACAAAATTCTTTACTTTTAGCTTAGTTTTGTTTGTTTTCTATTTTAAACTGTCTTTGAGAATTGTTTAAAATAGAAAACAAACAAAACTAAAATTATGTAAGAAATAGAAAACACAAAAATACTTAACTTTTAGCTTAGTTTTGTTTGTTTTCTATTTTTAAACAATTCTCAAATTTGGCCAAATTTGAGAATTGTTTAAAATAGAAAACAAACAAAACTAAAATTATGTAAGAAATAGAAAACACAAAATACTTTAACTTTTAGCTTAGTTTTGTTTGTTTTCTATTTTTAAACAATTCTCAAATTTGGCCGCCAAATTTGAGAATTGTTTAAAAATAGAAAACAAACAAAACTAAAATTATGTAAGAAATAGAAAACACAAAAATACTTTACTTTTAGCTTAGTTTTGTTTGTTTTTTATTTTGATAAACTGCAAAAATTGCAAGTGGATAGTAAAGTAGTCCCAGGCAAGGCATAGATAGTTTTTGTTTGTTCTCAATTGCTTTGGCGTTAAGTGACTGAGGTATGTAGGGTAACAAGCACAACAGTTCTGGAAAGAAGAGCAAGAAACCATGATTTGGATGACTGCTCACTGGGCCCAGGCAACAGATAAGGAAATTTCAATTCAGTTGAGCAGCTGACACCATTTATATATGTATAATCATATCATTTTTCGGCTTCCGAATCCTGGCTAGGCCATCTCACCTCACTGCAACGTTTATTTCATTCAAGAAGAGGTGCTAGTCTTGTTCTTTGTCAAAACCGTTTTGCTTATTTGCTTCTTTGCAAAAACACAATGCAGAATTTTTTTTGTTGTATCTTAGGTCTAGGCCTAGGCCTCCTGCTCTACTAGGCCTTCTTTCGCCTGAAGCCATGTATATATCTACATTTGCATTCAGCACAATTCTAGCTTAATTACAATTTGTTTCCTTGATTTGTTTGGGCCTTACTGCCGCCATGATAACATTTCAGAGATAGATAATCTCAGTTCCATTTCCTCCTTGCAAATAAACTTCAATTCTGTTAGCTCGTTTCTCATGAACATCTACCATATTGGAAACTGAGAGAAAAACCAGCTTACAAATACGTTTAAATCGTATCTCGAATCGCTTTTAGTAATTTTAGTGTAGAAAATGGAGAAAAGGAGCACATAAGTACTGAATGAACATCAAAGAGGGATGTTAGGGGGTCTGGAATCTGGGTCTGCATTTTTGCTATGAACTTTGACAACCTTTCAAAAAATACAGACAGATGCCACTTGAAATTGTCATTCACACTTGAAATTAACCTTCCACAATATAAAAGAAGAACAAAGAAAACTAAGAAAACTCTCATTACTGGCGACACTGAAACAATACTGAATAAAACTCGACTTTTAGCTGGTGTAAGATTTCTTTTCATCTCTGAGATCATTTCACCTTACCGTTCTTGAAATTTTTCTCAAACTTGAAGTAGATATATCATACTAGAGAATATGGAGAAGAAAGGTCTTTTGAGCGACGATGTCACGGATATGATTCGAGCTGCGATGAGAAGAATCGAAAGGCTGGAGGAAAGACAACGATTATCGACAGAACCTGCCTTACCCGAGCAACCTCAGCTTCAGCCTGCACCAAGCAACGCAGTGAGAGCATTTCAGCCACCCATGCGACAAAGGAGCAGCACACTGATACCAACAATGTTGCACAATGCTTCCAACCGCTCTCTTGCAATTAATCAAGATTTCAGGTATGTGCCCCAATTTCATTCGTACGAAGCTTTATACTCAATCCATCAATCGAACAGTTATTTGTCTGTACGATGACATCATATTATTAAATAAAATAAAATTGCAAGTTCTATGTTGTTGAATTTCTACTCAATTTTTCATAATACAATTTGGTTTCCTTGGTTTTTGTATTTTTATCAGAGTGAGAGTTTTTCATAAAAAACTTCGTTCCTTCAGCAAAAAGGGGGGTTTTAGCGGGTTGGGGTAGGGGCACTTCCATACACGTTTTTTGTTATAAGAAACCTGGCTCGGAGCCTAGTTCTAAAAGTTTCTTAATTTTTGGCCCAATTTTAGTTCTAAAAGTTTCTTGACAGTTTCTTAATTTAATGGAAAAAATTGCAGTAAAAACGATTAAAAAACGTGAATATAGCAAGCAAATTATTAATATTATTATATTACAAAGAATTGGCCATGCTGGGTGCCAGAAATCGCACGGAAATGCTTGAGAATTGATTACTACGTCCACAAATGTGAAATTAGTATGTTGGAAAGCTGGCACAAAAATTTCTTAACTTTCCTAACTCCTTCCTCCTAGTTCTAAAAGTTTCTTAACTTTTAGGGTGTCTATTTCTAGGTTTCTTATAAACCGGTTTCTTATAAAAAAAATTACGTGTATGTTGGAAAACTGACATAAAAATTTCTTAAGTTTCTTAACTTTTTCCTCCTAGTTCTAAAAGTTTCTTAACTTTTTGGGTGTCTAGTTCTAAGTTTCTTATAGACCGGTTTCTTATAAAAAAAACGGGTAGTTCATTAAAGTAGATGTGCCGCTGAAGTATAAAACTTTTTAAAAACAATTTCTCTACATATGGGTTTGCTTTTGTAAATAATCTCTACATGTGTACGTGTACTTTTGCCTTGTCGCCGTACACTCTTTTTTTTATAAGAATAAAGTTTATAAGAATATTGAGGCTCAGAATCATCCAATTCTTAAGAATATTGTAAGAATATGCTCAGCCTCAGCTCGCATATTTGTGCCTCATTTTTAAGCAGTTGCCTGTTTTGCAATGTTAAAAAGAAACTTCATGATTGTTAAACAACATTCTTATTGTTATAATAGTTGAATTTTTCTTTCGCTCCGCCATTTCCTCGTAATTTTTCTTTTAACTATGTTCCCCTGAAACCATATCATGTTTGAAAAAATAAGAATACTTTAAGACTATTTTCAGGCTAAAAACGAAAATTTCTTAAGAATATTGAGGCTGGGCAAAATTTATAGTATTCTTATAAAGAAAAAGAGTGTATTAAAGTTGCCTCGGGTGTTGATTTAGGTCAACCTAGTTGACATACACGCTTTTTTATGAAGAACCTAGCTCAAGGCCTAGTTCTTAAAGTTCCTTATTTTTTGACGTCTTTTGAGACGATTGTAGTTCCAAAAGTTCCTTAATAGTTCCTTAATTTTAACTGCACATACAGTTTAATGACTACTGTACAGAGACATTTGCATGTACTGTAAGCAAAGCTCGAAACTACTCAAGGAAACATTTGATATATGCGTAAAGTACAATTTATGTGATTTTCGACTGCAACGGGCTTTCTAATTCTTGATTATTTGCAGTGATAACAATATTCAACAATGAAAAGTTCCTTAGTATTTTTCTCTTTTGTAGTATAAGTTCTTTAAATTTTGTGGCCTTCTACATGTAGGTTGCTTATAAAGTGGTTCCTTAGAAAAAAGGGTGTATTCGTACAAATGGGTCAGAAACTTCTGGGACACAGAGGATGCCAACACCACGTAACCTCGCAATCAAAACCACGTGATACATCAATCGAAATCACATAACCTGTCAATCAAAACCATGTGACCTAAAGCATGTCTTATAGAATGTTTCCTGACAGCTCACCTTTCCTCTTTGCGCTGAACAACTAATCAAAATTTCAAAGCGCGCTGCTATTTGAACCTTTTCCACACAATTTTGTGCGTGCAATCGAAAATTGTCTCATAAAAGTTGAAGTGTTTTAATATCTTGTTGAAGGACACGCCCACCTGTATATAATCATCATCATAATCGTCAAAATCAATATCACCATGATGTTAATAATCATTATTAGAATAACTAGTCTTGTTGTTATTGTTACTTTTAAACTATTATTTTGTTTCTCACTTCATAGTTTCTATCCAAATTTTTTTTAAAGGAGATCATTTCCAAGTATTGGCGGAGGAGGAAGTAGACAATCGATAAGTCAAAGCCACATTCCAGCAAAGAAACAAAAGAAGCAGAATTATGTTTTCATTACCCCAAAGGAAAGCTGGACACACGACTTCTGCTTACTTGCGGATAAAACCACAAGCAAATCGCCTGCTCTCAAAACCCTTACAGCTTTGAAGGAGGCTGGACTTGGCAGAAGAAGAATCACGTTCGACAACAAAAGATCATCGCATGGGAAAGTTCGACAAGTCCTAGAAACAATTTTCCCGAAACTGAAAAGTCAAAACGGAGCTTTCGAACTGCTTCGAGCTGAACGGGGTGGAACATCGTGCAATTTGATCCTGATTGCCATGTCTGAACATGGCTATTCAGTCGATCATTTAAAGGAGCAAGTGTCTTCGAGCACTATCATCTACATTCGACCGATGCAAAGCAATTTACCGATGACTCCAGTCTTAACGAAAACAGATGATTCTATTAAGACCACCTGCTGCAAATGTAAGATGCAATTTCCACTTGGGGAAATGAAACAACATTTGCTTGAATGCTCAGAAGAAGGGTCGTATACTGCTAATGCAACTCATTTGCTCGATGACTCCTCGGATGTCGAAAGTCTCGCTAAACCCTCAACCTCCGAAATAACTGGTTATCCTGACCCTGAAAAAGAGCATGTTGACCTGCTGCAAAAAGGTGATTGGAGAAGGCATTTAACAGAACTGTTCCCCAAGCACAGTGCTTTGCAAACGGAAGTGGCTTTACGGGAAGCTTCGTCGCTAGAAGAAGCTATAGAAAATATACTTGCTAATGAGCCGAATAAAAAGAATATTCTACGAGTAGCAATATGAATCTTTCTTCTCTCTTGGAAGAATTTAGGAAATCGAATGAAAAAGATGAGATTGAGGAAATAGAAGTCGAAAGGGATGCTGTTTGGGTAAATATATTAAAATATTACAAACGAAATGTCAGCAATCCACGGGCCTTGTGCAAAAGCTTAGAAGTATCTTTTAAAGGCGAAGAGGGTCTTGATGGTGGAGCTATGAAGGTCGAATATTTCAACTTGGCTTGGGATCACGTTACAACCAGGCTTTTTGAAGGAAATCCTGTTAGTCTGGTACCCATCAAAGACACCACCAAAAGGTTCCTTTTCCAACTTACAGGTATATTGATGGTCCACACTATTATGCAAAGCGGGCCTGTGAATAAATTTCCAAGGTTGTCTCCTTCTGTAGTTTCTTGTCTTCTGGAGGAGAGTGACGAGGAGATTTACAGCCTTCTTTCCAAGCACGACCTACCAATAAACGCATCAACTGAAAATGTTCATTTTCTGATCGAAGAGCTTGATGCTGCAAAAACCCACGAACAGGTTAAAACATTGTTTGATGACCATCCAAAGTGTGAAGCACATTGGCAGATTGTCAATGCATGTCACTGGCCAACAACAGAACAGATTTCCCTGCACAACAAACACACATTCATTCAAGAAATAATCTATAATGAAGTTATTCGATCCAGAAAAGAATTGGTTAGTGAAATGAAGCAGGGATTACAAATGCTTGGTTTCTTTCCCTTTTTGAAAAAGCATCCTCAACAGTTTAGAAAGCTTTTTTGTTCTCCGCAAAAGAAGTTCGGTCCAGAAGATTTCAAGGCTCTGATCCAAGAAACGAAAACGAGCAGTTTTACCGAAAGACAAGCATGGGAATGGTTTCTTGAGTTCGTAAATGAAGGCGATTTGACTGTTTCAAAAGATGACCCAGAAAAGAGAGTCGTAGCGTTGCTGTCTTTTGCAACTGGCTGGCAATTGCCTCCAACAACAGAAGATTTCAAGATTAAACTTGAGTTTCTACCAGATGATGATTGTCATACACTGCCTACGTCATCAGCTTGTCTGCGAATATTACGCATCCCAACTGTACATTCAACGAAGTCGAAATTTAAAGAAGCAATGCTTGTTGCCCTTGAGCACGGTAGACAAGGCTTTCCCAACCCCTGATGGAACTGTAACTGTTTGATCAATAAAGTGCTAAAAACAATCGCCTACTTGAGTTTTCATTGTGTTCTTTTTTTTCAAAGTTGTTAATCCTACTTCATATGGGAGGGGTGTTGTTTGCCCCTTCCCCTCTGAATAATCAATTGTAACAACATATTGTTGAAGTTTAGTTCCTTTATGATATCGTTTTAAGTTACTTTAGAACTAGATAACTACATAACTACAGAACTACATAACTTTAGAGCTCTGGTTGCAATAGCTCTTTTTATGTAGTACTGAGAAAATTAGGTAACTGAACCCCCCCTCCCCCAAATAAAATAACCTTCTCAAAAACACCACCATGTGAAATAGGGTTAAAGGTTGTTTTAAGAAATGAACATTAATAAAATACAGCGAACTTTTATAATCAAATTGTTTGGTTTTTATTTCAAGTTTCATATACTCTGTTGTACTCAGGCAATTTGACAAGTTTAATATTAGTTATTTGAATGAACAGCAGATTGAAGTACTTCTTTGACTTGTATGTATATATCTACCCCATTAGAATCTGAATCCCTTAAAGGATCTATACCTTCCAATGACAACCTTTGGGACAACATATTTATTGGAATGCCACTTATATCAGGGATAACCACAGAAGCTTCTTCATTTAAAGATCTTGTTGAGGGTAGAGGACCTCCCCAGTCGATGCCATAACTTTCATAATCTGAATGCGGTACCTCTTCTTGAATAGGAAGATAGCCATGTTGTCCTTCTAACCATAACTGTGAGGGTGTTCTGTTTGATTCTGTTCTTATAGGATGGTTATGGTAACCATCTAAGAATATGGAAATGTGTCTGTTTATTCTTGGAAGGTACACGTACTCGAGGCAAAAGAGATCCATTTCATCAGTGATGTCTAGGTAGCCTTGATCTTCCATAAAGTAAAACAGATAGTAGAAAAGAAATAAGCAACCGTGAAATAAATCTCGCCAGAAACGTTCTATCCGTTGATTGTGGCAGCTTTTTCCTGATATATAACTCCCCCTTGAAGGCCCTCGCAATGGGTGAGTGAACATGAACCGTGCAACGTCAACATTTTCAGTACCTTGGTCTCCCCGAACCCTTGAAGGAAGACCATATCTATCAACTGCATTCATAAATAACCTCAATACTGTGGCAGCACAATTATTTGTAGAGCATTGTAAAAAGGTCACCATACGGGAAAAGCCATCTATACAGCCATGTATTACAAAGCGCCATCTTATCAGCTTATGGTTCCCATCGATATGCCACAACGCCAGAGTTCCAGGGACGGAATATTTTCTTCTGGCGATAATATTTAGCTGGATTTTCCTGAGCATTAAACCTTGTGGGTCTACTCGCCACATTGAATCACGAACCCTATCCCACTGTAGTTTCAATCCCATTGCTTGCAAAAAACCTTTCATTCGCCTGATTCCACAGTTAGGAAAGTTAGCAAAGACGTCTTGGACGGCTACATCAAGCTCGTCATCGTTTATATCGGAGTATTGCAATACATGGTCTTGTAGATTTAATGATTCTATGCGACGTGAGATAGTTTTGACGCTCACTGAAAACAGCTGCGCAATTTTAGTTTTGTTGAAACCGTACTCAAGGTACAATTTCAGTGTCTCTCGGGGAATATGAACTTTTGGTCTGCCCTGTCCACTAGAAGTTTCGATAATTTTGTCGGTTGATCTTTCCGGTGAAATAGCTTTTACTTCTTCGCAGACATTAAGAAGGATTTGAACCGTTTCATCGTCAATAAAATCAGGCCAAGAGCTTTGGCATTGTATAGCAAGAATTGTCACATTTTCCAATCTGTAAGCAACATGATCGACAATCTCCCTGTCAATCGACGAGGAAAAATTTTCCAACTCTCTGCAGACATTTCGTAAAGTTGACAAGATGTACGTTCGAAGATTTTCTCGAGGAGAGATTTCAGAAAACGCCATTAAAGTTTGAGAAAAATTTCAAGAACGGTAAGGTGAAATGATCTCAGAGATGAAAAGAAATCTTACACCAGCTAAAAGTCGAGTTTTATTCAGTATTGTTTCAGTGTCGCCCGCCAGTAATGAGAGTTTTCTTAGTTTTCTTTGTTCTTCTTTTATATTGTGGAAGGTTAATTTCAAGTGTGAATGACAATTTCAAGTGGCATCTGTCTGTATTTTTTGAAAGGTTGTCAAAGTTCATAGCAAAAATGCAGACCCAGATTCCAGACCCCCCAAACATCCCCTCTTTGATGTTCATTCAGTACTTATGTGCTCCTTTTCTCCATTTTCTACACTAAAATTACTAAAAGCGATTCGAGATACGATTTTAACGTATTTGTAAGCTGTTTTGCTTCGAAGGTCTAATACTTGTGAAAAGTGAATATAAATATAGCTACATTGTGAAATAATTTGAGAAGTTCTCACTCAGGCAAGTTTCAAAATTCCTGCATTTTTACAGTCGAAAAAGGCGTGAGTAAAAACAGAATAATTTAAATGAAACATAAATATGTGCTTTATATATATAGAGCCCTTTTGTTACACGTGAATATGCATGAAGCGACTCGAAGGACACAAGTCTTTTGCCACAACCAAAACTTTTTCGCCACGACCAAAAGTCATGTCAATCACGCTGCCACAACCAAAAGTCATGTCAATCACGCTGCCACAACCAAAAGTCATGTCAATCAAGCTGCCACAACCAAAAGTCATGTCAATCAAGCTGCTTTTTTTTTTTTTTATATAATTCGACACAATATCCTAGGATACATGGTCTACATTAACAACAGAACAATACAAAAAATAAAATTTAAGCTTAATAAGCTACTACAATAATTCTAAAACATACAAGAAATTAATTTCTACATCAAATATCGGGATTAACATCCAGGCGTTTGTTATAGATTTCCGTAACAAATTTTCCGAAGATTTGAAGAAAATGTTGTCCTCATTTGACATCAAAAAATATACTTTTGCTCTGACGTTGGAATGTTCATAAAGTTAGGGTAGAGTTCCTGTACTTTATTCGAAAATTGTGTACGTTCAATTTCGTACTTTTTGCAATCTAGGAGAAAATGTACTTCATTTTCTACCTTATTTACGCAGAATTTACAAAAACGTTTATCTCTTTCGATGGGTGGTCTACAATGTCTGCCCTTTTCTATTTCTAGACAATGATCACTTAGTCTTAATTTCGTAAGAATCCTTCTGTACTTCCTGTTCGTAATAATTTGAAGGTATGGTTCAAAGAAGATTTGGCTTTTATGTGTTTTGTAAGTGAGTGCTTTGGAACAATCACAAATGTATGAGTTCCAGAACACGTTATAGTTTTGCTTTAAAATAAGTTTGGTATCTTTGTTAGATAGGGAAATAGATTGATCAGGATTTGATCTAGGTATAAATTTATCTAAAATGATACTATAGAATTACGATTAGTTATAGAGCTCTCATAAGCTAGGGCTAGTGCCACTAAAGAGTCTTGTTCGGCGTAGTGAGAAACATGTTTGATAAAATTATGAACTCTACAGTTTATTTCTACACTAAGAGGGAAGCGACCCAGCTCAGCTCGTACTAAAGCATTGGTAGTTGATCTATTAAGTCCAAGAAGGCGTTTAAGAAATTGTGTATGTGTCTTTTCAATTTCACATTTGTCCCATTCTTTGTTATCAAGGTTAAGGTAGGGTGCCCAAACTTCTGAGCCATAGAGTAGGATTGGAGATATTAATGAGTCAAACAGTTTTAGGGCAATTTTAACTGGAAGATCCTTTATTTTACATTTATTATTTAAAGCTAGAAGAGCACGGTTGGCTTTTGCACTAAGCATATTTAAAGTTTCCTTGAAGTTACAAGCTGCATTAATCGTAATGCCCAGATAAGTGTACTCAGTTACATTTTCTATTGGTACATTGTTGATATGAAATGTATTTTTGTATTTTGAGTTGTTTTATAGAATGTCATACATTTAGATTTGGCAGAATTAACCTCGAGTTTCCAGCGGTTACAATATTCATGAAGGCTGTTTAGACATCTTTGAAGCCCGTCGTGTGAATAGGAAAGTATTATGAGATCGTCCGCGTAGAACAGACAAGTGATTGGTTCATTATTTAGATTTAATGGGTTTGGATTATTAACGTTAAGTTCGTCAATCAAGTCATTTATGTATATATTGAAAAGAGTTGGGCTTAGAGGGCATCCTTGACGGACCCCTTTTGAGCATTTGAAAAATCAGTACATTTATTATTTAGTTTTACTGCACACTCAGTGTTATAATACATGGACTCAATTATGCGTAGAAAGTTCTGATCAAGCCCCTTTTCTTGTAGTTTTGAAAGAGCCCCGGTGCCAAACCGTGTCGAAGGCTTTCCGAAAATCTATGAAAGCCGCGTGAACCTTCTTTTTGTTTTGTCGTTCACATGCTTGTTAATCAAGGCCTTAAGAGTAAGAATATGGTCTGATGTTCGCTTCTCAAAGTTAAGACTGGCGGCAAGACTAGCGGCCGCGTGTCTTGATGCGCGGCCGCGCCTTTTAAACTCGCGGCCGCGTGTTTTGAAACACAACTTCAAGACACGCGGCCGCACGTTTGAGACATGCGGCCGCACGTTTCAGATGCGCGGCCGCGCGTTTTGAGAAAAGACTTAAAACCAGCTGTTAATCGTAGAAAATGCTCTCTTATTATATTCTGGTCCGTATTCTAGTCAATGCATTTATCAAAACCTTTGCCTGAAACAAATTCTACAGTCCGTTCAATATAGTTGCAGAGGTTTATTTTGTTTGGCTGGAAGGATTGCTTTGCTGCATCACTACAACCGGTTTTCCAATTCGGCTATGAAGATTTCAAGTTTAGTTTCATGACATTAGAATGACAGATGAGAGAAGAGAAGATATATTCGGTATTGAGCAAGCAGCACACAGTTTGGGTTGAACAAACATTCATGAGCAAAAACGTTCTACCTTCATACTTAATGATCTTGAAATTCCAATTGATGCTGAGGGCGAGTGCAAATTACATGCTAAAATTGTTCAAATTTTTCTCTTTGCAAGAATGACAATTTCAAAGTTTAACTCAATTTTATATTGAACTCTGTTTGTAAATGGAAGATATTGACAAATAGACAGGAATATTACAGTATGATCCCCTTAATTATGAATGTAGAATATAACTAACTAAATTTCAACATTAAAAAAGATCCCCTTTTGAAAAAGTCAGAAATATCAGTTATTTTTGTAGAAATATCGGAACTCCCTATTCTGTGTCCGAACACTTAACAAACCACAATCTATGGAACAGAATATTTCTACTTTTTATAAACTACAGACCAGCTCAAATTGTGAACCCTGAAGTATGCTGCTACACGTTTTCCGCTAGTTTTGGACCAAAACGTGCGGCCGCGCATCTGAAACGTGCGGCCGCGCATCTGAAACGTGCGGCCGCGTGTCTCAAACGTGCGGCCGCGTGTCTTGAAGTTGTGTTTCAAAACACGCGGCCGCGAGTTTAAAAGGCGCGGCCGCGCATCAAGACACGCGGCCGCTAGTCTTGCCGCCAGTCTTAACCTTGAGAAGTTACAAAGTCAAGTTGTCCAAACCAGCCACGGTATTGCCTGTATTGATTATCGCATTAAAAGTTAGTTTGATTAGATTGAAAACATCAGGAGAGCAATTCCTAATCATTTCGTTGCTTATCCCGTCATGGCCCACTGCTTTATTGTTTTTAAGTTTTTTTATTGTTTCAAGAAGTTCATTGTCGTCAATTTCCTTACAGAGAATTGAGCTATTCGCATCAGAAGCATTAGAGGAAAAACAATTTTGGTTATTTGGAAACCAATCACAGAGTAGAATTAGGGGGTATCGCCAACCAACTACCCAATCAGCGCTCTTGATACCTTTGTTACCGCAGGCATCCCCTGCCCTCTCAGCTAGCCAATCACAGGAGGCGTTCTTAAAACTTGAACACTACCCGAATTACAGAGCTTTGAACTTTGGCCTAAGCAATGGCTGCCATTTTTTCTCAAAGTGCAACTTCGACGTCCTGTCACTTCTTACCAGGTAATTATTTCTTTCTATAAAAAATGTTTTTATATAGAGCTAACCTTGTTTTAATAATATATAACAGTGGTGAACATTGTTGGGTAACCCTCTGTGGAAGCAGACCCATTTTTAGATTGTTGCTCCAGAGCAACATCATGCAACAAGGGTATACAATTAGGCCACTTAGGCCATGCCTAGGCCATACTTTAGCTGGATTGCTTTAGCTATAAATGTATCTGCCATCAGTCATAAGGCATATTTCATGTACTCTAACATAAATTTTACTGATTTTGCACAATTTTCAGACATAAATTTAAATTTTTAAATAAAAATTTCTTTCATTTTAGGAAGTAGGGTGGTACACCGTGCGTATCCATCATGGTGTGAAACAAATAAAGGTATTTGAAATGGGACCTCAACAAACATCTTTCATTCATCAGAATAGATGACAAATATGTGGAACCAGATGACTGCACCAACATAAGCAGAGTTTGAAAAGATTTGCCAGAACAGTATGTACGTCAACTGAATCAACATAGCTACCGGATGCGAATAGCATAGGTATGCTTAGAAGTAATGCAGAAGATAATAGAACAAATGGAATGGAACAGGCAAGAAAGAGATGAAATCAAGAAATCATAATACAGTTGCATCATCCTGGAAAAATTAACATAATAACACTCCGGTCTGTGGGGGGTGGCATGTGCCAAACAAGATAAACAATAGAACAATAGAAGAGAACAATAAGAATGCAGTTCTGCATGCATGAGATCACATCGAGAACTGCCATACTGGATTTTACTGATCATTGTTTCACCCTCAAAAGATACAGGGGCATGTTTTCATTGATTTGGGCTCAAATAACATCCGCATGACCCAAAAGTAATGACAAATCCAAGGATAATCGTCGTCCCTGTAAGCTACCAAGGACACGAAAAAGTCAAGATATGAAGCAGTACATGCCTTAGAAAATGCCTTAGATGTGAAAGAGCAATCTATTTTGCATTATTTGTGCAGCAAAACACATAATGCTATACAGAAAAAGGCACAGAATGGTGTCTGACCAGTAGCGTCAATGGTTTCATTCATAATAAACAAAAGCCTTCCTGGTGGCCAGTGGACTTTTCTATTAAAAATCTACAAGATTAGTAAAGAGCTACAATTTCAAGTTCCTACTGATTGAGGATATTAACATAATACCCATATAAGGGCATTTATCTGTCATTTTATTGATGTAACAGACGTGATTTGATCAAAAACATGGTATCGCAGCACCATGTATAATTTTGAAATTGTTAGGAAATGGTTGTAAATTTGCTTTATGAGATGAAAACCAACTGCCATTGATATGTTTTGTAAGTATTTTGCTTAAAAACAATGTAGAAATCTCAACTGAGATGAATACTTTTATTGCCTTATTATACCCTTGCCGCATGATGTTGCTCTGGAGCAACAATTCAGAAATGTATCAAAATGTAATTTTTTTTCAAATTTTTTTGTTCACTTGAGAAACTGGACCCAAAATACATACAAATCTGCAAGAAAATAATTTTTCCCTTGAAAAACAAAAATTCATGCAGGAAAGGGTTAACCATTTTCTTTTTTGCTTTTTATTTTCTTCCTCTCCAGCAATAAGATACTCGAAGGAGTCCTTCTTAGCGATCAGTAAATCCTTCATCTGGTCTTGATAATTTGCGTATCGAAACTTCCAACATTTTGCCTTCGGTCCTCGGCTGTTAGAGCTTGTGCCATTACAACTGCCTGAAGCGTTCACAAGAACTAACTAAGAGATAGGATGCAGCATAACACCGCTTTTTATATATCCTATGTCATAATCTCAAGAGAATCGGAACATATGAACACGCATTTAGGCTAATGGTCATTATCATCATCACCATCATAACTATCATCAACCCAACAATCATCATTATGTGATCCTCATCATTATCATCGATATCATGATCATCATCATCATCATCATCATCATCATCATCATCATCGTCATCATCAACATCATCATCACAATCAACATCATTATCATAATCAACATCATTATCACCATCATCATCATGACCAACGAAACAATCATCATTATGTCATTCTTATCATTATCGTCGACATCATCATCACCATCATAATCGTTATCATGATTATCATCATCATCATCATCATCATCGTCGTTCATAACCGTTACGGTATCAGCAACCTATCTGTTCTAAGGAGCATATTTTTAGCGAGTTCGAGAATCTTCTGGACAATAACTGAGTCAAGTCTTAGTAAATGTCTCAGAAAACATTTCCATGACGCAGTTGATAACTCTCATTTCTCTCGGGATTTCCCCACTAAATATCTTGTTATGCAATAAGAAAATTGAGAATATTCTGAAAACTACCAAAACTTTGCAGACATATCCAGAACGCAACAGAAGATTCGACTCTGCACGATAGTATCTTATTATGCAAATGAGAAGTTTCAGAATTTTCTGATTGGATAGAAAATCCAATTATCTAAAGTAAATAAGAACTTCGACATCTTCTGCCAAATACATGGCACAATGAATCATCTACTTGTTAACAAATCCCTTTGTCATTTTGGCAGAAAAAGCGTCTGTGTGTCTATAGATGGATACATAATTACATACATAGCTACATGCGTTCTACAAACACCCTCTCATTATGTCCTTCGACACAAAAACCAACAAACATATGAACATATATCTGGGAGGCTTGCAAGAGGTCTTATAACAAAAAGGACTTTTGCATTTCTGCAAGTTAGGGGTGCTTATATTGGGAGGGCATATAACAGTTGTATATTCAAAATTATAAAGAATTGACCTGTCCCTTAATCTGTCATATTTGACGATGTTACCCTTTTTTTTAATTTTTAGGTATGCTCAGGTTTGGAAAAATCAACTGACACTTTATACTGGAAGAGCAGGATTCCTTGAGAAGATCGGAGAGTATGTTTACTATGTATCGACAGTTTTATGTTTGAAGAATGAAAACATATTGCAGGGAGTTTTGGCAAACCGGAAGGAATATACCTACCTACCAAGATAGGAGTCAGGACTGTTGTTGTAACAAAAGATTGGAATTTCTATTCTCTGTGCGAACAATTTAAACAATCAAGGAGTTAAATCAATTATTTTAATTCAATTCAAATTCGCACAATCAAAGCAATCGAAGAGGTTGTTCTGAATCTACGAAGTTTGGCATGAGTTTGAAAAACAAATTCATTAGGAAGCCATTATTCAGAATGCGCTAAAATCTGGAACAAAGAATAAAGCTGGGAACTTTTGGAATGAGTGGGAATAAACGGAACCGAAGGGAACCAATGGAACATGCTAAAACAAAGTGGGAATAACTTGGAATCGGAGGCAACAATTAGGAACGAAGTAGGAATCGATGGAAATAAGTGGGAATCAGAGATAAAAGGGGGAACAAACAGGGAATTACTGAAAAAGATAAAAGGACAACTGAGAAAAAGGGAAATTACCGCAAACAAGCGAGAACAGGTTGAAACAAAATGGGGATCTATGACGATCGCAGGGAAAAGCAGGAACAAAGGAGGAACAGCTAGAATCACATGAACAAGGGGGGACATAGTGGAGATTCTTCTACACTATTTGTTGCAAGCTGCAAGCTAATAGGCTGATCTCAGCAGGGCCGTCGCTAGAACTCTCAAGCAGGGGGGGTGCCGAATGTAAATTTGCCGACAAAAATGGGTGTGGCCTGGGTGTGGCCTGCCTGCTGTGGTGCGTCTAAGGGCCCGCTCTCGAGGACATTGAAACTTTTTAGAAGTGGAGGGGCACAAGAAAAAGGGGCTAAAATATAAATGTGCACAAAAAGCTCTTTTAACAAGGGGTCGGGGCATGCTCCCAGGGAAAATTTTGAGAATTATTGATCTAGAGTCGCTGTAATGACCATTTCGGGACCTTTAAATTACAATTTTCTGAGCCATTATTCAGATTGCCAATCCAATAGAGATCGACTTCAAAGATGACCATGACTGATTAGAATGATTGTGGGATGTTCCGACCCCATAAGCATTAGAGCTATTAGACTATTAACGAATGGAGGTATGGAGGTATACATACAGTAGACTGCCGTGTCGTTAATAATCAGTTATGAAGCAATGAAGTAAAGGCTGAAGTAGTGCTAATTGTGAAGACCCAAAGACGTCAGCTAATTCATGCGAAGGTTAACAAAGAAGACATCGTAGTTCTAAGCGATTTAACTTTATTGATACGTCATTTTTGCATAGATAATTGTTCCTTTAACTGACTTTCAAATTCAATTTGTAATGTACAACAAGATTTTGTTATCGTTCTGTTATAATATGATGCGATGCACTTGCGGATGTTCCAATGAGGTTATTGCTTACGAGAAAAACATTTTGGCCCTCAATTTTCTCAGTTGCCAACAACGCAACTGCCGACAAGTTGCCGACAGGCTTGAAGCCAGGGGGGGTGCCGCACCCCCCGCACCCCCCATAACGACGGCCCTGGATCTCAGGTTGATCTGGGCTGATCTCATTCTTCAAACATGGCTAATGGGTACCTTTAATTTAACATACCTGTCAAACCTGATTTGTGTCAAACCCAGCAATTCTGTTCTTATTTTAAAAATGATTTTTGTTGTTCAATCTTTCTTTTCCCTGAAGATTGCATATTTTTCAATTTTAATTTTTGTTCCAGGTTTTGCATGGTTTTTTCTGAAATCCCAAATATGAGTGAGCCAAATCCAGAATTCATAAGTATGGCCAAACAGGTTAGACCATCTATTTCAGTATTTTTTGTATGATGAAATGTAAATCATTGTTTTTCACTTCTTAAATTAGCACTAAGTGCATTCCTTGTTGAAGCAACTTCGCAAGTGAGTGAATAGTATTTGAGTTGTACAAAACTTCAGAATTACGATAAACAGCGGAGACATTTTCGGACATAGGCCTTTCAGAGTTTATACGTCTCTAAAATTTACCTTCGAAAAGGAGCAAAACAACTCCTTATCCTTATCTTGATGTCTTTGTTGAAAACGCTGCTACAGGATTTTTCTCCAGGAGATACAGGAACCAACTTTTAGCGGCTTCTATATACTTTGGGATTCCTTTAGTCCAAGACAGAGAAAAAACAACCACATTAACACTCTTGTTCATTATTGAGCACTTGTGATATTAGTTCTAAAACTCGCTTGATTTGGAATTCGACGAAATAAGGTCAATTTTAATCGAAAACGGCTATCCTGAGGACGTTGTTTCGGATTGTTTTCGCAAGAAGATCGCGATTTTTTCGGCCGACAGAAAGTATGGTCCGCAAAATTGCCCGGTTTACCTGAAAATACCTTGGATAGGTAACGTCTCGTTGCGATTCGAAAACCAAGTAAAAAGGCCATTACTAAGTGTTTCGCTGCTGCCAACCCTAGATTAATTTTAACACTCGGATACCACCATCAATTCAAAAGGATTGCAAACCAACCACCCAAAAAAGATTTGTTGTTTATGAATTTTCGTGCCGGTGTGATGCCAGGTAGGTAGGTCGCACTTCCCAGAGATTTGGAGATAGGATAAAATAACATGGCCCTACTAATATCCGTCAACACAATTTTCAGCAAAGAGAGCACCCACCCGGCGGGCCAAAACAAAAAACCTAACCTTATTGCCTTAAACATCATTCTGCCATAGAACAGCATTTCGTTGACAACCCAAACTGTGCAGAAAATTACAACGTGGATTGTTTTAAAACAATTGGCAAAGAAAGATCTTTGTTCCATTTAGTATTGGAATCTGTCCACATCAGAACCAAAAGGCCAGTTCTGTGTAGACAGAAGAGTTCATTTTCGCACTTGGGCTCTTCGATTAATTCTATTGGTCCTCTTCCTGCATCCCATCAGCTGATTGGTGTGTCAAAAACATCTCTTTTGAGTTGTGCATTTGGATCCGCATCTGGGCAAAAATTCTGTTGTAGTCATTTGTTTTGGTCTGTTCCCAACGTTCAAACTCTGAAGAGTGTCAGGGAAAAATGCTTTTGTCTGAAAATGTTGCCACTGTTTATCGCAATTCTGAGGCAATTTCATTGAACTAGGTCAAGGGCTTTCAATATTTCTTATTGTTTTCAAGACTTTAAACTAATAATGTCAACACCTTGTGCCATGAAATATTTCAACCGGTTGCTGGCAAAAACTCTTTGTACAGCAGTTATTTCCCTCAAGTTTTCAAAGGCACTGAGAGCATTATTTTCTGATAAAAGCTCCATATAACTTATATCTGTATAATGATATATGTAGCTTCAGTACTTAGCAATAAGGTGAACAATTGCTACATTTCCACCAAGAAAGTCTATTTTCTGTGATATGCTAATTTCTTGTTTAAAGAGCTTGGGAGAGAAAACTTCATCATCCTCTGATGCTCCAATCCATCCAGTTCAACAACCACTGTCTCTAGCTTCATCAAATGAACAATTCCCTACTCCTGTGTTAACTTCAGTTGTTAGCACCTTGCCGCACATGCAACCAGCACCATCATCCACAACAGCTCAAAGATACCATCCATATCAAAGAGAAAACAGCAACAGTGCTTCAGTGAAAAATGAGTCTCGAGTAGATCCAAGATTGGCACGTAAAGCTGGGACAAATGGATCAAAAGAAAAACCAAAAGACCCTCGGATGCCTCAGCTACCACTTCCTCCCCAAACATCCCAGAGACCCATAACATCAAGTAACCAAGTTAACACTAATAGAGATCCAAGACAGAGAAGATAATTGCTGCCTTTTCTGCATGAAAAGTGAGATGTGACATGTGGAAAACCTTTCTGTTGATGCTGGTAACCACCATAATGGCAGTTTCACCAAAAGAAAACAGTTTATAAATAGATACAACTACCACTATCAGGAATTTTTTTTATTATTATATTAAAAAGCATTCAACTTAGTTGTTCAACAAAACAGCATACAAAAACATTTGTTCTACAATACCAGATACTGAAACATGTCTTCAGTTACAATAACAGTTACAATGATACAAAATCTCATTGGTTCCAATCCCATATTTAACTTGAAGTTGAGTGTATGAAAGGAAGAAACAAATCATTTCAATTGGAGAATCGCAGTCTTTCTGGAGTCGGGGCCCTATTGGGGCAAAGCTGATGAGGGGTGCAAGATTTCAGCAAAATTACAGGCTGTGGTTTCAGTCCTATTGGTTTCTATCGACCATGAGGCACGTTACATTAATAGAAAAAATTGGCTGTTTTCTTAAAGCTAGGATTGGCCTTGAGACTAATAATGATATACCTGTAATGTAATATAAAAAACCTGTTTAAACTAAAAAGTTTCAGACCTTTAAAATTTTGGACAAACTCCTTTGAAACGTAAAAAGCTTTTAGACCTCCCGTGACATAATACCAAGTTTTTGGCATCATTTGTTGATCAAAATTTCTTTTACTGGAGGGGAATCGAATTCATATTTTTTTAAATACAGTTAACAGATACTGACATTCATAATGTTCACAGTTCAAGCAGTATAATTCTGAATTTTTAAGCATTTGTTTCAACTTGGTTGGCTTTTCAGCATACAGGAACATGCAATTTTAAAAACAAATTATATATTTACAAAATACTAAATGATATAAAATTAAAATAATGAACATAAACATTTTTCAAAATTCCACAAACGGTGACTATTTGATAAAAATTGATTGAAATTGTATTGTTGCAGCATTCTGCTAGCAAGTGTTTCACTGTGGTACAAAAGTTTCTTGAACGAGCATCCAGAGTATTCATTTAATTTTGGAGGTTTAAGGTGAAACACTCATTAGGTGCAGGCAGTAGTTCCATAGTAGTAAGGGCCTTTTGGTGACAAATTAGGGGCCAACATCTGAATAAGTGCTCCTCTCTGGGTCTTAGGGGATCTCATTGGGGGTTGGTTGTAAAATGACCTTAAAAAGTAAGTTCTCATTTGAGGGAAGCACTTGGGTCTGGGTTCTTTCATTCGTAGTCCCCCCCTCTTTGTTTAAATGTAATATTATTGCCATATTCTCAAATTCTTTGCTCAACAAAATGTTTTATCTAAATTATTTCTTATTTCTCATAGTTACAAATATGTTCATTGTCAAGACATACAATATCTAAAATATATCAGAGTGAAAATCAAGTGTAAAAATAAAATAATGCAGCTTAGCTGGGAAAGAAAATTTATTAAGTTGTCTGCTGGGTAAATAACTCTTGAATTTAAAAACTAGAATTTTCCATTCCGGGGATTTCTTTTCAAAAACATTTCTCTTTCTGCTCCAAAGCTGCTGTTTTTGTTTATTTTGTTAAATTTGCCTTTTATCATCTAAAATTGGTGATTCAAGATTATCCCAATGCTTTTGAATTTAACTTCTGTAATTTCTGGCTAAAGTAAGAAATGTGGTTTGTAATTAGCATGAAGCAACCAAATTTACCTTTTATTGTTAGCCTACATTAGGAAGGCAAAATACCAGACTGCAAAGCTTCAGTTCTTTCTTTAGTGTCAAAATACCATACTGAAACTGCAAATCTTTCTCTAAAACTTGGTAGCACTTCATGTGGTGTCCGAGAATCAGACCAGAAGATAACAAGACGTCCAAAAACTGGAAATATATCATAATAAGCAGAACTGTCGGAACTGTGTATCCTTAGCATTCCACCATCTCTAGCAGCATTATAACCCTTGTTCAAATACAGTATGGTTGTAAGCTTTCTCCCATCCTTTGATGGGTTATCAACATGGCGTTTGTAATGAGATCCATGGCCTGGATAACAAGCAACCATCACACTAGATCTGCTGCGAATATTACATTCAGCAAGCAAAGGTGAACTTCCCATCAACGCAATGATTTTGTCAATGTACCGCACAGCAGATAAAAGGTGCGTCATATGAGGATTTGTTGCAAAGTCAACCCATGTGACAAAGTCACCTCTTATACCTCTGTTATTTTCAGTTCTTTGAGTCTGCCTTGAACCAGTTTGACTCAGCTGTCCTGGATGAAATGAGTCAGTCTTGTCATAAAGAAAGCGTACTTCATTGTAGATTTCTAATGTAAGACTTTCCTCAAATAAATTGTCAATGACAGAAAAATTGCAATCATTAAGACCTTCCATAATTTTTTGTGATAATTCTTGCAAAGAGTTACAGTTGCGATTGTCAATTGCAATAAAATCTTTCAGTATCTTTAGACCATTTTGAGAGGAAGCCAAATTTGAGACATCTAACCCTGTGTTTTGCAGCTGAAGATCTGGAAGGTTCACATCTTGCATTCTTTGATTTATACTGCATATTGTTCTGAAATCCAGAGAAATTAACATCAAAATGACAGAACAAGTTTAAGAAAAGTAGCAACAACTTCAAATAAAGTTTACTTTCTTGTGGTGTAGAAAGTAGGTCTTTTTTCAATGAAATTTACTGTTGGTGCTTACCAGACAGCATACACGCAGTTTTTTTTATAAGCAACTTCGGTCGGCCCTTGTTCCAAAAGTTGCTTATTTTTGGACCTTTTATGGCCACCTTTTAGTAGCAAAAGCTGCTTAATGGTTGCTTAATTCTAATTGTATCTTTTTTTCCCTAAGAATAGTATAGAGGCTAGAAAACAGCAAAATCTAACATTGCACATATGTAAAATGACTGGAATTATTTCTCCCTGCTTATATTGTTACCATTAGAAACTGTATTGAAAGTTTAACGGAAACCCCTCAATGAAATGCTTACTTAACGAGAAACACTCCGTTCATATGCAAGTTTTGGCGACAAATCAATGGAAATAGCTTCTATGTTGATCAATCCTCGATCGCTTGCAGTGATATAAATTATGAAAAATTTAAAAAGTTGCTTAGGTTTTTTTCCTGTGGTACTATACGTTGCTTAAACTTTCAGGCCTTCTACATCTTCGTTGCTTATAAAAAAAACTGCGTGTATTTCAAATTTCAATTGTAAGGGACCGTCTCCAATTAATCGTATAGTTTTATACGAATTTATACGATTTTTTCTCAGTTGAAAAAATGTGTTATACGAATTTATTCGTATAAAGCAAATCATGTATACGAATTGTATACGAATTTCTTTTTTCCTTCATACGAATGTGATACGATTTTGATACGAATTTGACGTAGAAAGATAAAATTAGCAGCTTTTTATAACAAAGCGGCACATTCCAGGAACAATAGTAGACTGGTTCAAAGAACAATAGGAACGCAAGTTGGTAATTTATGAAAGGAATAACGTGAGGACTGAAAGGTTACTCTAAAATACGAAGAACAATCCCAAAGCTCAAAGGACTTTTACAGTGTTAGAATTTGTTTGGACGAATTGTATGGGAATCGTTATGCAAATTTTCTTTGAATTTTCTGCAAAATCCTATACGAAGCCTATTCGAATTTTATACGAATGTTATACGAATTTTATATGTTATTCTATACGAATTTTATACGAATTTTTTCATGTTGCAAAACGTGTCGATAAGAATTTATTCCTATAAGCCTTACAAAAAATCTGATAATATCGTATAATTATACGAATTTTATTATACGAATTTGATACGAACAATTGGAGACAATCCCTAAGAGTGTTAGAGTCAGGGGGCTTGCAGGTATTATTCATAGGCAAGGTACAGTTTACAATCGTGCCCATGCACAATTGATTAAAAACAGCAAATATTCTACTGGGGCAAGTGCCCCCTGTAACAGTACAAGTTGGTCAGCTGCAAAGCATACCCACCATGTGTTAGACAAGTTGGCCTAGATCATGTGTGAGACAAGGCATCCTGTCAGCGTACACCAAATTGGCCCACTAAGATATAATAAATTGTACACGTAATTGTATACGTACACTGGTAACGTAGGGGTTTGAGGGTGGCAGCTGCCAATATCCCTGCACATAACAAAATTATCAGTAAATAATGTAAAATTGTTGGCCGACATTGCAGTGGGCAAACTTGTCTAGAATAGAAAGCAGTGCCCCCACATCACTCCTAGGTCCTGACTCAAATGAAAGAGAAAGAATTCCTTTTCACAGAATTCCTTTTCTTAACTTACCTTAAAATACTATGGAAAAATTAGTATCTATATTTTTGTATCTGTATTGTTATTACGGTAATTATTCAATTATCGGGCCTGCTCAGGACACAATATTTTCAAAATGTGTGCGGATAACCCAAAATTCCAGATAATCTAAAATATATAATCACAGCAAAAACCAGTTACAAACTCACAAGAGTAGCTTTTAGGGGTCGGATAATCGAATAACTACTGTACTATTATTTACCAGTTTACAATAATATTGTACCTACTGTGTACAGTACCAATTCTTCCTGTATTTTGGCTGTTCTTCTGACAATAGTGAAAATCTCAATTCTGAGAAAAGCAGTCAAAATCTTAATTCTGACTGCTTTGAAGTGTTTAATTTCTCCATATAAACTGGACTTTTTCCTCGATTTTTTGACGACAACAATGGACACCGGACACGGTTTGGGACATTTTTATAGGCCAACAGTCTCGCGTAACCTTTTTAGGCCCTTTTTAGGCCCTTTTTGTTAGTTTCTGTTTGGTTTCTACTCTTTCCTGTTTAATCCTAAACACAGCCAAAGTGAACGGAATTTTCATCAAATTTAGTTTTCTGAGTTTAATTTTTAAGCTTTAAGTCAATATGAGAGACTAGAGGCTAGCAAATGCCGGTAAAAGAAACCTGAGTAAATGAATTCAAAAACGGCCACATTATTACCTGTGACGTTGCCAGTCTTGGATTTGATGTGACTTACTGCAATAGTAGGCCAATTGGCAAGATGAACAGCGAAACTTTCTTTCTTTACTACATATTTCACAGTGTGCAGATACTGTTGCCATCACGTTGTTCATCCTGACGAGGCGAGTGGGAAGTTGAAAACTTCGTAGGCACCATGGACTTACGGCTCATGTTTCATTCTTGAAAGTTATGAAATTACTGATTAATCTGCTTCAGCCAATTCGGAGATTCGGAGATTCGGAGATTCGGTGATTCGGAGACTCGAAGGTTCAAATCAAAAGTTTTACGAAAAATTCCTCGCAAATGGAAAAAGATAGAAAGGTGCAACTTTTTTTAATGTTAAAATAGACATTTAATCTATCACTTTCTGTGCTAAAAATTTTCCATTTCATTACCACCACGAAATTTCAGCCCATTTTAAAACTCCACTTTTCGTGCATCTCAAAGGATGGCGAATCTTCGGGAATCTCCGGGAATCTCCGGAGGATCCAAAGGTGCCAGTGTGAGTATAATAACTTTCACAAAATGGTCCGAAAAGTCTCAATAAGCAATGATCCATATGGGCAATTTGACAAGTTCAAATGAGGCGCCTCAAGTAGATTTTGCGTCTGTTTGCGAACTTTGATGGCCCATGTCTTTTATTCGATTATTATTGCTTTTTGTGGTCTGATGTTTTGACTTTACCTAAGACTTCACCTTGATAATGTGTAAAATCTAACTAGTTTAGTATGTACCCTTTGTAGAATAAATGATAAACTGAAACGAGTGTTGAAATTCTTTTCTTCCGGCGCGTAGTTGGCTTATGGTCCCACCCTAAGGGTCCCACTTAGGTCTACCACTTAGGGTCCCATCCTAAGGGTCCCACTTAGGGTCCCACCCTAAGGGTCCCAGTTAGGATCCCACCCTAAGGGTCCCACTTAGGGTCCCACCTTAAGGGTCCCACTTAGGGTCCCACCTTAAGGGTCCCACTCTAAGGGTCCCACTTAGGGTCCCACCTTAAGGGTCCCACTTAGGGTCCCACCCTAAGGGTCCCACTTAGGGTCCCACCCTAAGGGTCCCGGGTCCCACCTAGGGTCCCGCGTCCCATTTTTCCGGTATGCCGTACCCTAAAGACGTTGAACGTTGACGTGTTAAAAACCTTTCTAGCCTCGTTTCATCTCGCATTTTCCTTTAATCTCGTTTTCGAAACTTTTTGGGGTATTAATATAAATTATGAAAATATAACGCTTTTCTACGTCGTAAGATTTTATGGCGCGCACAACTATAAATGAACTCTTAAATATGCCTCTATCTAAAATATTAGGGCAAGTCATATTTAGCTACATATGAAAAAGAAACAGGCAAAATGATTTGACAAACAACTTGAGTTTTATTCGGTGCTTTAAAAAGTATGATTGCATCATACAAATATAAATATTAACAAAACAATACATAATTTATTCTAGCTTGAATAACTCTTATCTATTTCAGAATTCGAATTTTATAAATTTATTTAATCCTTTTAAATTAACGATCGAACTTCAAATAATAAATGATAAATTATTATAACGTTCAAATACAGCTAAGAATTTATACATATATAAACTTGTGTACACTTCACGTAATAAATATGTATTTAACAAAAATATGAATGAAAAACGGAGCATTTGTGGTGGAGCTGCTAACGAAGCAAGTCTCCGCAGCTCCAACGGAATGTCAACAACAGCAATTAGGATACAAAACCCCGCCATTATATGTGATTTAAAATGTTCTTTATACGCTCGCTAAATCACAGGACCAAACTTCTATTTTTTGATGGTTTATTTCACTTCAAACTTAATAGCAGTACAAAAAATATTGCGTTAAACTATAACACTACATGCCACAGAATAGCAAAAATAAAAATGTTTTGACAATGCAATCCGGACTTCAATATCAAACTAGACAAAACATTTCAAAGAAACAGAAACTTGCGAAGAGAAGTTACCAACATGAAATGAATTGCAAATGTTACGGGGCTTTGAACAAGCATAAGCTCTAAGGGATCTGTGATACTGTAGCCAATTTAAGTGGATACAAGATGCTGTAATCTGCCTGTTTTCCTGAGCGGGAAATCGTGAAACAGACCAGTCTAGAAATAAGGACGATCAAAAATTAGTTACATTGCTAATCAAGGGAAATAGGTAGAGAATAAAACCATGAAAGCTGACGCAAGGAGATTCCTCTTCTCTAAAAAAGCTTGCAAGAGACAAGAGTCAAAACTTCAAACAGGATGTGATAGGGCCATCGACTTTAAAGATATTCAACATATAAGAAAAAACATGAAAAGAACAAGAAGTTGATACTACCTTTCCCTTTGGAATTCCATAACTAAAACCACTAACATGCTTGACTTTTTCGTCTTCCATTGATGTTGTAACAGTCGGCGAACCTTTCATTTCAATCTTCTTCTCAGATAGTGCTTTTTCTATTAACAATTTTCGGTTTAAGTCCAGTTTGCTAGGTTCTACAAGAGCAGGGGTTTTGGCTTGATTACTGGATTTATTGACGACACTTGATTTCCTATTTATTTCAGCAACTGAATGTCTGATTTTCGCACTTTGTGAGTTGACAGATATTAGATCAACATCAGTTCTTGGTAGGAATCGATTATGAGGATCTCTTAAACTCTGTTGTTCATATTTTAATCTCGAATGACCGTTAGCTGCTACGACAGGAACAGTTTGTTTTTTTGCTTTCATTTGTTCACTCATCAATACCTTTCTTTTGCTATTCGCATTTTCATATGGCTGATAAAGCTGAGAGGATATTTTAGGCCTTCTTGCATATTCTGTCACTCCTTTTTCTATTTCGTAAATATCATTATTCTCATGATGGTTTGTAATTCCATTGCTGTATGAGTAATTATATTGTGGATAAGAGGGACGTGCATTTCTAAATGTCATTTCTTCCTCTTCTTCATTCTCTAGACTATTCATATGCTTATGGTTGCTGATGTTATTCTTTTGTGCATTTTGTGATATATTTTGTTGTGTCCTTTGCAATTCAAACGAAGTGAAATCATCATATTCAGCAGCAAATATCTGTTGTTGAAAATTCGAATGCTCTTGAGAATGTTGTCTTCGTGGAACGAACTAAAGAAAAGACGAACTATCGTTAGATCACTTAGATTATCTAGCCTGCGTGCAGCCTCCTACTCTTTCTCGGAGAAGAGTTTGAGGCTGCACGCAGGCTAAGATGATCAAAATAAACAATGGGACGTTTTGAAAAGAAAGACTGCATTGAAATCTGTGCTCAGGTCTTGAAGTCATACCAGCACTGACAAAACTGAAATTTAATAATTTGTAACAATGTTCAACTTAAGAAGTAGTGCAGGGTAAAAAAGATATATATAATGCATCACCTATATATAATATGCCGTTTTGAAAACCATACCGATTTAGCGGTAGCATGAAGGCACCCCGCAATATGAAGGCTATAGGCTGAGATCAACCATTCGAATTTCCTGTTGTCTCGACTGTCCAGTAAAGTTAAAATTGGTCCATCCGATATGAAAATCAAGACGCAACGATAGTTATCCAGTAAAGTGCAACTGTAGCTATTTGCTGCTGAATACATGCATCAGTTGCTCTGTGACAGAGCAATTCGCATTCGCACATACTCTGCTGCAGCAACCTCGTCCCCAGGCCCCAAATCGAATTTCCTTGAACCTCAACAGTCAAATCCATTATGGCCCTGGTACCGGCCACAAAATCTGGCAAAATACTGGCAAGTTTGGCCTGGGCATAAAAGCAAGATGTAGATTCCGAAAGCAGATGGTCTTAGAAAGGAAATGCAAAGAATTTCACTGATAACTGTAAGGCAAGATACAATATCTCATGTAGATTCATTTTTTGGTATTTATAGATGTTTTTTTTACAAAGTTTTCGGCCTATTTTGGTGGGAAATTTTGAAGAAACTGTGACGTCACTTAAAATTTCTATTCTTTGAACAGCTCATCAAGTTGCGAATAGACAAGGCCGATACCAGGGTCAAATATGGACAGCGGAGTTCACGTAGAGGCCTATTCACCCTGGGGACGAGGTTGCTGCTGCAGAGTAATTAATAAATGCCACGTATAATGAGAATAGCTATGTCATCCATTTTTTTATTAAAAGAGTGTTGGAAAAATAAGTAAAGGAACAAACCCATTGAAAATCAGTGACCACTTGCTCGTCTTGCTGTTTTGTATGTTCAATCTTCTTCTCGTATGCCGATCGTAGAGGGTAGTCTCTGTTAGGTCTCTTCCACATGTCTACATCTACATTACTTTCATCTTCGTTTGATTCTGCAATACCATTTTTAAACGAGCCTGGCAGAGGTTCAACATGAATTGTTGTCTTATCGTTAGCATTGGATGTTTTCTTTTGGTCAGCATCTTCTTTATCCGACAGCATACTTCTCTTTTTACATTTCGGACTATTTGTGACGGTTAGATTTCTAAGTTTTGGGGTTGAATTGCCTTCAAATCTTTCCCTTGAGAAAATAAAATGTCCTTATAAGCAATAGCTTACCAGGAGGAAAAATATCAAGACAATCCGAGAGCTACAATCCTTGCCAAAACAATTGAAAGTGGTCATTTCTTTGCCTAATGTTCCTCCTGTACCAATTATCGTTTACGTCACATTATGCCGTCCTGACTTGGCGGGTGGCGTTCGCAGCATTTTTGGGGGGGCAAACAAATCAGCAAACGCTTGAGGATAACTGCAGGAGCATTTGAAAATGCAAGGTTCCCAGCTGACTTAAAAAGTCTTTACTAGAATACTCGATCGGATATTGAGGAACAAATGAAGCTAATAACTCCTCATTTGTTTGATTATCCAAATGCATAACTAGGGTAATGAAGATTCAATTCATAATCTTCACGTATTTATCAAATAGCAAGCTGTAATTTTGCTTGCGATTCTTAAAGCGATGGTGGGGAATTTGATGGATGAAAAACTGGTCATTCAAAAAATAGAATGTCGTTTATCTTACTTCGCCCATCGATACTTTGTTTGTATTGGGTCATCTGTGCCATCAAGAACAGCAAGAACGCTTTCTCTAGAACCAACTGAAAAAAAGTTTTCATACTTTATTTTTATAGTTATTAGTCCCGTGTTACATACTACAACTCAATACCCAATACCTTGCACAAAAATCATGTCTGGCCAACTTATAATCAGTCTTTGTAACTACTGTACCTGTATGTAACTAGTCAGTTTTGAGTTATGATGAAAATAGATTCTAAAAAATCCTTGAATGAAAACGAGGACCATGCTGTGAGTGACCGTGCCATGTTCGTAACAGGAATTTAAATGGCAGTAAATTTCTTAAATACCCCGGTTACGAAATGATTGATATGTTTCGATTCTTCTAGATATGCAAAAAGGAGAAGATTCTTACTTTTCAAGTTCAAAGACTCTTTTCTAAAAAAAAATAGATGTAATATCAGAAACATAAAAGTGATATTGTAAAAGGCCCACTTCGCGGCCTACGTTATACTGGAAGAACAGCAGTGCTTTTATCAAATTATTTTACAACTTTTTTGTTCACAGAACTTTTTTATACAAGCAGATCCAGAAATGTATAGCTGTATTGCGCGGTACTCTAAGGTGCCAAATAAACGTGCCCCCCCCGTTTATTAATTTTAAGTTTTCCCCCCAGCCCACGGACCTTATTAGGACCCTCGTCTATTAATTTTGGAAGAAAAAATTTCACTTGTGAAAGGATTAAACTACGTTTATTAAATTTCCCCCACCCCGGACCTTATTAGGACCCCCGTTCATTAAATTTTCGAAAAATTTCCCACCCCCGCCCCGTTATTTGGACCCCCGTTTATTTGGCACCTTAGAGTACACTCGGACGGATGGTTAAACAATGTTCCAATGTTCAGCTATCAAATTAAACACTCGCTTAAGACTGATGTACAAATGTTCTTTTTTCATGAGATTTCAACGAAAATTTGAAAATTTGGAACAGTAATTGGGAACATTTATTCAGGCAAATATAAAAGAACACCTTATTTGATTGTGTGCATCATATCTTCCTAAAGCTTGATAAAAATCTCTTATTTTTTCAGAAGGAAACCAAACTCTAGCTTTTATCATTGAATTTGTGAAAAATGGATAAGGATATTGGGAAAGGGGGGGGGGGATTTTTTAGGCATTTTGTTTGTCATTCCGATGTAACCAATGAACTAATTGGTGTTCAAAACACAATAACAATCCAGCTTAATTTTTCTGATTGGTGCATTTTGATCCACACTTGGTCCACATGCCACCCAAGTAAATTTCGTATGTTTATACTCTGCTGAGGAGTGTCAGACGAAAACAACTTTACATTAGTTCCGAAAATTTTCGAACAATTTTAATTTCGGACAATTTTTTTGTCCGAAAATATGAATGTCCGAAATTTTAGGTAGTCCGAAATTTTAAACGTCCGAAATTTTATTTTCACCATTTTTTCTCTTACTTGGAGAACAGTCCAGAAAGGAGGCCTCGAATTTCTTTGTTTTCTTGGAAGCATTTTACCAAAAATCACCCCTATCAATTTTATATCTATCTAGTAAATATTATGTTTGGAGACTGGAGAATGCTGTAACCTCTAAAACGCAAAGAACTCGTTGTTCCAGAGAATCGATCAAGCAAAAACCACCACGTGTAATAGATTCAGACACTATGGTATGTATTACAAGGACAAGAATTCTGACCGTTATTACCGGGTAACTTGTACGAGTTAACAACGGGAAGACATCATCAGTGGATAACTCAATCTGAAGGATAAGAAGACACAAACCATCATCAATAGCAGTAATGTTATCCGTTTCAGAATAAGAATAAACCTGAAATTTCTAATTAAACGAACAGAACCTTCCACAGCAATAACATGAGGATATAAGATGAGATTGTCTGCATCTGCATGTATTTGAGTACAGTCAGAGTTCGTACGGTCCATGGTTTCCCCGATGACTTATAACGGATTACTATTGGGTTTAATGGCAACTTTGCAAATTATGTAGATACACTTGGACGTCGTCTCTTATACAACAGAAGAAGAATTCTGGAAATTTTTTAAACATTTCAAAAAATTAAAAAAGTGAAGTTCAATTCGTGTGGGCTAGGGGTAATTCTTCGATTGTTTCGATTGTATGCATTTGAATTGCAATTAAAATAAATGACTCAATTCATTGATTGTTTAGATTGTGAGCAAAGAGAATGGGAATTCCTATCTTTTGTTACAACATTCCTGATTCCTATCTATCTAGGTATATTTCATCTGGTTTGCCGAAAACCCCTGCACAATGTTTTCATTCTTCAAACATAAAAATGTTTAATCAGAACCACAAAAAGTAAGAATAAATAAGGAGCCAAAATAAAAAACAATTTAAGAACCTGAGCAAGAAAGAAAAACATTTTGTGTCTTCCATGGCGGCATCGTGTTCTAGTTCAACAGATGATCTTCTTTCAGCATATCCACGATAAACTACCATTGAACAAAAATCAAAGAAAACATTATCAACAGGCTTTAAAATGTAACTACAAGCCTCTTAATCTTCATATTCTATATATCAACACGAGGAAAAGGCCAGTATTCTAGGCAGTTTGACATTCTTGGACTGAATTAAATAAATCTTTTGGGCCGCGGGTCGCCTGGCTGACTATTGCATATCGCATAGTCAAGTTTTAGGTTTTAGTCTTACTCGTTGTTGTAGTTGTACCTTCGAACAATTAACAAGTCGGGCACGTCTCCAATTATTCTGGTTTTATGAAGTAAATGTATGAAGAAAATTGAAGTATTCATTCTTGGTTGATATTCTGTAGCCAAGTTTCCAGGTGACAAAGTTTTATTGTTTGTTTCATTGTTCTTAAAACGTAACACAGTCATAGTGTAGATATTGTCGATTCTTAAATCTTCACCCTAAGAAAACACGAAGTAATCTTGCCTGCCATCCTCAAGCAGGGAATAATGTAGGCAAACCAAGGCAGGAAAAACTTAATATTAACCAGCCCCTAAGCTTACGTCACTTGATACGTTTTCGCGTTTCTGATAAAATAGCATATCATGAGTGATCATTTGTCACTTTTTTCAAGAAAAAAGCAGTCAAAGTGCGACAGCTTTTTAGTTTTTCAAGAATCTGAGATTAATTATCCGTGGAAGTTTACTAAGCCCAGCAGAAAGAGCGATTTCAAGCAATTTTTGGAAATGCAATATTTAGCAGAAACAAACATTCTTTGAAAGAAATGTACGAAAGGATAACCTCGTGAATAATGATAGCCCCGTAAGATTTTTACTATTTTAGTTTAAATATGACAAAAACGCTCAAGCATTAACTGCTGAAAGCCTCTTAGCTCTCTGACTACCCCAGTATTGGATGATCATAAGTTGGTTTCTTAGAAAACAAACGAGTTCAATCATACACGTCTAAAATTTAAGTCCTATGGACTAAGCAGTTTACATCCACATAGTCCAAATTACAGGGAAGTTGCACCACGGAACTAGGGGAACAGCAAAATTAATAAAGATGAGCTTGTAAAACTAAAGAGTTATAACGATAACCATTGAAAATGTTGGCAAGAAGATGATGCTGAAATTCCAGATGTTTTAAACTCGCATTTACGCAACATTTGGCACAAAAGATCTGTATTAGGACTCGTAAGCAGAATTTTGACGAAGCATGCATACGTTTGGAACTAGTTTTATCGAAACAAAAGCAGGACCCCCAAGTGTGCCGAAGGTTTGATTGACTTCACATTCAATTATTTGAAGTTTTGAATTGAGGTTAGCTCAATAAACCATGATAAAACGATTAAATTCTTAAGATTTCATACTTGCTTGAAGAGAAGCAGCACTTTTCGCTTTACTTTCCATCTCTTGTTCTTCTTTTAATCGTCTTAGCTGTTTTCTTGCAAGATAACCCCGGAAAGCTACAAAAATCATATGCAAAAATACATCAGAGCAGAATTTTGACAGCGTAACCCAGAAAGCTACAAGGAAAGCAAGGATTCTACAGAATTATTTGCCCCTCGGAAGAAAGTCTCTTTGCGGAAAAAGCAACTTATTGCTGGATCTACTTTCTGTATAAGTAAAAATAACGTTGCTATCAAATTCCAACGCGCCGTCTGCTGACCATCCTTTTAGATCTTATTAGCCTGGTTGTTGATATATTTCCTTTGATGTTCCAAATTACTTCTTGAGTATTGCAAGAAACAGCGAAAACATTTTTGGACATACCTAACAGCTTTTTTCGTCTGACACTCCTCAGAGTATAGACGTAAGAAACGGATCGAAAGACTTGATAAAGGCGGAATTTATACCCAGATGCGATTCGAAATGCACCAATCTGAAAGTGAAGCGAAATTGGCATTGTGCTTTAAACACCAATCAGCTTGAGGGATGCAGCGGTATGATTGGTGTTTAAAACATAATTTCAACCAAGCGCTACTTTCTGATCGGTGCTTCACGATCCGCATCTGGGTATAAATTCTGCCCTGTTCAAGTTTTTTTGTCTGTTTCTGACGTTTGTACCCTGATGAGTGTCAGACGAAAAAAGCTTTTAAGTATCTCCAAAAATGCTTCCGCTGTTTTTTGCAATTTTGAAATTTGGTACTGCTCAAAGACTATTCTTTGAAGATGGTAATGCAGCAATATGATTATTGACGTGATTTTAACTTCAATTCCTTAGTCAATAAAATCGAGATCGCGAGTACACTTCCTTTTGACCATTGCATTAAATTGAATTTATTTCAGTTAAGACAGAAACTTGTTTGTTTTTGCACCGTAACATAAACATACTTCTTGTACTAACAGTCAAAATTATGGTAAAATGGCAATAAAGTATGGCAATAACAAATCTTAACTGGCATAATCAATTTAAATATGAAGCAGAACGTTTGGTTCTGTAAGCTAAGGTGAAACATCATGTGGAATCTCAAATTGCTTTGTGGCTTTGACATCTTTAGGTGAAAAATTTCACCACCAAGCCTGACAGGTGATTTATGTTTATTGATTTCATATTCTCGTCATTATTTCAAGTATTAACCATCATTACTTATTTCATTAAATATTATTTAGTTATAGGTTATATTATAAAAGCCTATTTCATATTGAAAGGTTAGCTGAAAGAAGATTATTTTAATATTTTAATATTTGAGGTTAAAGACTAACCTTCGTTATCATCATATGAATTAGGATCTCCTAAAATAAGTGAAGGAAAATTATCCAGATTCATTACCGTTAGCTCAGTATTAATTGATAATTTTAAACAATATTTTCTACACGCAGTTTTTGTATAAGAAGCCTCTTTTCTTATTTGTTTTGAAAAATAGTCTTTGAGTTATAAAAAACTTCAAAATTGCGATAAACAGCGGAATCATTTTCAGGCATACAATTCTGTTTGAAAAGTTAAAAAATGGAAAATCGTTGTTATTTGTGCTGATTCTGTTCTATTTTGTAATTCTTTTATCCAAACAAGGTATTTTCAGCAGTAGCTATGTTAATTGATGCAAATGTAGTTTTACGAACGAGCAAACAGTTCTATATGAAACAAAGCAAACGAAATTCTTTTAACAAGTTAGAAGCTATTTGACAAAAAATGCGTGTAACTTTATTAAGACCTTTATTCTATCTGTTTAAGCGTGAAACTTTTAATTCTTAAACTGCTCAATTCAAGCAAATCCCACCGTTTTAATGTATGTTAAAATTAAGTTTATTCCTGCAGAATTTAATTTAGTAATGACAGAAAGCTTCAAGATATCATCGATATTATCACCTTTTTAATGTTTTTACTTCAGCAAAATGAATGTTTGATCAAAATGTATGTATTACACAACATGATTTATCATCTTACATAAATGTATTATATTATGTATAAGATATTACAAAGGAGTGAATTTTATGTATTATATTTCTTAATTTCATTTTCATACAAAATAGAAATTATCAAAAATTCCATTGCATTATATACTAAATCGAAATTCATATAAAAATTCACCTGATTGTATTTTAATTGAACTGGACGATTCAAGCTTTTCTTCTTTGAGAAATGAGTAAAATTTGCGAGCAAGCCAACCTCTTACATCTGTCATGAAAATAATCTACAGATATTTAATAAATAAAATCTTTAGGACAACTAGGCAGAGGATTGTTCAGAATATTGCGAACAAGGGAAAAAGGGAGATCAAAACCGCAAGGAAAAAATATCCAAAAATCAACAGCCTAAGGTCACATGTAAAGCTAAAGAATAGGATTTAGAAGTGCAATACAGGTTTCATGTTAAGATAATAAAGATTTATATGAAATAATGCACATACATCTTTGAATGACGACTGCTTTCGCTTGCATGAGATGTTGTTGCTTTCTGTATCTCATTTTAAACAACCAAGATTTAACACCTTTTGAAAGAATGAAAATTTAAACTACGTATAGTATACGTATTTAATATGCATTACACTCATGCTATGTATACGTCATTTTCATAGATTTCGGAATAAGGATACACAGAAGTTACACTTATGAAAAGTTAAGTCTGTTGAAGACTGTAGCAAATGACGTAGTTTGAAGAAGATGAAGTAGCTAGAATTTGAAAGCTATTTGCCAAAATACATTATTGTCACCTGGCAAATCGAAAAGATGGATACTAAACTAAAGGGATCATCTGGAGAAAGGATCATACATTGCGGCCCAACGGATTTCAACTCAAAAATGTGTTTCTTTTCATTTCAAATTTGTTTCAAAAACTGTTGAACAAGTCTTGAAAAATAGAAAATAACTGGAAGATTGAAGACTTGCCTAAAATTTTTGAAAAAATCACTGCATGACTTAAATGGAAAATTTCCTATTTTCAGAGATTCTACAATTGTTTTATCCAAACGTGTCATAATTCTAAGAGCGATTCGGTATAAAATTTTCAAGCAGCTGATGAGATACAAGGCTATTAACATTATGCATAAATGCTACCACAGGTAACCGTTAATACCTCCAAGAGAAAACCAAGGATTTTAAGGTTAACGAAATTTCAAACAGAACACTTCTGCTTTACAAAATAACATCTACTGTATGTCAGAGAGAATTGTTTGCGTTATATAGGAGTACGCGAAAGGGTATTCAAGTTATGAGGGTCGACCGCAATATCAACAAAGCAAAAAACATTTTGAGAAATCACGCTGGCTCATTTATATAAAAATAGTTTTGCAAACGTACATCTTTGAAGAATGACAGCTTTTCTTCGGAAATCATCAAGCAGCTCGGCCAACTGTGCAACCTGGAAATACTTGAGAAATACCTAAAAATGAAAGAGAAAACTCACCACTCAGATAAAAGCTTTGCAAAATTTCACAAAACATACATTTATCAAAAGACAAATAAAGACTCTGTATACAAAAGTTGGCCTGTAGACGAGTTAACAGCAAGAAACCTTTCCTATTAGGCACCTGTACGATCAGCGAGTATTACTGCAAAAGTAATCTTTTCCTTGAAAATAGCAACTGAGAGCTGACTTATCATATTACACAGGACTTAACATTATATTTATATATATGTATATATATACATTATATGTACTGTATATATATACATTATATGTATATATATATATAGTACAACTATATACAAATATACATTATATATACAGTACAACTTAGATTCATTACATAAGTCCTTCTCTCTCTTCGCAATAGCAACCACAACCATTTTAATGGCTAAATCGAATTGAGTGACCTAAGTGATCAGAGTAAAACTATCAAGTTTGTCATATCAAGGTCTATATAAAACTAATATGCGGAAATCACGTGACGAAAGTTACAAACAAAAGGATTAACTACACATTATTACAGTTTTACTATAAAACTACCAAGCCAATGAAAGCCCTGCCGTAGCCCTGTTGAACTTAGGATGACTTAAGTATAGAAAGGTGTTTATTCAAAGCAGATGGTGGTGGAAAATATCAGATGAAACAGATGCTTTCGCTATCTTGAAAGGCTTGATTTGTAAATTAGTGTTACCTTCTTTCTGCCAATTCGCCAATGCATACCAATACCAAGAGCTTTTAAGATTTTCCGACAAGTATCAGCATCATGATTTAATTCCTCCTCCACTGGATAAACGAGGTCTCTATATCTGAAACAAAAAGGCAGACGTTTTAATCTTGCAATGCTGATGAAAAGTAGAAGAAATATTGTTCAATGTTCTAGAGAGAGAGAAAGCGATTGTAACTGCTTTGCGAGAAGCTGGTCGTTAATGATATTAGGATCTTATTCAAAGTGACAGTTAGAGCACCAGGACTAAGTGAGCTGCAAAATGTTGATGTGAGAATATCACAGCAAACCATGGTGTGCATGCTTCCTCTGTATCTAAAAACATATGTTAGTATATTAAATGGCAGCCTGTGATGACAGTAGCTGGGTTACCAAATGACGAAGGCACCAAAGCGAGTGAATTTATGAAAATAGCACTTATATGATGTAAAAGGCACGTGAAAAACGCAAACCAAAAATATAAAAAAAAACAATGGAATGTCTGCATAGAATGACAGAATGAAAACAAATTAATACCTTTTAATAAATATTGGGAATGGAATTCTCTCTGAATATCCCTGAAATCAAACATTTCATTATTAAAAATATCTATTAAACATGGAATGGCCTGAGGTTCTCAAATAAATCGCAGTTAGGCAAAAATGACATTATAAATAAATTCGTGTCCTCAAATGGATAGAATAGGTCGACTAGCAATGATAATCCCCAACGCAAGACTTTCATTACTCTGCTTTCATTATGATAATTCGAACCTCCAAGGGACTAATGATTGAAAATGGTTCGAGATAACGAAAGTTCGAGTTATCGGGTGTTGAAATTAACGACCCTTCTTAAGAAATTATTAGGGACGGTTTGAAGGGAAATGCGAAACTGGTTCGAGTTACAAAATATTTGAGTTATTGACGGTTTGGGTTATCATTCTGTCTTTTAATTATGGCTACGATTGAAATGCTAATGCAAACAGATGAATTTATTGAAGAAATTAAACCTCACTTGTTTCCTTATCTTTGATGTTTCAAGAACCCCGGTATACCGTAGTTGAGTCAGCACTTTATCTTCGTCAAAGTCGTTTGGTATATTTGCACTATTTGGTCGAATGCAGCGGACGAAAAACGGATCGGCATGGATCATTTTTGCCATTAGCGATCGAAGGGAGTTCTACGAGTGAATATAACATCAATGAATCAACGTAAACAACATCGACACTCTTAACTGATTTTGGCAAAACAAATGACGGATCGTTTGGTTTTCCTATCTTACATACACTTTAAGCAACAATAGTATTCTTGAAGAGCTCGAACATTCATTGTTTAAAAACCTCCGTTCTAATGCTTTGAAATCCCTTATTGAGAAAAATTAAATTATTATGGGCGGGAATTTTAGCATTGTAAATCAATCCCATCATCGGAATCAGTCTAGTAAGAAACCACTTTACTCTAGATCGGTAAATTTTAGGCTTTTTGCAACAATCAAATGCAAAGAGTAAATTCAGTGTAATGCTTCCATATAAACCATTAAAGGCAGGTTTTGCATGGAACATGATGTTTTTTCTACCACACAATCTTGCGACAAGCAATTGACATTCAGTCACACAGGCAAAAGAATGCATTCGTTCAACTTACCCTGAAATGCGCTGACATTGTAAGATGAAGTCTATTTGATGAAGTAGAAACATGTGGTAGAGATGGCCTGTTCTCTGAATTATGACCATTGTCCTGAAATATATAAATATGGTGCATGTATCAGGAAAGTAGATTGAAATAATATAAGATAATAAGCTTTTTGGCAATTGAAAATTGTGTTGATGTCGCTGAAATTGACTTAAACTATTGAAAGGTTAAAGAATAGACATGCAAGCAGAAAGATATGTTAATTTAGAAATTGTTTTTACCTGGAAACGGTAGCTTCAAGGCCAATAAAATTTTGTCATAATACCTACTGTGTACAAACATTCTTATGAGCAAAAGGATAAGTTTTTCAATTTCATCTTCACGAAAATATGCCGTAATGAATTTCATTGATTAATAAATCAAGTGCACAAACATAATGCACATTTCAGTCAATTATGGATTTTCTGTTGCTGGGGATAAGTTACAGCAAGGGGTCATTGATACGACCATTGGATAGTTGAGGCCAAGGGTTTGGAAAATGATTGATTTGGACGGACAAAATTGCTGAAAACATTGTTTATAGCGAGTTTTGATTCTTTGAAGTACATATTTGGCTGTTCTTTGTGTTGACTAAAAATATACTGCGCAAAAAGTTTTATTTTTTCATAGTGTTATCAACAAAGTAAAGCATTTAAAAAGTGATATCAGCATAATTATCATTCCTTCAAAACCATGAGTACCAAATTTCATGCTAAAAATCGAATTTTTATTTTGGTACGAAGGTTCCTTTTTTGGAACACCCTGTATATAGATATTTGCCACCACCATTAGAGATTTGGAAGCATATGAGTCTCTATTACAACTATTATTAATTTTCGTTATAACTATTTTTATATACCAAAGCAATAATTTGCATATAATTTTATTACTGTTATGATTGGATACCTTAGCAAAATAGGAATCCGCTGATACACTGCTTCCATGGCTTCTCAGATCATCTAAGAAGGAGAGAGCATTACATAGAGTATTAATGGAAATGCTATATCTACGCATGTGTAGGAAAGACAGAAGCACAGACAATAGCCCATCACAGCAAGTAGTGAAGGAATATTTATCAAAGAATAATTTCGTTGGCTGATATTTCCTAAACAGAATAAAGAGAAAAGCTTGAAACGCCGTAAAATTGGCTTCTCATTCTCATGATGGCTGACCCCATTTTCCTTAATTACGATGAACAGCAGAAACATCATTTGCATACTTAAAGCTCTTAGTATGGCCTATGGTACTGCCGCTGTTCATAAGTTTTGTACAACTCTAAAAGTTACCTATTTTTCAACACATTTACGTATTATTTATTTACGTTAATATTATTTATACCTGTTAACTAGAATAGTGAAAGATATAAAATTTGTTGGCTATAAATTCATATCGATAAGTTTACCTGTTGTATCAATAACTCCTTGGAAGATTGTTCTAACTAAATTATCATCTGCAAGAAACGAATATACATTGAATAGAGACTGACTTGAAAATAATTACAGACCGGAGTCTACTCTCGGATTCCGGATAAACGGCAGGGGGTTATAATTGCGTTCGGTATTTTAGTATATCTTTGAAGCTTTGTATGGCTCCCTGCTTATTTATTTCAAGACAAAATTCCCAATGCGCAAAGGCCTGGTAAAGAATGTTTTTTCAAAGACAGCCACCCACTTTCTGACCCCCTTTATTTTTCGTCTCAAAGGTTAATGATACCCCTATTTATTTTTACCCCCCCCATTTTATGTTTGAAGAATGAAAACATGATTTAGGGGTTTTCGGCAAACCGGATGAAATAGACCTACCTAGATATATAGATAGATAGATACCTAGGATGCAGGAATGTTGTAACAAAAGATCGGAATTTCTATTCTCTATGTAGGAATTTCTATTCTCTACGTGCACAATGAAAACGATCGTTTCATTGAATCACAGAGTTCCCTATTGTTCTGCCTTTGTACTTAGCCTCGTAAACAAATTTAACGAATAGATCCTGGCCTGCTGTACCTAGAAACGCGTTTCTTTTTTTTAACGAAGCCTTTTCTGCCCAAAAAAGGCAAGCCGTATTATTTTAAGTGTTTTTGGTCCTGCAATGTGAGCAAAATTTCGATTTGCTCTTTATTTTGAAGTGTTTTGTTTCATTGAATATATTTTTTGTTGAACTCAACAAATTGTGTTCCTCTATTCTACCAAAGTTGTTTACCACTCAATTACAAGGCACTTGCGCAAAAGCAATTTGTACATGTATCTCTAAAAGCTGGAACAAAGAATGAGGTCAGGAACGATCGGGAATGAGCGAGAAACAGTGGTTTTCGGCGGAACGTGCGGGAACGGAGGGGAATAAGTGCGAACACGCACGAGGAAATACGTAGATGAAGCGGGAATCAGTGGCAATTATCACTAACAGGAGAAAACAAGGATGGTTAGGCTGCTAGGGAAAAAAGTCGGATCTGGTAGGAATCAGATGTGTCGAGGGGAACAGCTGGATTTGGATTCAGTTGGAATCAGGTTGAAAATGCGAGAACAGGGCCGAAATTTATGGCAACTCTGTTCTGTTCATTGCAATCTCCTAAGCATGATCTCATTCTTCAAACATGGCTAATGGGTACCTTTAATTTCTAAACCTCACAGAAAGATTTGAGTAACATTGATACCTGGAGTACCAGCTTTAGCAAGCATAAGAAATTACCAGCAAGGTCAGGTCACCCTGACAGGAACAGTTGGGCTTGTTGAAGTCTATTCTAATCTTTCAGCCGCATTACAAAGACAATCAACAAGCAAGGCAGTTAATCAGATTAAATTAAATCAATCAAATCAAAGTGAATCCCAGAAATGTGGACAACTTACCACTGGCTCTTAAAACAAGCATAATATCCGAGGATAGCGTATCTCTGTTTTTCTCAAGGAAACATGTTGCATCATAGGTTACCTTGGAAAAATATGTTCACAAGTGTAATTATCAAGTTCAATCGTTAATCGTACGGTATTACTATGAATAAACGGCCGTCATGTTTTTTTTTCTTCTTTTAAAGGGGGCGTCTCATTTTAATCCATAAGAGATGGGCGTTTATTTCATAGTTTATGCAATTAAGAGAAAAATACGAGAAACCAAAATAATAGATAATTGATCCCTGGTGTAAAGGTTGAAATTGCAACAAGAAAGCAGTAACAAAAGGGTTGTACCGAAAATTGCCTGTTTGTAGTGAAGAAGGAAAACTTTATTTAAGTTTATTCCTTGCTTTCTCTCTACATCCAAGATCAAAGGATCCTTTTCAAGGACGCCCGTTTATTCAGAAGAGGGCCAATCAAAGATGAGGTCATTTAATTGAAGAAATATAGCATTCATAGGAAATTTTGGCTTATAAAGCTGTACCAGGAGCATGATAGCTTGAAGGTGCTGTGGCGTCCTGGTCAAGAATCTAGCTAACTCGCGGTGTCAGGGGTTTGGTTCGAGTCCCAGCTACGTCACAGCCAGGGTCGAGGTCTATCTAATTCTGATATCCTATAGAATGGCACTAAATACACTATTTCATCATAACCAATTCGATTAAAGGATACAGTAAGTGTTGCTAAGTATTGAATGAGAATAAACCCGATCACAGAAAAAGCATTCAGAAGTTATTTGAGAGAGCATTGCTATTATTAACCTTGCCAGCATAGTGGTTGACTATGAAGGTAAAAGTTGAGTCTTTTGGTTTTTGAAAGTAGGCTGGGTTCAAGTTTTCTGAAAACTTTTCTGCAATGTAAAAAATGTATATCAACTTTAAATGAGATATGAAACAGGTTTAAAACAAATTGCATAAATAAAACTTGCGTAAATAGGTCACAAGAGGCAAGGACAATCTGATCTGAAGGACAATCAAACTAGTGCGACATCCACTACTGAGTGTCAATGTCTGCTGAAAAATTTTTGCACAGTATTAAGTAGTATCTCCGTGTCCAAATAGAAACGACGTCTATATGGTGGGACCGGTGGGATCAAAAAGAAAATGGACAGCCTACTTAAGCTGGGCATTATTTGACTAACTTACCAACAAGCGAGAAAACAGTTGCTCGAGGGAAGCGGCTTTCTTCGTCAAGCAAAGCAAGCATCCCCATCGGTCTCTGGAAAAAATAATGATGAATAAATAATAAATAATAATAATAAAAAATAATGATAAATAATGACAAATGATAAAGCGTTAATTTATAGTCATAGTAAGAAATAGAAATTGGGCAAGAAAGAATTGTCATTTTTTATAATTTGTCTTCTACACTGTTCTCTGTAAGAAAAGATTTCCTTCCTGACGTGACGAAAGCAAAAAACTTGGAGCAGGTCTATCACTATCGAAGCCAATTTACCGAGTTTCCGCCACGTAGTATAACAAAAAACAATCCTAACAAAGTATATAATGATGTAAACTAGTCTTCCACCTTTCCTAAGGAGTAGGAAGTGAAGCTTAATATTTTACAAACCTGCAAAAACATTTCCAGTATAGGTTTGTTGTTCTCAAATTCCACAAGGTCAACGGCGATCCCTTCATTTGCATATTCCTCGAATTCCCATTCAAACACATGTTGGTTGAAATAGAATTGCAATTGTTCATTGGCAATATTGATACAAAGCTGTTCAAAGGAATTCTGCTGAAAATTTTCAAAACCAAAGATATCCAGAATTCCAATTTTATGTTGACTTGTGCTAGAGAGACAGAAATATTCTAATTACTTACCATCTGTAAAAATAAGCAAATAAAGGTAAAAGAGGCCAAAACAATTTAATTTTATTGTACTGTTAACTGATGTAAAATACCGTTCTTTCTCGTTTGATTTTAACAGGACGTTGATTCTGTTGACAATCCAGCTAAACAATCGACTATAAAGTGCCTGAAAGGTAAACAATTATAAATTCATGGATTTTAGTTTTGGTCTTTGTTGGCAAGAAATAAAACATGGTCTTTGGCAAACCAATTTAGGCTGTCAGCATAGTTTAAAATGTAGAGGATAAAACTTCTAACTTGTTCGGATAAGCTGAATCCGTCCACAAAAGTATAGATGAGGTTTTGTATTTTTGCTATTTTTTAAACAATAAACCCCTTAATTTAAAGCAGGCTATTTTCCTAGTGTTTTCCTTTCTTAGCAGCCTCGTGAGAAAATGAAACAAACACTGAACAAATCAAACGTAGAAATTTTTTGTCCATGATTTTAACCTTCATCACAATGAAGTTGTAGTTTTGTGCAGAGTTTTAGCTTCATCGCAATAAAGTTGTAGTAAGGGTTGAAACAAAGCATAGGAACACAAACCTTTGCCGTGGCATCCCTACAGTCAAGACTTTGTTCAACAGTATTATACCTCACAATGGTTTCACCTGTGAAAAAGAAAATCAAATATCTTTAACATTTACGTCTATAAAGGCGGGTGCAAATCGTGCCAATTTTCCTGGCCAACATATTGGCTAAAAATAGGCCAACAAGTTGGTACAGTTTGACGTACCATCACAACATTTGAGATATTTTTGGTTGCAGAAGTCCTCTACAAATGATCTTTGCTAACATGGCCGCTAAAGGAAGCAGCTTTTTATCTATTGCTCGCTCATTTGGTTGACGACGACGAAGAAGAAGAAGAAACTCGTGTTCCAACTCAAACCGCCTTAAATCTATTTCTCATTTCAAGACATAACAAACCGTACCAATGTTGACCAAAATTTTTAAATATGCTTGAAAATGTTAGCCAACATTTTCTCGTCAACAATTTATTGTTTATTAGGCCAACATCTATAGCAAACCGTGCCGCCATGTTGGCTAATAATTGTTGGCCGCGATGTTAGCCAAGATGTTGGCACGGTTTGCGCCCGGCTACACGGGTTTTTCGAAAATAGCATAAGACGAAGAATACCAATGTTATATTTCAGTATTTCAAAATAAAAAAGGGTAGCAACAGCAAGATAGTAGCTACCGAAAAGATTACAGTGCAAGATTCGGTAATAAACTGTGAAAAAAATAAAAAAAAACCCATATATTTCAGGAAGGCAGGGCTGCTCAATATTCAGAGTATTATGATAATCAGCCTTCCAAATTTCGGTTAACACCGTAAACATTTTCGGGCATATTTAAAAGCTTTTTTCAGCTGACACTCCTCAGAGTATGAACGTCAGAAACAGACGGAACAATGAACTAATGTTGAATTTATACACAGATGCCGCTCGAAATGCACCAATCAGAACGAGAAGCTGAATTTTAAACACCAAGCCACATCTGGGTATAAATTCCGCCATAGTCTATTGTTTCGGTCTGTTTCTCACGTTCATAGTCTGAGGAGTGAAAGACGAAAAAAACTTTTACGTTTGCCCGAAAATGTTTCCGCTGTTAATCGCAATTTTGAAGTTTTGTACTACTCAAAAACTGTAATCAGCCTCATTTTTTTGACAGCGTTGTTATTATTTATCCTAACCTGGGTTTATCTATATTCATATTTCATTATTTCACTCAGCTGTTTCGAAATGACGTTGTATTGATACAAACAAAATTACTTGAACATGATTAATAGGCCTATCTAGTAAGATGATACATAATATCATACAAAGACCAACCTCGAGTTACGGAGCTTGATAAAGTGAGTGCTTCTGAAAGACTTGTTGCTCCAATGCATAACAGTGAAGACACTAAAAGAATTCAGAAAGTTGCACATGAGAACAATAAAAAATTAAAAAAGCTGCATATGTACGTTAATAAACTCATTCATCTCCAAAAAAGAGGGACCCTCAATTTTTCAGCAGGTTTACTTTAGAATACAATGCGAAAAGGTAAGTGTGGTACACGTCATTAATTCTATAAGGAAAGCTCAAAGGAAAAGGATAAAGAGCCAAGTTGCAAAATAAAAAGTCAACAGCTCATTTAAAAAATAGGTTAAAACCCCACTTCCTCTCACCACAGAATATCAGTTCAGGACTACGCAAAATTTTTCATTATTTGGTGAGGTTTGTTAAATACTATTATGGTGATCGAGCAAATAAACTTTACTTCTTTATGAATTATTTTAGTAATAGTTAAAGGTCTTTAGAACTTTAGTTAAAGTTCTTTAGTAAAAATAGTTAAAGTTGTTTGTTTACAACGCATGCAATATTTTCAGAAATCATTTAACCAGAAAGCACGATTTAAACAGCATTTAAACATTTGATTTTTTTTTTAATGAAAATAGCTGTACAATAAGAGAGGAATATTTACCGGTCTTAACTGTATTGACACTGTTAACATGGCTTTTTTCACCATGATGGGTAGCGTTTTCATCTGCAACGATTTCGATATCACCAAAGTGGATGATAGCTGCCAAAATGCAGTACAAACTCTGTATTTCCTGAAAAAAAAGCAAAAAGACCTCTTGATGACTCCCTGGACACAACTCTAAAAAATTCAGACACAAAAAGGCGTTAGCCTGTATTGCATGTGCTAGCGAAGTAACCTTGAAAGAGGTATAGTAACTATGTAGCATTTAAAGAACAGTCCAATTACAAAACGATTTTAATGCCATAGTGATAAAAAAGATACAAATTTGATTTCATTTCCGCTTTATAATTACCCTTCCTTTTTTCAGAGTATAAAGGCAAAATACATAATAGAAGTAAGAGGTTGACGAAAACATAGCAAAAGCTATTTCTCGAGATGAATGCTGGGAAAATGTTCCTTAGCAACGCATTGCAGCCAAGATATGCAAATAGAACGCAAGCTTCCTTAGACGTAGGCCATCACAACATAATCAGTACATTAATGTTCTGTTGTTGTCATCGCAACAAGCTATAGAAGAAAGTCAGATGTAAATGCCTTCTTCAATAAACAACTAACTGTTAGATTCTGTTTTCTGATCAACTGTAGCAAATGAACGGTTTTGTCATAATGGGTTACGTGTAAGAAAACCAGACCACTTCAAACAGTCGGCTATAGGATGGTCTTATTCGATATCAAGGCTCTTCAGGGCAGACAGACCGAATCAAGACCTTAAACAAACGTTAGATGTCCAGCATCCAGTGTTACATTTTATCTGTGGCAACTGCTCTTTGGGACGGTGAGCTCTTAGTATTCATTGCTAAGGTACATTTCCCAATACTCTATCTCTCTAAAGAATAGTCTTTGCCATCTTTCGAAAAATTGTCTACTGAGATAATTTCTACCTCTTGAGTGAAGCCGATGATATCAAAACATTTCTGAATAGCAAGAAACTTCTCTTGCATTGCAGGAGTACACGCAAATTGATCAAGTGTTTTGTCATCTGTATTCAAATATCTAAAAAAATAAAACATGATGCTTTATCATTATTATTATCATTGTAAGTTACTTGGACACGCCAATTATTTGGCGCGAATTGCAGAATTTTGGTATCGTCAGTTTTGCAGGTTATGCATAGAACGTCTGAGCTCAATACAGAAAATAATGCAATAACAGAAACCATCCTGTACCATAAAATTGTAGGACTATACTTTCCAAGCCTTTTCCAGCAGGTTGTCCTAGGTTGCTACCGGGAAGTTAACAACGCAATATTCACTGGATGAGACACGCAACTTAACTGCAGGTTTATAAACAAGGTTAAATACATAATAATATAAATAATTATGGTGCTGAAGAGGGCTCAACGTAGCCGAAACACAAAAGCCAAAGGGAGGAGAGTCTTCGACTGTATGACTTGGAGAGTTACTTGACGATTTCATTGAGCTGATTTAGCTCAGAGGTTTCGACAGCAAATCAATTTTAAATGTAATATTTCTAATAACATATCATTTTCTAAGAGGCAGAGGCAGCCCATGAAAACCAACCGGTGGTTAAAAGTATCCATCATAAAAACTCTTCTGACATACTTCAGGCACATTGTTTTCATAAACCAAGGTTCAAAGGAACGCAAATATTTTATCGAGGCCTTGCAATCTAAATCCAGATATGGATCACAGACAATCAATAGAATAGCAATAAGATATAACGGAATAAGCTACAGGGCTAAAAATTCAAAAGTGACGAAGAACATTCCTTTTGTCTTCATAAGTGTTGGTTTTAGTGCGGACAGTGCGGACATACTAAGGATTGCCTAGGAAAATTAATTCTACAATAAATTAGCTGACTTACCTGTGTCGGTCACTTGTACTTAAATCGAAATTTCCAAGCTTTCTGTGGTAGTCAAGTCCAGCAATAAGGTAGTATAGAATATGGAAATTTCTTTCACCTCTTTAAAGAGAAAATTACAATAACCATAAAGGAAAATTGCTTAAAGAACCTTGAAAGCAGAACAAATAGAAAAGGGAGAGGAGCACAAAACTATATTGTCACATACTTTGACTGATGAACAACTCTTGACTTTTCTAGAAGGTATTCTGTAAGCTGGGCTGTAATCAAATATTCATAAACGTAGTTAGAACAACAGAAACAATTCAATCATTGATCACGTGGAACGCTGGCTAAAAGTATCCAACAGCATATATGATTTATAAAAGCCAAAAATGATTTATTTCAAAAAAAAGCCACAAGTTTGATAACTAGAGTTGATAAGGTTTTGCAGTCTCCAAAGCTTGTGATATCAACAACAAAACATAGGACAAAACCTTCATAGCCCACAAAACTGTCACTGAAGTCAAGCCAACCTTGCGTATATTTGTCAACGACTACTGAACAGCCGCATGAAGTTGTTTTAAAAAATAACACTGTCCAGGAATCGGACTTCATCGATGAACAGTGGTTAAAGTCAATCATCCTAAGACCTTTTGTCAGATCTTTTAGGTTAATAGATTTGGGGCAAGAGAGAATGAGATTTAGGAACAATGTACACAAGCACTCAAAACTGTTGAAAACAGCAGGCAACATTCCTTTAAATTCTTAATTCTTCAGTTCCCTTCTTACTTTCGTGAAGAACATCTAACAGCAGTAGCCAATTACAGTAAATTCTGCTGAAAGCATTCGTTCCCGTGTTTTTTAAGGAGTCTTAAGTCAGGCTCATTTCAACATTATATACAGTCAGAACTAGTTGCCGCCTCCTAATCGGCGATTTTTTGGAACTAATTAATTGCAACTGACCTGTCGACATAAGCGCTATGGCAACTAGTTGGCAACGAGTTCCTTTTTGGCGGCATCTAGCCGGCGCACAGTTCCAGAAAGTCTGGCATGTTCTATTTCTGCGATTATTTTACAACTGATTCCCGTCAGTCGCAGTAAACCTGGCTGCTCTTGCTAACGCGAGCAGTTGACATTTCAACACATGTTAGCAGTTACAACAAGTAGCTGGCGTTAGTTCTACCGTACTGTAGGTCAACGATTTTCAACAAAAATCCTCCATTATATGAGTCTGTACATATTTCCCCTACTTGAGAACGTTCTTGGGAGAATCGACCAAAATCGACCATGTACACGTCGCATTGAGGTGTTAGCTCATTTGATCCGTAGAAGAATGTAACATAGCTCCTCATGTGTATTGAGCCTTGCAGTATAAACAAATTTGTGCAATTGTTAACAGTTGCTGACAGTTTTCTGCATATTAGCTGCTGATGTGTCATAAAAATGCCCTCGCAAAAGTTCAACTGTATTCAAAGATTTAACAATCAAGTAATGTTGGGTCAATTGTGCAAAAACGCTGAGCAGAACATGCAATTATATGAAGTAGCTGTAGTTTACCTCCAACCAGATTTCCAGTGTGTGTAAAAGAAAGTTCCAGATATTTGCCAAATCTACTTGAATTTTCATTGATCACAGTAGCTGCATTTCCAAATGCTTCCATTAGTGGATTCACCTGCAAATTACATAGTTCATTGCAACATTATCATGAAGACATCATCAGCAAATGTTTTGATTTTAACTTCAATTATTACTGTAACTGCAAGAAGGAATGATCATATCATACCTGAAGTATTTTGTTCACTAATGATAGATTTCCTTTTTTCCCTAGCTCTGCAAGTTGCTGAACCAAATAATTTGAAGTCACGGTCTTGCCAGCTCCACTTTCACCACTAATGACACAACACTGTCAAAAAGAGTTAACAATTCAATGAAAGATTTTAGCGAGAAACTGTGCAATTTATCAAATGCTGAATGGGAAAACTCTTAACCATGACATTACCAAATAAAAAGTTCGGCAACGATAATGCAAAATGCTTTTAATGCAATATCATTGAATTCGATTTTAACCTTGTTGGCGTGTGATCGACGATTTTTGCAATAAACTGCAAAGCGCTAAAACTAGAATCCTTTGCGCTAGAAGCCTGGCGAGATGTTGAATCAGTTATTCCATTCAAAAGTATCTAAATCGTGGTCATAGCTACCATGCCCAACAGATAGGCCTTGTCGATGATTCTCGGTGATGATTCTCGCAATTTCGCTGCTCAAACAGAGATATGAATATTATTATCTAAACAAATGCAAAATATCTCTTTATAAATAATTACCTGATTTCTTTTCTTTTGTAAAACAGCAAGATGCGCTGATCGGGCAACTTGATATATGTGAGGTGGCAAATCCAATTCTGACTTCTTACGATAAAGACTGGCATTCTGAAAGAAAATTAAATGAGAAATACTACAAGATGAAACAACAATTTACTCAGAAACATGATGCTACAGGCTTCCACCTTGTTTGGTATATATATAGCTCTTTGTACTGCATCCTGCTACATACTTCATTCCTTTTGAGTAGTACAAAACTTCAGAATTGCGATAAACGGAAAACAGATCACATAATTGCCTACCACAAAGAAAAGCTTGGTTATTTGTGAATTGTCGTGCCGGTGTAATGCCAGGTAGATAGGCTGCACTTCCCAGAGACTAGGAGACAGGGTCAAGCAGCATGTTCCTACCAACATTTGACACCAAAACTTTGGGCAAATCGAGTAACCACCCCGCAACTCTAGGCAACAACCAACCCTCAAGCATGATTCTGTCAGGACAACATTTTCTAGATCACCCAGCGTGTGCAACAAATCACAGCGATGATTGTTTTCGAAGAATTGGCAGAGTTAGATCCTCGTTTCATCTCAGCATTTTGGAACCTGTCCACATCAAAACGAAAAAGCCGGTTCTATGTAGACAGAAAGCGTTCGTTTTGCCACTTGGACTCTTCAATTAACTTTCATTGTGCTTCCCGCTGGAAGCTGATTAGCGTTAAAAGTACAATGCCAATTCAGCTTCTTTTTCTGATTGGTGCATTTCGAGCTGCCTAGGTATTAATTCCGCCTTAGTTTATTGTTTTGGCCTGTTTCTGACGTTCATACTCTGAGGAGTGTCAGACGAAAAAGGATTTTAAGTACCGTATGCCCGAAAATGTTTCTGCTGTTTATCGCAATACGTCATTGATTCTAGAGCACATCAAAAAGGTTGCCGGTTGCATCTCTTTGACTATCTGATGAAATCAATCTATCTACCTATAAACTTACCGTTTCAGAAAAGATTTTCAAAGTCTTAAAAGGATTCACAGCTAGAAGTATATCACCAATGTATGTGTAGATTTTATCACTCAAATAGCGTTCATGTAAATGGTCTAGGATGATATCCTGCAACCAAAAATGCAAGGTAAAAATAGAATATACCAACTAAAATGAAATAAGTTACTGAGTTACAAAAAAGCTTCTGAATTGTAGAGACTGCAATATCTGCCAAAGTTATATGAAATACGAAGTGAAATTTTCATCTTTATGTTCAGAATACCATTCAAAGACCAACCAGCGCCAGGGGCGGCCCTCTCTCTTTTCTTCTAATTCTATGAAGGTAAGATCTGGGGTAAGTCTTATTTCCAAGGCAATATAATACCGACTATCGCACTCAAACAGTTTAGCATTTCCAACAGCCTTTACAATTCAAACACGAAAAACATCACACAGGATTGACAGAAATAGAAATCTATAAATATCTAAAAATTTCTTGTAATTTTATTTCCGTGCCGACCGGTGGCGTTTTCAACAACAAACAGAGATAACACTAAAAGCAAAGCCATGGAAAACTTGGCTTAAAACTTGAAGTGCAATGTACTTAACTAAATCAATGTACTTCCCTTTAAAGAAGAAGTCTTTAAAACATCTTGTATTAACAGGTTGTCATTGTAAAAATATTTATAATCTTGAAGTTCTTACATATTACAAGGGTCTAAAGTACTTGCTTCTAAAGTACTTCAATATTGCAGCACTTCATTTTGTGCATTTAAATTGCACTGGAAAATTGTGTTTTTTCACATGTCTGCAATAACAATCAAGATAAAAGGAACAAAAAGGGGTAAGCTGAGTGCCGGAGTTCAAAACCTGAATCGTCGCCAGGCTATACAGGCAATAAGCACCTTAAACAGCAAATATGCTGGATGCCATCTGGCTAGAGCTATCAGTTGAACAGCTAATTTTGTGTCTTTCTTATTAATGAATTTCGATTTAATGAAATATAAAAAATTCACCTCATCCAAACCCTCTAACGCTGCAAGATTATCAATTCGACTCATTTCAATATTTCTTTTTTCACCAATTGGCTCAACTGAACTTCTGTAAAACGAATGGATAATGATACTTTGACATCTACACAAGCAATAAATTGCCATATTAAAATTTCATTATACGTAAAATATTGCCTAAAGATATTTGAGAGGTTAATGTGACCAGGAGCGGTCTCTAATCCTGCAATCCCAATAGTTTCGTTATTTCGGATTTTCTTTAGTGAACCTTTTATGTTCTTTTAATAAAAAGAGAAGTTAAGCCTAACCCGACCCCGACGGCAGCATTGTCATCTTGTCATCTTGGTTCTACCGGTGGCAATGAGAAAAATGATATTAGATAGCCAAACGGTGAAGGTGAAGGTGGAATTGTGTTTTAGTGCCGGTCACTTGGGTCTCCGTAGAAGTTTAACTAATCGAACCCTGACCATGAGTCAGCTGACTTACGTCACGACGCCACACCACCTTCAAAGAGACATGTAGGAACGATTTTCAATGTTATAATAACAGTTAAGATTATGTCATACGCGTAGAAATTATAAATTTGATTTCAGTGTTTTACTGATTCAATAATTCATTCATCATTTTGGTATATCTGATGTTATATAACGAATTATTTGAAAAAAAATGTTTGAAATGTTATAGAATTGACTGGTCACGCTTGGTGGCTCAACTTGCACCGATAGGGGTCTCAATCTCAACGGATTTCTACTAGATCAATGTTTGAGCGAATGGATTTTTTGTCAGTAAGCATGCATAACGGTACGATATAATCATATGCCAGTTTTGACGATTGGTCTTGATGAAGAAAACAGGGGATCGATTTCCACTAATGACCATCAAAAGCGAAGGCCAATCAAAGAGCTCGAAAGAGCTGACATCTTATGTGGTATAGACAACTTTAATTTTCCGAAATCTATCTTAAGAGTTTGGTTTTGTGAGCATCTTCCACATTTTGCTATTCTCTTACTTTGGGGTGATCTTGTGGTTTTTCGTTGGTCTATCTTGTTTCATTCTGGAGTTCAAAAGCACCATAAATTCAGTCTAAGCTCAGGGGAGCCTAGTTTTGGACGGGAACGTGTCATTTTAGTTCAAAATTGTGACCCATAACTCCGCACATGTCTGAAAAATTGTGACCCATAATTCCGCAAACCTAATAAAAATTGTGACCGTTTATTGGGCAAAATGATGAATACTTTGCCAAAAATTTTGAAAGGCAAAGAACATTTGTCAGACGCAACAATGATCTGATGAAAAGCAGAGGACAACCTTGCTTATAGTTTAAAGATTAATCAGCTCTGACAGAAAGTCTAAGACGTCAGTTTGTTTTCCAAAGTAAGGCAGCCCTTTTTCTCTAAAAAGTAGCTGAATAAATAAAATATACTGCTAGTTTTTTTATAGTGGCTGGTGAGTCTTCTTTTGGTAAACGTAACCAACATTACAAGCTTTCGCAGTCTTCCGATACTTTCTTTAGGGATTTTCAAAAAATGACGTCATCAGCAATAGCAAAATTTTACTAGGGTTTCACAGGTAATTTGGCGCAACTAGTCTCGTTGATGGCACTATAAATAGGGCCTCGACAGCTTGGAGCTGCGTAGTTCTGCTGTAAATTGCAGACATGGCACAGAAAATGGGACCAGGAGGGAGTATGCTTTAGAACAGTGCTGCTAGGAATGTAGTTTAATATAAAAATGATGTGGGAACAGTCGGAAATAGCACCGTAAGCTTACTTAAGACAATCTTTACTGCATAAAAATTGAATAAAAACACACTACATTATATTAGATATAGGACTGTTCAGTAGCTAAGTTCCTTCTTGCTAGAAATATTATATTGATTTACCTTGAGATTTTAATAATTTCTTGATCAATTTGATTTGAATCAGGGCTTGATGATTGATACAGCTTTAATAAAGTAAGCAACTGACGTCTGATCTTGAATGAATAAAAATTTATTTTTCAGTTTCAGTAAATTTTTAGTTGATATTACGCTACTCGTTGTCAGGAAACAAATCCTAAACTCATTGTGTGTTAATACATTAAGACTTTCAAAAACTTTCAATTTACAATTATTTATATTTTTCCACAATGTAAATACTTTTATTCCTTCTTCGGTTTTTTTGTTACACTGTTTTGTATTTAAGATTTAACTCTGCGAATCTTTTATCTCAATATCTAGATTAATACAATGAAAATACATAATAAAGCTAAATAGCACTGTGTGAAAATTTCTAGACGTATTTTCAAGGACAAATCCTCTATTTACCGCCCTGATTTTTTAACGCCCGCTGGAGGCAGAGCCCCTGTTTATTTCAGCTGAGAAAAAACTTGCGAAGTAAAGGAATGTTACATTATTTCCCTATTTTCAATACACTTGCATGAACCAAAGGAAATTAACGTCCCCTCGTACTGACGACCCTTCCGTTTCAACCCCAAACTCTGCAGAGACTACACACATTAACATTACCACACAGGCTGTTAGATATAGGATTTACCGTAATTGATATTCATTAACTTCTCCAGTAGCAGAACCCAAATTTGCTCGAAAAGGGTTAACATCATTTGTCACGAGGTTCCGCAATTTTTTGGGTATCAACTTTAGTTAAAAATAGTATTTAAAGATTCTTAACCGTAACCCGTATGGGCTTCATTGAGCTTTATCAAACGTTAATGAAGGGAAGAGTTTTTCAACGCCCATGTAAACGGTCTCTCCGATAGAAAACTAATGTTAGAAGCAAACGTGACCATACGCAGATTCACGCAGTTTCCCTATCGGTTGCAAATGGCATTGTTTGGCAAAAATTTTTGCCTCAGGATTTTGGGCTAGTCACAAAATGTGGAACAAGTACGGCTAATTCCGCAATTCTTTCAGATGAGTGAATTCAATAATGTAACTTCTATAGCCTTAACGAAGTTGAATAAAAAATAACCAACACACTTTTCAGCACTCTAAAGCATGGCCATTTCGAAAATGAATATTTTATGAAATTATTCAAGGTGGCCTTGCTTGACGTAACACCATGATCACAAATGCTGAATTCCAAATCAGCCAAAAGTTGTTTGAAGAAAAGACCTCTGCTCTGCTTCTCAACACACTAACGTTTAACATGACAAAAGATGCGAAAATGGTACCCCGAGATCACATGTCACTACCCTTATTCGATTACTACACGGTTTTTATAAGAAACCGTTTAATAAAAACCTAGATATAGAGATCCTTAGAAATTATTAGGAACCTTAGAAATTCAAAGTTAATTTTTCATCAGCAGAATATTAGCCTAACAACATATTAACAGTTTATTTTCTCGACCTATCTGCTGTTCTTGTTCATTTGTGAAACGATATATAACTTTGATTTTTTTTAGTTCAATTAAGCAAAACTTTAAGAAACTTTTGAGAAACTGTTAGATCTAAAAAGGGTAAAATTAAGATACTTTAAGAACTAGGTCTGGAGCTTTAATTGTTTTATAAAACGACGTGTATAAAGGCTGGTGTGCTTGCATGATGACATCATTATACCGTCACAATGCAAGAAATATCCTTACGATCCAAATTGCTTGCAGCGTATTGGTTCATGTCATTTGTCATGTCCTATTACCCTAGTAATTTCGCGAGGCACTTTTCAGCACAATAATTCATCCTGCTTTATCTATCTCACATGAACTAAAGCTGCTAAATTTCACGAACAAATTGATTGGCAGGCATTCTCCAAAATGCTCGATATAATTTCATAGTAAATGAATATGAAATTTCTCAATTGAAATCAGAAAACACTTACTATATGTGCTTTAGGAGCCACGTCAGCAATGAATGCATGTTTCAGTAAATCCTCCACAAAAGGCCTTTTCGCAAAATCCTTGACGAGAGACCTAAAAAATGTTCCAAATATAGCTTGTCAATTACTGGCTTTAAATAGGCTACAAAGCTTTCTTCTTCACCAGATGATTTTGTATACAATTTTCAAAGATGCATTCCCACTTGGGGCATTTCAGCCTTCAAAAATAAGATTTCCATTCCAACAAAAACATTTTAAGGGATCACTACTATGGATGTATGAGATTCACCACGCCAATCTGCCCCTCGCATTTAACAATGGAAATTTCGTATCACTACGTCAACAAGTTTTTGCAAGCGAATATAAAGGTCGTCCTAAATTTCATTTTTAGAAGAAGAATCGAAGAATACATGGCCAAAACGGCCAAACATGTTCAGTTGTCTTGCATCCAAAGCAGCTTCTTAAAGACATGACTTTCGTTTTTTTTGCAGGAAAACAACATAAATGACGATTAACGAAGATTCTTTACCCCGATATTGTTTAATCATTGCCATGCTTTTATGATATCAAATAACTTGCATAGGCTGTCTTAGATAACTTAGGTGTTCGTTGAGAACTGTAACTGTCTTTTAACTTTGAAACGTTCAGGAATGTCCTAGGAGCATGCTACGAGAAACAGAACAGTGAGATTGTGAATGCGATTGTTTTGCACACATCTCAACGAATTGAGTCAGGGAGATTTAAATACACGTCTTATCTGATAACTTAAGCTTTAAAAAACAGAAGAAACATATGAAAAACATATGTTTAAAAAGAGATAAATATTCACCTTGAGATGAAATCCAGATATGCTGACCTCCATTTATCTGGTCTCTTTACAGTTGGCGGTGGATTTCTATAAAATCAATGAAAATAAACGCCCTCAAATTTTGGTAACATCTAACAACTTCTTTTGCTTCTAATTTGCTTGCAAAGAAACATTCATGCACAGCATGTTGCCATGCCATCAAAACATCTGAATTCTTTTACAGCAAGTGTCCTGGATCTATTCATTATGCATGAAAACAAGGAATCGTTACATCACCCACCATACAGAAGTTATACTAGCCTAACTTGTTTTAGTCACCTATGACTAATTTGAAGATTTTGAACATTTGTAGATACCTGTTACAGGTAGCAATCTTCAATCATTAATATTAATATATGGTTTAAAATGCAGTGCTGCTGGGATAATCGTCGTTTATATAATCATCGTTTATATCAATTAATAATATATTATTTGTCTTCACGATGAAACTTACAGAAACAGAGCCTAAAATGTCACGAAATTTAAAGCAGGTGTGATTAAAATATGTTTCTACGCCTATAGATAAATTTCTAATGCTGGTTATGATTTCAGTAATATAAAGCATCGTGCTTGGGTGATTGGATTTTTGTTGAAATATTAAGAGAGTTATTATTATGATTATGACCTGCCGAGTTTACTTTTTTCCAATTCGTAATCAAATTCTACTGTTCAATTAGGCACCAACTTGATTTTGCAGTTTTTCAATAACACTGAATGCTTCAATTTCCAAGTATTTATTAATGGACTCAAAATTTAGGCATATTCTATTCAATTAGGTTCCTAACAAAGTTGAATACAAAGTGTAAACATCCCCAGGAAATCAATTCGTCGAATTAACGGTATTGAACAATTATTTCAAACAGAAGGCATTGGTCAGAAGAAAACCGACATTTTGTCTGCTAAATATACACCAAGAGTCGCTTTCAAGGTATCCAATAAGGATAAACAAGTCGCAGCAGTAGTAGAAAACGAATTCATTAGAGCATCATTATATCAATAACCCATGTGTATAAACGCACAAATAATGCATATATTATAACGTCTTTGACAAATATGTCAAAATTGTGATGACTTCGGCGAAAAACGACTTTCACAAATAGCAGTCTCATTTACAAAACAGACAACCAGTCAGAAATCTGCTGTATCTTCTTATGTTAGAATAACGCTTTCTTTTTTCTTCCAATTTATGTGCTTTAGACAACAAAAAGCCAGCTATAGTAAAGTTACAACTTCTGAACCTAAAGCCTGGTTTCCAATTCGACGCAAGGATCGCTGGATCGCTAGGATCGCACACAATTGTGACCAGCAATCATCAGCGATTCTTGCGTCAAGAAGTTTCCATTCATCGTAAGGATCGCACGTTTTTGTTACTTTGGCGCGAAATTAAATTTCTTAAAATGACGACATCAGGGCGCCAAAATCAACTTCTCAAAATTCTGCAATCACGATTGAATTTATTATATACACAGTGGTACTTCTGTACTTCTTCCACAAAGGCATGATTCTCGGGATTATCAAACGCCATTTTGCCAGTAAATGTGAAAGGGAGACCTCGATCTCGAATCTACTGAACTAGAAAGAGAGGCCTCGATCGCTGAAATTCATGTTTACTTGATTTCCACTGAAAAATCTCTCGACGCAAGGATCGCTGCGATCGCAGAGATAGAAATTTTTCTATCTCGAACGCAACGATCGCTGGCAACGCAACGATCGCTACCGAATTGAAAAAGTAGTTTCCATTTCGACGCAAGGATCGCTGGTCACGAATTCGTGCGATCGAGCGATCCTTGCGTCGAATTGGAAACCAGGCTTAACTTAAGATCGGGGTGTTCTTTCTTTCCTGCCCATTTATTATTTCTCGACACTTGAACAGTCAAGTTTCTTTGCATGCACTCTTTTAACTTAATTCTTAACCTTGATGATTATTATGCCTGGAATAACTTAACAACGATGTAGCACTTTTCATTGCTTGCTCACAATTGTCGTAAGAATTACAGAAGATTTTGGGATGTTCTCTGTCCCATACCGCCACCAGTAGTGTTTTCATCTGAAATTGCCAGTAGTATTTTCATCGATTCTAGCGATGCAATCAGTCTATCGGGATTTCATGAAACTGGTTCGACAATGAGCCAGTCACGGAAAAGATCACCGATGTCCAAAACAATAACAATCTAATGTCGAAAACTGTCGTAAAAATCACGTTTGGGCCCGTCCCTGAAGATCTGGTTTCCAATAAGGCAAGGGACCATCTTTTGGTCCTCAGGGATGTCTGAGATATTAGGAATACTCAAGTTGCTGTTCACATGCAATCACTTCAGGGCCATCCAGAAGGGTGTACCAACTGATGAATGACGATGAGACAACTCGTTATTCAGCAAAGCTGAAACACCTAAAACATTTACCAGTTCAACAATGGTAATTTTAAGAAAAAAATGACATTTTTTTATTCTACCAGAAAATAATTCAATTCTATACCACCAATTGATTTCATGGTTTTCTCAGAATTATTTCTATTATTTTTCCATCAGGATCTTTTGATCACAACATTGTGATTGTAAAATGGTCAATGCAAAGGATTTTTTGCTTTAAACCTATAAAATATGTCCTTAAAAGGCTGAGGCTTTGAACTAGAATTCTTCAGACGTACACTCGAGTACCAAATAATCCCCCCCCCCATTTTACGAAGCCCTCAAAGTTCATTAATTCTGGATAATTTAATGAACCTAATCTATGAATTTGTAATTCCTGAAACATATATAGTTAGCCTAGTTAGTAAATGGACTATTTACTCGTTTGCTTCTCTCTGTGTTTGTAATAACGTAAATGAACCATAAATGTCTAAAAGAATAATAAATGAACCTTACATTTAAAACTAATATTTTGAATTATCCAACATCCCACTTTTTCTACACTCCCAATTATTAGTATATCCACATTAACTCCACACCCTCTTCCTTGATTATTTGGTAATTCAGAAAAGATAGAGCTTAAAGGATGCCAAGATATTTTTTGTCAACAGAAGAAGAATAGAATCTTATACATCAACGGTAAAAAACATTTAAACGTTGGAACCATTTTGCACCTTCCAAAGCTCAAGCCATGATCTTCTGTGCTCTTAATCATCCAGCATACAGAAAATGCAGGATGATTAAGGACAATCAACAAGATTAACAATATGACTACTGTAGAAGTCAAAAATGGATGTTTCACAGATGATAATTTCTGATGTCCTGTCATCTTATTGAGAATAATTGAAGCTCTAGCCACCCCAACTCCCTGTTTCTAACAGACCAAGAGAACTATTGGCAAAAAGAGCTGGAAGATGCTTCAACACACCAATGGATTTGTTAATACCAGTTCTGCAATTAAAGTGAGCAATTTTTTTCAAGTTCAAAAACTGTAACTTGAGATTGCTCTTTTTATCTTCATACATTAAACAACAATGAGAGCAGACAGCCTGTCTTATTGAATCAAAACATAAATCAAAATTGAATCAAACTCTTTTAGGAATTAAAGAAATGCATATGGAATGAACAGATCTAAAGTTATAAAAACCTACCAAAGTCAATCAATTTCACACCAGAGTCAGCAGATAGTAGAATGTTAGAACCTTTCACATCCCTGTGCATCACTTTGTTACTGTGTAGAAATTTTAGACCCTGAAAAATAAGTTTAAGAATGTTTGCAACTAGAAACCAATATACATTCACATAGAAATAATATTCACTTCTGAAATTTCAATTTGTTTAGTGAGTAAAAATATTTCTCTGTAAAAATAGTCAATGAAAGGTTGTGGGGTTAAATCTAGATTGAATATCTTTCTGCCTTCAGGTATATATTCAGGCATTTCTACCGCCTTAAGGCAAAATCTCATACGCCCATCCATCTTAAGTTAAGAAAGCTGCAATTAACCTAAAACTTGTTAAATTGCTTGCTTGTAAGTAAAGCAGTCTTGCCTCTCAGGGCAAAGCAAACAATCTCGATCTATACAATCTAACTGATGCAGTTTTTGAAAGATTTTTCTTTTGAATACTCTAAAAACATGCACTTACGAACCTTTAATGTTTCATGGATTATAAATGCAATGAATTGGTCTTCCAAGTGATTTCCTTGCTTTATTATCTTTTTGACTAAGTCACTTACTGCACCATATTCACAATACTACAATTAGACAATATTTTATGTTATTGTTACGGTTATATGCATGAAAAGTTGAACAATTGTAAATTTGATAATATTAAGATGTTGAGAAATAGATGAAAGAATGACAATAGTATATGCAGCACAAGGTGCTATGATCTCAGAGGCAAACAACGAAAATGAGATACTGGTTGTGACACTACAAGGTTTGGGCTCATACCCTGACCTAACTGAGATGGCAGACAAACAAAAAGCAAGCAACAGTAGATCAATAACAATGCCTCGTCAAAGGTGCTGAAGCGATTACTTTAATAGCAAAGATGATGAAAATATCTAAAAAAATTCATGCTTTGGAAACCTAATTTTACATCAGTTCTGAAATATAACATGTTACTTAATGAAATCAGGAGCCAAGAAGTGGCTACCACCCTGATTCTCAAAAGTGGGGCAGATTTAGATTTGACAGAAGAGAGGTACACAGATTGGGAATAAAGAAGCCTCTTCTCTGCTTTCTAGGAAGTTCTTTCTTGGTTCTTTTATCTGGTTACCAGCCTGGATTTTCTTGGCAGGCTTGGACGAGATCTCAGGTGTGCTACTACAATCAAGTGTGTCGGGAGGAGGTAAATTTCTATGTTAGCCCCGAAGGGTAGAAAAGTGCAGCCTCCACATGATGGAACAAATGTACTTGTGCACTGTAGATGGAGGGATGTCTACTGTATGGAGGTTGGCTGTTTTTTGAAAGAGGGTGGTTTCCTACGAGGTGTCATTGCCAAATTTCTGGCAATCTGTGGCAAAGTTCCTATTGTTTCAAGTCCAAATGAATAGAATTTCCATTCTCTATCAACAGTAACAAATAATTTTTGTTCCGTATCAAAAGAAAATTCCATTTTCCATGCCAAAAAATTGCCAATATCTGTGTTGTGTTTTTGAAGAACACAGAAACCCTTCCCTGCCAATAACAATCATCTGGCCAATAATATTAGCCTCCTGTTTAACCTACAATTTTTTTTTGAAATCAATTCCATAAAATCCATATTCAACTATAAAATCTAACTGAAGTGTCTTGTCAAAATTAATTTCGTATAATACCTCGGTGACAATCCACAACTGCTCTTTGCCAACGTTCGCTTCCAAAAAGAAGGCCTCAAAAAACTCAACCAGGTTGTCATGGCTCGTTAGATTCTGCAAGATTGTCAGTTCTGTTTTTATCTCCTCGCTCTTGACAGGGCTAAAATCGATAACTTTGATGGCAGCATTTTGACTCGTTGTTTCTTTTTTAGCCTTGAATACACGTCCATAAGTGCCTTTGCCAATAATATCAAGAAGCTTCCATCCTTCGCAGACATCAAGGATTTCAGTGGCCACAAGACCAGATGCTTCTGACACTGTCATCCTTTCCAATAAAAATGCAGCAAGCAAAACGAAGTATTACGGCATGTTATTAAGTTTCTTTCACGTTCAAGAAGGCTGCATTCTGACTTTATTTGTTGGCGCTTTATAATTATAGTATTTACCAGCCAACATCATCAAGACATCAACATGTTTCTATCCAGAAGAACACATAATTTTAATTTTCCTATTTTACTTATACCAAATCCGAATTGAATTGAATTGAAAACAACTTTTTGTCTCTTAACCGATTTTGTGACAGTCACTCCTCCGGTGTTGTTGGTGGTACGATTTTCGGACTTTTTCGCCGCCCGGCCGCCGGTGGGGTAGGCGAGCCATCGCCCTGTCCTTTTTTGCAAACTTCTCTCGCTTCTGGGGTAAGTGGGGCTAACCCTTCTTTGAAGTGCGTCATTGGTGCCTGTTTGAACAATGGCCCGATTGTTTTCCTAAAGGGATTATCGAAATCTGAAACCCGTGAAAATAGCTCTGTTGGTAAGGGCTCTTGTTTCGTGATGCGGGTTGTGGGAGGCAGAAGATCGATTCCCCTCACGAGAGGATCAGAATTTTTATTTCTGTGATTTTCCTGTTGGAAATGCTTTTCGGAGCACAAGGAGACGTCTCGATCACCAAATCTTGCTTCGGAATTATTTTGAAATTCGTTTGGTGTTAATATTTTTCAATTGAAGTTCATCAAACAAAGTCCATGTTTACGTGAATATTCAGTCAACCGGTTTGAATCGCGTTGTCACAAATGCTTTCAACCCTTTCAATGGAAACAAAATGCCATTACCGCATTTCAAAAGCTTATTCAGAAGTGCATTTCATTCAAAGAAAACAAACAAAATACTTTTTAAAAGGGTTTTTGAAGAGTGCATTTGAAAGCACTTTCCAAATGCAATCACGAAGTTGAAGCTGCCTTGATAGCAGTATCTGACTATACAGAACTGAGCAAGATAAACTACAGCAAGACCAAGAAAGAGGATCCTGCAGTAAACCCGAGTTCTCCACGATCAGACGGAGAAAGCGCTCAATTTATTATATTGCTACGTTTTCTATTATGATCTTTGGAGGACCTTTCAACGGGAAGGAAACAAGCCAAGGACAGCTAGAAAGGTAAAATTTTCTTCGCAACATAAAAACTTGACCAACGAACTTGGCTAAGGAAAACGATGTGGAACAGAACTGCAGAGAATGAATAATAACAAGACTGAGGAACGGGACCACAGTATGGGACTGAAGGCCACGAATAATTTCAGGACTGAGGAACAGGACTAAAGAATGGAACAGCAGACCATGAATAATTTCAGGACTGAGAAACAGGAATAAGGAAATAAGGAATGCGTCTGAAGACCATGAGACATTTCAGGACTGACGAACAGGACTTAAGAATGGGACTGAAGACCATGAGTAATTTCAGGACTGAGGAACAGGAATTAGGAACAGGACTGAAGGCCATGAGTAATTACAGGACTGAGGAACAGGACTAAGGAATGGAACTGAAGACCATGAATAATTTCAGGACTGAGGAACAGGATTAAGGAATGGGACTGAAGACCATGAATAATTTCAGGACTGAGAAACAGGAATAAGGAATGAGTCTGAAAACTGTGAGTCATTTCAGAACTAAGGAACAGGACTAAGGAATGGGACTCAAGACACTCAGTAATTTCAGGACTGAGGAACAGGACTAAGGAATGGGACTGAAGACCATGAATAATATCAGGACTAAGTAATGTGAAAAATAACAAAGTTTACGAACTAGACTAAAAGTGAGATCTTCAATAGATTTAGGAATAAGACACAGGACAAAGAAATGGGACAGATCCCCATGAATAATTTCAGGACTAGGAACATGAACAGTAACAAGTCTGAGGAACAGGACCAAGAATGGGATAGAAAATCTGAACAATATCAAGACTGACGAACAGGACCAAGGAACAGGACGAAGACCATCAATTATTTCAGGACTATTAGAACAGACCATAGACAAAGAGAACTGCTGTACACTAACTAATTTGAAACTAGGAACATCATTGCGGACTAAGGACCTTGGACTAAAACAGAGGAACAGAACTGTCATTGGCACTTTAGGAAGAAGGACCCTGGACTATGACCAAGGAAAAATACTCAATATTAGACACTAGGAGCTAAGTCGAGAAGCAAAGTTTGTTCAAGCGCAGGTTCTTAAGGCAGAGGTCCTTGACGCAGAGGTCCTTGAGGCGGTGGTTCTACGCGGCGGTGGGATGAGCCAGTCACGGAAAAGATCACCGATGTCCAAAACAACAACAATCTAATGTCGAAAACTGTCGTAAAAATCACGTTTGGGCCCGTCCCTGAAGATCTGGTTTCCAATAAGGCAAGGGACCATCTTTTTGGTCCTCAGGGATGTCTGAGATGTGGCGCAAAACATGTTTACACATGTTGAAGCAGTCAGGGAAGGCAGAAAAGCTTCCGATTCTAGAAATTCTAATACGACTACTATGAGTCAGACTTTACAGGGATGAAATCTGTTAAATTTCCAATTGTTGATATAGCGAATGTTATTTGTAGATGACTTACCTTGGTATCATGAAGAGAGCCCTCATTGGATGTTGATCAGAAAGCGGTGGATCACCATCAGCTAATTCAATGGCAGTTATCCCCAAAGACCAGACATCACAGCGATTATCATAGGAATACTCAAGTTGCTGTTCACATGCAATCACTTCAGGGGCCATCCAGAAGGGTGTACCAACTGATGAATGACGATGAGACAACTCGTTATTCAGCAAAGCTGAAACACCTAAAACATTTACCAGTTCAACAATTGTAATTTTAAGAAAAAAAATGACATTTTTTTATTCTACCAGAAAATAATTCAATGCTATACCACCAATTGATTTCATGGTTTTCTCAGAATTATTTCTATTATTTTTCTATCAAGATCTTTTGATCACAACATTGTGATTGTAAAATGGTCAATGCAAAGGATTTTTTCGCTTTAAAGCTATCAAATATGTCCTTAAAAAGCTGAGGCTTTGAACTAGAATTCTTCAGACGTAAACTCGAGTACCAAATAATCCCCCCCCCCCAATTTTATGAAGCCCTCAAAGTTCATTAATTCTGGATAATTTAATGAACCTAATTTATGAATTTCAATTGTAATTCCTGAAACATATATAGTTAGCCTAGTTCAAGAACAATAGATGAACCTTACATTTAAAACTAATATTTTGAATTATCCAACATCCCATTTTTCTACATCCCAAATTATTATTATATCCACATTACTCCACACCCACCCTCTTCCTTGATTATTTGGCATTTCAGAATAGATGGAGCTTAAAGGATGCCAAGATATTTTTTGTCATTAGAAGAAGAATAATCTTATACATCAATGGTAAATAACATTTCAACATTGGAACCATTTTGCACCTTCCAAAGCTCAAGCCATGATCTTCTGTGCTCTTAATCATCCAGCAACACAAAATGCAGTTCCATCCAATGACAATCAACAAGATTAACAATATGAAAGAAGCCGAAAATGGATGTTTCACAGTTCGACTGCATAGCAAAACCCAATCCCTTCAAAAGGAATTGCTGATTTATTTTACAAATGATAATTTCTGATGTCATGTCATCTTATTGAGAATAATTGAAGCTCTAGCCTCCCCAACTACCTGTTTCTAATAGGCCAAGAGAACTATAGGCAAAAAGAGCTGCAAGATGCTTGAACACACCAATGGATGTGTTAATACCAGTTCTGCAATTAAAGTGAGCAATTTTTTTCAAGTTCAAAAACTGTAACTTGAGATTGCTCTATTTATCTTCATACACTAAACAACAATGAAAGCAGACAGCCTGTCTTATTGAATCAAAACATAAATCAAAATTGAATCAAACTTTTTTAGGAATTAAAGAAATACATATGGAATGAACAGATCTAAAGTTATAAAAACCTACCAAAGTCAATCAATTTCACACCAGAGTCAGCAGATAGTAGAATGTTAGAACCTTTCACATCCCTATGCATCACTTTGTTAATGTGTAGAAATTTTAGACCCTGAAAAATAAGTTTAAGAATATTTGCAACTAGAAACCAATATACATTCACATAGAAATAATATTCACTTCTGAAATTTCAAATTGTTTGGTAAGTAAAAATTGTGCTCTGTAAAAATAGTCAATGTGATGGTTGAATTGAAAGGTTGTGGGGTTGAATCTAGATTGAATGTCTTTCTGCCTTTAGGCAAATATTCAGGCATTTCTACCACCTTCGGGCAAAATCTCATACGCCCATCCACCCTAAGTTAAGAAAACTGCAATTAACCTAAAACTTGTTCAATTGCTTGCTTGACAATCTCGAGCTATACAATCTAACTCATGCAGTTTTTGAAAGATTTTTCTTTTGAATACTCTAAAAACATGTACTTACGAACCTTTAATGTTTCATGGATTATAAATGCAATGAATTGGTCTTCCAAGTGATTTCCTTGCTTTATTATCTTTTTGACTAAGTCACTTACTGCACCATATTCACAATACTACAATTAGACAATAATTTATGTTATTGTTACGGTTATATGCATGAAAAGTTGAACAATTGTAAATTTGATAATATTAAGATGTTGACAAATAGATGAAAGAATGACAATAGTATATGCAGCACAAGGTGCTATGATCTCAGAAGCAAACAACGAAAATGAGATACTGGTTGTGACACTACAAGGTTTGGGCTCATACCATGACCTCACTGAGATGGCAGACAAACAAAAAGCAAGCAACAGTAGATCAATAACAATGCCTCGTCAAAGGTGCTGAAGTGATTACTTTAATAGCAAAGATGATGAAAATATCTAAAAAAATTCATGCTTTGGAAACCTAATTTTACATCAGTTCTGAAATATAACATGTTACTTAATGAAATCAGGAGCCAAGAAGTGGCTACCACCCTGATTCTCAAAAGTGGGGCAGATTTAGATTTGACAGAAGAGAGGTACACAGATTGGGAATAAAGAAGCCTCTTCTCTGCTTTCTAGGAAGTTCTTTCTTGGTTCTTTTATCTGGTTACCAGCCTGGATTTTCTTGGCAGGCTCGGACGAGATCTCAGGTGTGCTACTACAATCAAGTGTGTCGGGAGGAGGTAAATTTCTATGTTAGCCCCAAAGGGTAGAAAAGTGCAGCCTCCACATGATGGAACAAATGTACTTGTGCACTGTAGATGGAGGGATGTCTACTGTATGGAGGTTGGCTGTTTTTTGAAAGAGGGTGGTTTCCTACGAGGTGTCATTGCCAAATTTCTGTCAATCTGTGGCAAAGTTCCTATTGTTTCAAGTCCAAATGAATAGAATTTCCATTCTCTATCAACAGTAACAAATAATTTTTGTTCTGTATCAAAAGAAAATTCCATTTTCCATGCCAAAAAATTGCCAATATCTGTGTTGTGTTTTTGAGGAACACAGAAACCCTTCCCTACCAATAACAATCATCTGGCCAATAATATTAGCCTCTTGTTTAACCTACAATTTTTTTTTGAAATCAATTCCATAAAATCCATATTCAACTATAAAATCTAACTGAAGTGGTGTCTTGTCAAAATTAATTTCGTATAATACCTCGGTGACAATCCACAACTGCTCTTTGCCAACGTTCGCTTCCAAAAAGAAGGCCTCAAAAAACTCAACCAGGTTGTCATGGCTCGTTAGATTCTGCAAGATTGTCAGTTCTGTTTTTATCTCCTCGCTCTTGACAGGGCTAAAATCGATAACTTTGATGGCAGCATTTTGACTCGTTGTTTCTTTTTTAGCCTTGAATACACGTCCATAAGTGCCTTTGCCAATAATATCAAGAAGCTTCCATCCTTCGCAGACATCAAGGATTTCAGTTGCAACAAGACCAGATGCTTCTGACACTGTCATCCTTTCCAATAAAAATGCAGCAAAGCAAGCAAAACGAAGTATTACGGCATGTTATTAAGTTCCTTTCACGTTCAAGAAGGCTGCATTCTGACTTTATTTGTTGGCACTTTAGTATTTATCAACCAAATTTTATTCATCAACATCATCAAGACACCAACATGTTTCTATCCAGAAGAACACAGAATTTTAATTTTCCTATTTTTACTTATACCAAATCCGAATTGAATTGAATTGAAAACAACTTTTCTGTCTCTTCTACTATACTAAAATAGGAGTGGTCATGGTAACCGATTTTGTGACAGTCACTCCTCCGGTGTTGTTGGTGGTACGATTTTCGGACTTTTTCGCCGCCCGGCCGCCGGTGGGGTAGGCGAGCCATCGCCCTGTCCTTTTTTGCAAACTTCTCTCGCTTCTGGGGTAAGTGGGGCTAACCCTTCTTTGAAGTGCGTCATTGGTGCCCGTTTGAACAATCGCCCCATTGTTTTCCTAAAGGGATTATCGAAATCTGAAACCCGTGAAAATAGCTCTGTTGGTAAAGGCTCCTGTTTCGTGATGCGGGTTGTGGAAGGCAGCAGATCGATTCCCCTCACGAGAGGATCAGAATTTTTTATTTCTGTGATTTTCCTGTTGAAAATGCTTTCCGGAGGACCGGGAGACTTCTCGATCACTAAAACTTGCTTCGGAATAATTTTAAAATTCGTTTGGTATGAATATTATTCAATCAAAGTTCCTCAAACAAAGTCCATGTTTACGTGAATATTCAGTCAACCGGCTTCAATCCCGTTGTCACAAATGCTTTCAACCCTTTCAATGGAAACAAAATGCCATTACCGCATTTCAAAAGCTTATTCAGAAGTGCATTTCATTCAAAGAAAACAAACAAAATACTTTTTAAAAGGGTTTGTGAAGAGTGCATTTGAAAGCACTTTCCAAATGCAATCACGAAGTTGAAGCTGCCTTGATAGCAGTATCTGACTATACAGAACTGAGCAAGATAAACTACAGCAAGACCAAGAAAGAGGATCCTGCAGTAAACCCGAGTTCTCCACGATCAGACGGAGAATGCGCTCATTTTATTATATTGCTACGTTTTCTATTATGATCTTTGGAGGACCTTTCAACGGGAAGGAAACAAGCCAAGGACAGCTAGAAAGGTAAAATTTTCTTCGCAACATAAAAGCTTGACCAACGAACTTGGCTAAGGAAAACGATGTGGAACAGAACTGCAGAGAATGAATAATAACAAGACTGAGGAACGGGACCACAGTATGGGACTGAAGGCCACGAATAATTTCAGGACTGAGGAACAGGACTAAAGAATGGAACAGCAGACCATGAATAATTTCAGGACTGAGAAACAGGAATAAGGAAATAAGGAATGCGTCTGAAGACCATGAGACATTTCAGGACTGACGAACAGGACTTAAGAATGGGACTGAAGACCATGAGTAATTTCAGGACTGAGGAACAGGAATTAGGAACAGGACTGAAGGCCATGAGTAATTACAGGACTGAGGAACAGGACTAAGGAATGGAACTGAAGACCATGAATAATTTCAGGACTGAGGAACAGGATTAAGGAATGGGACTGAAGACCATGAATAATTTCAGGACTGAGAAACAGGAATAAGGAATGAGTCTGAAAACTGTGAGTCATTTCAGAACTAAGGAACAGGACTAAGGAATGGGACTCAAGACACTCAGTAATTTCAGGACTGAGGAACAGGACTAAGGAATGGGACTGAAGACCATGAATAATATCAGGACTAAGTAATGTGAAAAATAACAAAGTTTACGAACTAGACTAAGAGGTGAAGATCTTCAATAGATTTAGGAATAAGACACAGGACAAAGAAATGGGACACGACCCCATGAATAATTTCAGGACTAAGGAACATGAACAGTAACAAGTCTGAGGAACAGGACCAAGGAATGGGATAGAAAATCTGAACAATATCAAGACTGACGAACAGGACCAAGGAACGGGACAGAAGACCATCAATTATTTCAGGACTATTGACGGAACAGACCATAGACAAAGAGAACTGCTGTACACTAACTAATTTGAAACTAGGAACATCATTGCTGACTAAGGACCTTGGACTAAAACAGAGGAACAGAACTGTGATTGGCACTAGGAAAAAGGACCCTGGACTATGACCAAGGAAAAATACTCAATATTAGAAACTAGGAGCTAAGTCGAGAAGCAAAGTTTGTTCAAGCGCAGGTTCTTAAGGCAGAGGTCCTTGAGGCAGAGGTCCTTGAGGCGGTGGTTCTACGCGGCGGTGGTTCTATGAGGCGGTGGTCAGAGACGGGCATGAGCTAGTCTCTTATACTAAAATGGTAATTTCCATGGAAACCGATTTTGTAAGAGTCGCCCCGCCGACCTCGGAAGTGGTACGCTTTTCCGACTTTTTCGCCGCTCGGCCGACCGTGGGGTAGGCGTGTCATCACCCTTTCGTTTTTTGCAAACTTCTCTCGCTTCTGGGGTAATTGGGGCTGACCCTCTTTGAAGTGCGTCATTGGTGCCTGTTTGAACAATGGCCCGATTGTTTTCCTAAAGGGATTATCGAAATCTGAAAGCCGTGAAAATAGCTCTGTTGGTAAAGGCTCCTGTTTCGTGATGCGGGTTGTGGAAGGCAGCAGATCGATTCCCCTCACGAGAGGATCAGAATTTTTTATTCCTGTGATTTTACTGTTGAAAATGCTTTCCGGAGGACCGGGAGACTTCTTGATCACTAAAACTTGCTTCGGAATAATTTTAAAATTCGTTTGGTATTAATATTATTCAATCAAAGTTCCTCAAACAAAGTCCATGTTTACGTGAATATTCAGTCAACCGGCTTCAATCCCGTTGTCACAAATGCTTTCAACCCTTTCAATGTAAACAAAATGCCATTACCGCATTTCAAAAGCTTATTCAGAAGTGCATTTCATTCAAAGAAAACAAACAAAATACTTTTTAAAAGGGTTTTTGAAGAGTGCATTTGAAAGCCAACAAAACCCTTTCCAAATACCGTCACGAATTTCAAGCTGCCTTGATAGCAGTATCTGACTGTACAGGACTGAGCAAGATAAACTACAACAAGACCAAGAAGCAGGATCCTGCAGTAAAACCGAGTTCTCCACGATCAGGGGAAAATGCGTTCAATCTATTATATTGCTACGTTTTGTATCATGATTTTCGGGGAGCCTTTCAACGGGAAGGAAACAAGGAAACAAGCCAAGGACAGCTAGAAAGGTAAAATTTTCTTCACAACATAAAAACTTGACCAACAAACTTAGCTAAGGAAAACGATGCTGAACAGAACTGCAGAGAATGAACAATAACTAAACTGAGGAACAGGACCATAGTATGGAACTGAAGACCACGAATAATTTCCGGACTAAGGAACATGAACAATAACATGACTTGGGAACAGGACCAAGGAACGGGACTGAAGACCATGGGTAATTTCAGGACTGATGAACAGGACTAAGGAATGGGACTGAAGACCATGGGTAATTTCGGAACTGAGGAAGAGGACAAAGGAGCGCGACTGAAGACCATGGGTAATTTCAGAACTGAGGAACAGGACAAAGAAGCGGGACTGAAGAAGACCATGGGTAATTTCAGGACTGAGGAACAGGACTAAGGAATGGGATTGAAGACCATGAGTAATTTCAGGACATGCATGAATAATTCGATTAGCACCTTTTTTGTGCCAGTAAGTTCCCTCGGACCGTGCAAGCTTTCGACGTGCCGTCTTCCAAAGATTCTGCCGCCCGTGGGGTAGGCGAGCCAAAACTACTTCGTTTTTTCGTATCTCCTGCAGACGCTGGGGTAAGTTGGGCTGACCCTTCTTCTTTGATCTGCGTCACTGGTCCTACTGGAAACAATCGCCCGGCATGAACGAATTTCAGTCGCGCATTCAAGCACACTCGCATCAAAATTAATTTCGATTTTTGATGTTTTCGTTTCCTAACAAGTTCTTCTTACGAAATGATTGAAAATTAAAATTAATTTACCAGTTCTGGATCCAAAAAGACAGGTTTTGGTTTTCTGTTTAGTCATGCGAAAATAATTTCTGTTTTCCTCTTGCAACTTCTTCGGACTGTTGACAGGTGAATTACATTTTGCAAGAGTACAACAATGTAAGCATGCTGTGTTGACCGTGACCCATGGCATGACTTCCGCCTACTTGGCAAATGCTTTCTTTGTTGTGACGGAAGCCTCGTAGATGTATTTTCAGTATTATTCGTTTCATTGTTTTACTTTCGCAAGCAACTGTACAGTACATTACATTACTGACTGGTGACTGCCCTAATGAAGTCTAAGGTTACAGCAATGCTTACTCAAGCACCATCGATCTTTGTTAGCATGCAGTGCAGGTACGTTCTCCTTTCCAATAAATCGAAATGATAGTGATTTCAAAAGACTTCAGTTAAAATTTGCTTTAAAAAGCGAATTGTTTTCATCGGGAATGATTTAGCCTAATTTCTCCGTTATAGAATAACCTTTCAGTCACTGTTTGCTTTAGGAAAAATAATTTCTTATATTATTTTTTCACTGAAACATTCGTTTGGCTGTTGAAAGTGGATTTCGTTTTGTTTACGGAAGTCGGAGTACAACTCTGTGCATGCCCTTTGCATGACATCCGCCTCTCTCACAAATAGTATACTGATTCTATTTCGATGTTTTTTCCTCGATGATTTCACTGTACTTCCATTCACCTAGCAAAGAATTTTACTAAGTTTATAACAAACAAATTAATTCATTGGGCCACCGCGAAGTTTACATCATGATATTAAAAAATAAATTCCTTTCACATGAGATCTAGGTAAAAGTTTTACTAAAACTCTGTATAATAGTCATAAATTGGTTTCCGTCACCTTACTTGAAAATGATAAATTTTCAGGCTTTTCAAAATGTATTCTTTAAAGTTGTAGTTTGTTTACATCTGTCTATAAGTCAGTCAGCAGCATTTTCGTAAGCGCTGTGACAGATAGAACAGCATGAATTAAGAACGTTGTTAAAACCTGGACCAAGGAATCGCATTGAGGGGCATGCTGTGGAACTGGCGGAACATGAATAATGAAGACCCTCGGGAACAACACCTAGGAACAGGACAGAACTGAGGAGCATAAACAATAACAAAACTAAGGAAAAGGACCTTGAAAAAGGATTCAGGAAATGATTCAGATTAAATTAAGATTAACATTAAGTGTAACTTCATAAGTGTAACTAAGATTAAGAAAATTTTCATAGACTGAGCCCCTTGGACTAAGACCAAGGAACAGTTCCTTCACTTGGAGTAAAGGGACCCTTGACAGGGAGCAGAAACAGGACCAGTTATTATGGACTAAGGAACCTAGATTAATACCAAGGAATAGGACCCTGGACTAGGACCAAGAAAAAGGACCTAGGACTAGAAAAAAGGAAATAAGTAGACAATTGATCTGCAGGCAGCAGTATAGATGAGGCCCATGCAATGACTAACAACTTGACTGCACAGACCTTTAAGATAGAGGTTCTTATGATGCAAGGGTTGTCACCAGGTTGTGGTCAGAGATGGGCAAGGGCTACCTCATGCCCTGGACAGGGAGTAGAAACAGGACCATTATGGCTTAAAGATCATGAACTCATACCACGGAACATAACATCTAGAGGGTATGGGGAACAGGAACCTGAACTAGGGATAAAAGGGCCTAGGACCAGAATAAAGGATCTAAGTAGAAGTTACGTCTGCAAACAGAAGTATGGGTAAGGACCATGGAATCACTTGAATGCAAAGACCTTATAAGTCGGAGGTTGTTATAAGGCGGAGGTTGTCACTAGGCGGTGGTCGGACCTGGGCAAGGGCTATCTCTTATAACTAAGGACCTTGCAATAAATTAAAGAACTAAGTAGAAGATACATCTGGACAATGGAATTACTTCTCTCAATAATTTTAATGCACTGACCTTATAATGCGGAGGTTCTTATGAGGCGGTGGTCCTAACAAGGCGGTGCTCTTAGACGGGCAAGAGCTAGTCTCTCTATACTAAAATAGGAATCGGATTAGTGAAAATTTTGTACGGATTTGTTTGAGCGGGTTGTGTGAGCTTCCGGGATGCGATTTTCCCACAATTCGGCCGCCCGTGGGGTAGGCGAGCCATCGCCCTTGCTTTTTCTCCTATCTGCTGCAGTCTTTGGGGTAAAAGGGGCCAACCCTTCTTTGAAGTGCGTCATTGGTGCCTGTTTTCACCATCGTCCGATTGTTTTCTGTAGGAGGATTATCACTGAATTGCAACAAGGCACTGTAGCACGGTCGGTAAAGCGGCGTGTCTCGTGAGCTGATATTGAGAGTTGGGAGTTCGACTCCCCTCAGGGGCAAATCTTTTCCTTTCGAAGTTTATTATTTCCGTTATTTTCGTGTTGAAACTGTTTTCAAAAGGCCAAGGAGACGTCTGGTAACTAAAATTTGCTTTTGGTGTAATTTTTAAGTTGGTTAGACAATTTTTTAACGTGTTTTGTTGTTCTTCCCTTTGATGAATGTTAGGACCACTTGGAGATTATCGTTGACTAAACAATGTGCCTGTGTAGCTAAGTGGTTAAATGCTCGCCTGCTACCAAAAATGTCTGGAGTTCAATTCCTTTCATAGCAAAATTTTTGGTGTTTTTGTTTTCTGTTATTTAAATAGTTTACAATTCTTTTCAATGTGTTAAAGTCACTTTGACAAAACTAGAAATCTTTTTGAAATGACTCAAATCTTTGGATCTATTTTTTCTCATATCTTTTCACTTATAGATTTATTTTCAATTTATTTTTCACTTATAAATTTATTTTCAATTTATCTCTCGACACTAAACTTTCACTTTCATTTCGTTCTTATTTCAATTTTAATTTCATCTTCGATTTTGATGTCAAGTTTTATTGCAGCTGAAGAATTAAGAATAATATTAAAATTTATTTTCAATTAAAGATTAATTTTACTTTTACTAATATTAACATTAAGGCCAATGCTCTTAGGTAACAAATAAACGGGGGGTCCATATAAACGGGAGGGGGGTGGGAAATTTTTTTGAACATTTAATAAAGAGGGGGTCTTATTAAGTTTAGGGGGTGGAGGGAAATTAATAAACGTAGTTCAATCCTTTCACAAGTGAAATTGTTTCTTTGAAAATTAATAAATGGGGGGTCCTATTGAGTTCCGGGAGTGGGAAAAAACTCAAAACTAATAAACGGGGAATGATTATTTGGCATCTAAGAGTATGAAGACAAATTGAGATGATGATTAAGTTTGAGATTGACACTATTGCATGTGGTGATAAATAACAACATTAACATTAATTTTCAGTTTCAATGTCATTTCAGATTTACATCAAGATTAACATAAAGGTTCAGATTAAGACCAATGTGAAAATGAGCTTCAGTTTACAAATTAAGAAAAACTTCAAGTTGAAGTTCAAAAATGAAAGACTGATACTTAGACCAAGACTAGCACAGACTAAGACTGATACTGAGCTGGAGTTCAAGATTTACTAAGACTAAGATTAACATTAACATAAGGTTGAGATTAAGATTAAGAGTAAGAGTAAGATTAACATTAAAATTAAGATTCTGATTCTGATTCTGATTAACATTTAGATTAACATTAAGGTCAACATTCCAATTCAGGTAGAAGTTAACATTAAGATTCCATTTAACTTGAAGACTAAGATTAAGACTAAACTAACATTAAGATTGAGATCAAGATTTAGATTATACAGCACCTATAACCACCTCGATGCACAGTGCCTTTTAGGTGGCAGCTCTTATTGGCGGAGTTCATCGGAGGCGGTGGTCCTCATGAGGCGGTGGTCTTACACGGGCAAGGGCTAGTACAAACCTAATATAGCTTGGGGGCCAGCACAGATCCTCATAACCCCGGGGGTACATGACTTATGAATGGACGGGGATGTGCCGCCCAGACTTCGGAAACCCACTCCCTTCTAATATTGATAAACTTTCGACTTTTGTTCAATTTTCCACCCTCTTTTATGGGGTTTTGGTTAAAATCAAACTCATGTTTAGAGAATTTCAGGGCCAAAAACCCACCAATATGAGCGGCACGTACCCGCACCAAAATTCTTCTAAGTACCCCCCGGGCTCATAAAAACGCTAATCTTAAAATAAAGAACTTTTTTTCAAAGTCAGTGTGCATAAAAGGAAGGGGGACGGAAAAGTATGAACAGCATGCAAATAAACAATAAAAACCTGTCAACCTGCATAACGGAGTACCCCTCGAGTATCCCCCGGGAGTGGAGGTCAGGGCATTTTTTAAGAGTGTAACAACAGGGAAATGTTCCCCAGGAGGCCCAATGACTTCCCCAATAGTAAGTTGCAAAATCACACAAATTCCCCAATGATTTGGGCTTTTATCAATTCCTACTTACCCATGTATTTTTTCAAAATACACATAGTTTTTTCAAAGTGAGAATCATAAGCACCTAGAAGAGCTGAGATTTTGTTCAAATTTTTTATTGAGTAAGCTTTCTTTTTACAATAACACCATGCAAACTTGTCAATTACATACATTTAACAAGAGCCACAACCAGAGTTTTTAGGGGGTACCAGTCATTCTCCGAGGGCTGCAACGGGCTGAAAGATCAACTTTGAAGGCTGGACCAAAAGTCAGAAAAGACAAGTAGCACACACAGCGCTACCTGCACCTGTATGGAATCAGTACGAACAACTGTAATGCACAACCTAACTGTAATACTCAAAGGTTATTCCTCTACCGTGGCTGATTTGGACAACTTAACTTCGTAACTTCTCAAAGTTAAGACTGGCGGCAGGACTAGCGGCTGCGTGTTTTGATGCGCGGCCGCGAGCGCATGTAGCGGCGGCGAGCTGGACTGTAGTTATTAGAGTTTATAAAAAAGAGGTTTTTACAAAAATAACTAATATTTCGGACTTTTTTTGAAAGGTGATCTTTTCGCGCCCAGTTTAGAGAAAGTAATACCACAAGACATTTCTAGCGATCCCACATATTATTTGGATACCAATAGGCCTACATTGCAGTTCAGATTTAAAGCAACCTACAGCACAAGTGGAAGAAGCCATCTTAGCGCTCAAAAACTCCACATCACCAGGCCCGGATAATATTCCCGTAAAGATATTCAAAGACGCTATCAAGCTTGTCTCTAAGCCCTTAACATTGATCTTCAATGCGTCTTTTCAAAAGGGAATTTTTCCTGCCGATTGGAAATAAGCTAGGGTTGCTCCAGTCTTCAAAGCTGGTAATAAGTCTGATCTTAACAACTATAGACCAATTTCGGTGCTCCCAGTCACTTCGAGAATTTTTTAGAGAATCGCTCATAATCAATTATATGAGCATCTCAAAACTCAGCACTGTCTCTCAAATAATCAATTTGCGTATCAAAAGCTTCATTGTACAATATCTTCCTTGTTGAATGTTGTAGACCCATGGTTTGAAAATGTATGTAGATAAAGGGAAGTCAACATTAGCGAGGGGCATTTCACTCTGCAAAAAGGCGTACGAGATTTCCATTAAAACAAAAGGACTTTCAAGGGACTTCCGAGAAAACAATAGGACTTCCAGCAAAGGTGTACGAGATTTCCAAGGAGTGAATTGCCCCTCGAACATTAGTATATTCTTAGATCTGGAGTTACATGTGGCATTCCAGAAGGGTCGTGTCTGGGGCCTCTGTTGTTCATAATCTATATGAATGATTTTGAAAACTCCCTAGAAAACATGTCCCCGATTATGTATGCTGACTATACTATTTTTTGCATACTGTGGTGAATAGGCAGTACTGTGGTGGGTTACTGTGCTTGATGTGGTGGGTTATTATGCTTGTTGTGGTGGTGTTTTTGCGTACTGTTGTGGATAAGCACTACTGTGGTGGGTTACTATGCTTGTTGTGGTAGTGTTATTTGCGTACTCTGGTGGAGAGCACTACTGTGGTGGGTTATTATGCTTGATGTGGTGGTGTTTTTTGCGTACTGTGGTGGATAAGCATTACTGTGGTGGGTTATTACGCTTGAAGTGGTGGGCTACTATGTCTTGATATGGTGGTATTTTTTGCATACTGTGGTGGATATGCACTACTGTGGTGGGTTATTATGCTTGGTGTGGTGGGTTATTATGCTTTTTGTGGTGGTTTTTATTGCGTACTGTGGTGGATAAGCACTACTACAAGCATAATATCCCACCACAGTACGCAAAATATACCACAACAGCAGAGCTTATCCACCACAGTACGCAAAAAACACCACCACAGTACGCAAAATATACCACCACAGTAGTGCGTATTGATTCGCTAACGTGACTGTACTAACAACCTCCACTGTACTGAACAGCCTCCATCCATTGTAGCGACTGCACAGACATCCCGGCTGATAATTAGAAAAGAAACCTAAAACATTGATTAGAGCTGAAAATAATTTCCGGTTATGACTTGAGGTTTTGTCGCCAGATTGTCGTTTGCTGACGTCTGAACGTAACAATGATACTGTAATGGCATGTGTGCACAAATTTGCGTTCGTTCCCATTCTCCTTTTTTCAGTTTTCTTAAAAGTAGGAAATTTTCCCGATTTGAAAAAGAGACGTTTATTTGATTTGTACATACTGGGTGCGGCGGCTAAGTACTTAGAGAATGGTACCACCCTAGGTAATGTCTGCGCAGTATTGTGGAGGATGTGCAGTAATGTGGAGGGATTTTCGCAGTAATGTGGAGGGTGTTCAGTAATGTGGAGGGATATCATCAGTAAGGTGGAGGGATTTTTGCAGTAATGTGGAGGATGTTCAGTAACGTGGAGGGCTATCTTTCAGTAATGTGGAGGGTGTGCAGTAATGTGGAGGGCTATCTTTCAGTAATGTGGAGGGATATCATCAGTGATGTGGCGGTTGCGGAGTAATGTGGAGGGCTATCTTGAAGTAATGTGGAGGGCTATCATAAGTAACGTGGAGGGCTATCTTTCAGTAACGTGGAGGATGTTCAGTAATGTGGAGGAATATCTTTCCGTAATGTGGTGGCTGCGGAGTATTGTGGAGGGCTATCTTAAAGTAATGTGGAGGGCTATCATCAGTGATGTGGAGGGATATCATCAAAATGTGGTGGTTGCGGAGTAATGTGGAGGGCTATCTTGAAGTAATGTGGAGGGCCCGAGAAATCAAGAAGCACTCTCGTAGCGGTTGCCGAGAAGTTTCGTTTTTTAAACGATTCTCATTGACAAGAAATGCAATTCGGAAGCTAAACCGTGCGTTTTTTAGCCATGAGAACCTTCACACTGCTTAAATATTTCATCATATAAGTGTAAGAATCACAGTTTTGGTTCATTTGCGTAAAATGTCTAATACATATATATTAACAAAACATGAATAAGATATATCTAACATATGATATGAATTATCTAATATATGAATATAAATTCGAAGAAGAAAACATTGTTCTTTTTTACAAACGAAGATACAATGAGTTGAGCGATAAACTGATCTGTACATGAATCAGTGGCAATTTATTTTGTCTCTCTTCCTCAGTCTAATAGCAAGTTTATTCACGTAATACTGCTTGTTTGCCTTACTTTGTTCAACCCTTTGCGTGTGGACATCGTGATAGCAGCAGAACGTATTCACATTCGTTTTGTTTCGAAGCCCTCCTACAGGTAGTATCTATTTTGCAAACCCAAAAACTTTAATTGACGTTATGAACAGAAAAGAAAAATATTGCTATTTAGTTTGTGACCTTTCTGTTTGATTAGTGTCAAATGATAACCACAACGACATGAATGAAATATTACGTGAATAAACTTGCTATTAGACTGAGGAAGAGAGACAAAATAAATTGCCACTGATTCATGTACAGATCAGTTTATCGCTCAACTCATTGTATCTTCGTTTGTAAAAAAGAACAATGTTTTCTTCTTCGAATTTATATTCATATATTAGATAATTCATATCATATGTTAGATATATTTTATTCATGTTTTGTTAATATATATGTATTAGACATTTTACGCAAATGAACCAAAACTGTGATTCTTACACTTATATGATGAAATATTTAAGCAGTGTGAAGGTTCTCATGGCTAAAAAACGCACGGTTTAGCTTCCGAATTGCATTTCTTGTCAATGAGAATCGTTTAAAAAACGAAAATTCTCGGCAACCGCTACGAGAGTGCTTTTGATTACTCGGGCCTCCACATTACTTCAAGATAGCCTCCACATTACTCCGCAACCACCACATTATTGATGATATCCTCCACATCACTGATGATAGCCTCCACATTACTTTAAGATAGCCTCCACAATACTCCGCAGCCACCACATTACGGAAAGATAGTCCTCCACATTACTGAACATCCTCCACGTTACTGAAAGATAGCCTCCACGTTACTTATGATAGCCTCCACATTACTTCAAGATAGCCTCCACATTACTCCGCAACCGCCACATCACTGATGATATCCTCCACATTACTGAAAGATAGCCTCCACATTACTGCACACCCTCCACATTACTGAAAGATAGCCTCCACATTACTGAACATCCTCCACATTACTGCAAAAATCCCTCCACCTTACTGATGATATCCCTCCACATTACTGAACACCCTCCACATTACTGCGAAAATCCCTCCACATTACTGCACATCCTCCACAATACTGCGCAGACATTACCTAGGGTGGGTACCCGGTAAAAACTCTTATTTTGGCTCTTCTTGCTTTTCAATGTAACTGACAAGCTTTCAAGGATGTACTTTAAGGAAAGCTATCTTAGACCAAATTCTAGCAAAATTGCAGCCCTAGTTGCTTATTGACCAGTAGTTGGTTATTAAAAAGATAAGTGTAGGCCAATTTAACATGATAATTTTAAAGCCAAATTAGCCATATACATTTTCTTCTTCGTGACATTTAAAAAATCTCGCCCATGATGTGTTAGCCATTGAACTTTGCTTTGTGTAACTCATCTGAGTGACGGATATTCGGTTAGCCGCATCTGCAAGTAACCGGCACGATTCCTACTATTATGGTTTTGTCTTTACCGAGATTCCAGATGCCTAACATTAACATAATATCAAATATAACAGGCAGCATGAAATGCACATTTTGTGAGACGCAAATTTCTGTCGTATCATCAATGCAGAGTTGGCCATTGTTTTTAATACGTGTATGGTGGAAAGGCTGACTGATCTGAGGGTTTAAGTCCATCGAGGGGCAAATCACTCCCTAAAAAGTGTACGTGATTTTTAATCAGGGGTTATTTTTGTGTGATTAATGTGATTAATTTGTGATTAATTTGATTATTTGTGATTAATTTGATTATTTTGTGATTAATTTGATTAATTTGTGATTATTCTTGAAAGCGTACGTGATTTTAATCAGTGATTTGCCCCTCGAAGTCCATTATGCTCAGATGAAAAGTAGAACTGAAACAGTTTCTTGTGATTTTCATTGAAATCGAGCTTACTACGTAGCAATTATTTTATTACTAAACAAAGAAAAATAATGTATCAGATGAAAATATACAATTTGAATGTAAATAATACATAATACAGTGTAAATTTAAGAAATATTTCTGGAATAACTTGAAATTTTCAATTTAGTAAACAAAATAATTCATTTTAAAAAGGGTGATTTTAACGGTATAACCCTTTTATGATAAATATTTTTGCTCTAGAAATTCATGTTAGTATTTATTTGCCGGAACATATTTCAAGAAACTCTGGATGAGGCTTTATTTATATAGAAATTGCGAAATATTAAATTAAAAATTGAGAAATATTGGACCGACTCCAGAAAGAAAGACTTTTCTCCTTCCAGTTTTTACATATCCATTCTTGTTGACGAACTTTTATGATAAATAGCTTCACAGTGTGACAGAGTGAATATGGCGGGTATAATATATTTATTATCAACATTGTCAGCGTATCGTGGCGAAGACAAACGTCACAAAAATATTTTTCTGTATTTCGCTATCAAATTTGAGGTGTGCATAGGCAGTGTTTCAGGGACTGCAAGCCAAGATAAAAGTAGGTTTGAATGGTGAAATTTTCTTCATGAAAATGTTATGGGAACACTCAAATGATAATTCCTTTTGCATTCCGACAATACCACAGGGGGATATACAACTGAGTCAAATTTCATGTTCAAATTTCACAGCAAGTCATATCTCAGCAAAGCCTTGAGTGTCATGAAGTTACATACTGCTCTGCATACTGTTTTTTTGCTCAGTTCCGTTGTTTCACAAATTGCATTTCGTCTTTGAGATATATAACCCGCTTGATTTAAAATACAATTCGTCCATTTCACCTTACTTTCGCAATCACAATGTGTCTTAGGCATACAGTCAATAAGAGTCCGCAAATGAGCATTCAAAGCTGCAAACTTTACTTTATTACAATAGTCAGAGTCAACACAACGGTGCTCACTGTAGATCAGGTTGAGAAAACATTGACTTTTATCAATCATTTCAGACTCAGTAACAGCGTCTTGTAGATCTGAAATTTTGTCAAAACATTAGTTCGTAAATCAAAATACTTTCATCAGAATTCAAGGACTGTGAGCCTAATGATGAAGTTCGTTTCGGATTAGACGAGCGCCGAGAATTGCGCGATTTGAATAACCTCGGCATGCAGCGACAACGAAAACAAATACTTGTCGAATCCACCGACATGGAGTCTGAATCATAAGTCATGTCGTTCTCGTAAAAATCACTGTAATTTTCTTTTAAATTCACAATATCTGCTCCACCTATCGATTGAAGATCATTATTTTGTTGATCGTACGAAGAGAGCCTGCCATTTTTCAGCTTAAATTTTTTTGATAATCCATCACTTTGAGAGTCGGTATGTTGCAATGGTTGAACGACTGAGACATTTTCACCCATTTCATCTCGTTTTACTCCATCACTTTCAAAAGATAAAAACCCACTATCTGATTCAGAATTTCTTGCCGTTCTATATCGTTCCTCTCTTGCAATTTTATTCGCTTTTACTGTTCTAGAACTACATGAAGCTTGACGATCGTGGCGCTTTGCCTTCGGTGGTTCACTGTTGGCCCTTCTCCTCGATCTACGTAACAGCAGACATCCAACTGAATTTCGAGATTTTTTGACTGAACGATCTTTTCTGCTACAATCAGCCATGGTAAATATGAATATAAACTTGAAGTTATTATCTCAAATCATCTTGCTTTCCGTGTGTTTAGCCGTTGAGGGCGAAATGTAAAACAAGACCAGTAATCCTTTTTGCCTCAAAGATCAACGTCGAAATGTGAAATTTCCCGCTGTTAAAATTCGAAAGACCACTGCTCACACTGAAATCACACTGTTTTCAATGAGTGGCCGTGGCTCCCATAAACACGACACTTAAAAGATAACCCTGAAGTGACTGCCAAAATTCTACCAAACAGTGGGGCGCTTTTGCTAATTATTGAGTTCCGACCATAAATTTCTGATGCCCTGAAATAGTCTCTATCAATCATTTCGACTTCTGATGACAGATTCGATAGGGTTCACCGTAACGTCTGAGAAGAATTCTTTCTTTCTTTCACCCTCAATGCACCATCAACTTGAATTATATTTATTTTGAAATTGCCTATTTTCGACATTTAGTGAATGACATGAATTAAATTTAAGAATCTGGGTTCTCCGACTTTAGCTCTTCAGAATATTGTTGAATAAAGAACCTTAATGCCGCTTGTTGCATTTGTAAAAGTGATAGTCTAACATATGCAGATAATAAGTACATCATTCTTTGCATTCTGCCCTGGCCGCTTTGCTCCAGCAAATAGAAAACAATCATAAAAAAGCATGAAAAACTCTTCATCCGACATCTTGTTTCGAGAACGAATGAAAAAAGCAAGAAAATTTCGCTTCAGGTCAAGAAATTAATCCGTGATGACATTTGGCAGAAATAAGGGCAGCTCGGGAGCTGCCCATATTTAATTAGTCGGCCTGTTTCATCCTTACTAGAATTTATGGATAGTAGAAAATGCAAAAAGTCCTTGCACACTAGGAAAAAGGTGTTAATTTGTTAATCCTTACTAAAATTTGGAAAAGTACTCTAGTGTGCAAAGGCTATCTAACAATTAACATGATTTTCCTGTCATCTATTGTTTTTACAGGAAATCGGACTTGAAGCAAGCCACATTGCAGCCATGACAGAAAAAGGCTAAAAAATATTACTCTTACTACAGTATACCCTTTCAGCAATTTTCAAGACAACTATTCTTCAAAGTATACATTTGAGTTCTTACATTCTTATAGCGTAGCAAACGTTCGTTCTTGCGTGACCTTGACATAATAAAGTAGGTACACAATCAAATAAGTTATTTCATATCAATATCATAAATATAATATCATCATCGCCATCGTAAAAACTCCTATTATTACGTGATAAAAGCTTTGATCAGTCCAAACACCATTCTACCGTGGGCACGGTTTCGTTAAAAACACTAAAAATTAGAAATGAAGTAAATCTGCTTAAAAAAATTAAATATTTTTGGATTATTCCAGGAACATCAAAGTCACTCTACACAAAAAAATAAATCTATCTTTTAGCAAGCAAAATCGCAAGCAATATGAATTTTTAGAAATGAAAGAGAAATTTTGAAATGTTTCGAAAAAAGAGCCTAGCCAATCGAACGTCCGGATGAGAAATTCAGTTCAGCAAATAAATTAATCCTGATAAATTATGAGAACAGATTGGCACCTCAATTTCAAAGCTAATAACTTCCTGTTGATCCAAAGAAAATTTTCCCTCTTATTTTCTAACAAAACAGATACACTTTTTTCAATAAGCAACTGGATTTTTGGTCCAGCCCTCAAAGTTGTGATGTACAAGAAAGCTATCTCAATCAAAAGCTTATTAAAAACTCAGCCCTAGTTGCTTATTATAAAAAAGTTGAATCTCTTCATACACTTTCATTAATGAAAACGTCCAGATATCTTTGCAGAAACGTCGGAATTGGGAGAGGGGGCTGAGGTGGCGCCCAAATAATTTCGAAAACAACACCTTATCGGCCCATTTTACGCCAGCCCGAGGAGGCGTTAATTTTCGTTACGCGGGGTTGTTATAAGGGCCGGCAATAAACGGGCCAAATATGTGGAACTTTTCTCGAAAAGCGGCGAGGCATTTTTCATACAGGACAGACAGACGCTGTCTTTAAACGAAAAATGGGACATTATAAACAGGGTAAATATAAATTGACTGTAGATGTAGCAGAAATCAGTTGTTCATTGGTTTTCTTCTTTACACCTCTGGCCAGAATTTGCTCAAAATATCAATAAAACACATATATACAGTAAGCTAGAAAATTGAAAGTTCTTTAAGATGCTGTATATAACCTTTAGACTGAAGTCCTAAGTTTTGAACACAGGAAAATACTTATTAGTAAATTCAGATGTAGTGACCATTCGCTTATGATTGAGGTGGGAAGACACAAGGGTCTGAATGTAGAATAACGTTTTTGCAAAATGTGTCAGCTCGGTGTTACTGAAGATGAATTTCACTTCCTAATGGTATACCCGGCTTATGATAATCTGAGAGCTATCCTACTCTCGGCTGCCAAGGTTAAAATCTCCAATCCTGAAAGACAATGCACCACAATTCTGAGTAGTGAAACTAGCGAGGCTATCCGCCCCTTAGCCAAGTTCATTGCCGATGCGATGATGCTGAGAAAATCACAGTTAGCCAGTTAGCCCCCTGCATGCTCCAAACACCACAAATTTATTTTTTGTAACGTGTATGAAAAAAATGCCAATCTAAGCCAAACAAGGGCCGGTATTTTGAAAAATTTTCCGGGGGAGCATGCCCCCAACCCCCTAGATGGTTTTGGCTAACACTGCTCACACGTTACCGTTGAAAAGATGAAATCACAACGAACATGCTCTACCCATTCTGTTAATTGAGGCTTGCCTGATTACGTATACTGTCTTTCTTTTCGGGTAAAAGTCATGGACAATTGAATGGACCTCGTCTCCTAGGCTGGAGAAGTTGCTTTCTCTGTAGAATTTTGGAATAGTTAGTGTCTGGATAACTGGAATTTTCATAATGGAGCATTTGCGAGCTTCTAAATGGTGTGGTTTCAAAAATGAACCCAAATTTTGCTCGCTTCGCTCGCAGCCCTAATTTTTAAACCATTCCGCAGTCCATTGGGAGAGATTTAAAAAAATGTTATGCATTTGTATTGAAAAAAACTGTTTCTCGGCCACATGAAGTTTGCGAGGCCCGTCTTACTAGCCTCAAACCCATCCAAAGGAAACCTTGCTTTCGAACTTGAAGAAAATTTGGAGAAAGATTGCCTCTTTTCTTGTCGATGAATCTGAAAATGCTCCCTTAAATTTGTGAAAACCGCCACTTAATTCTTTTGCTTATTTAGGCTTTAACACATCTTGAGGCTTGGATTCACAGACTCGGTATAGTTAAAGTAGAAAGTATCAAGGAATACAGCAAATATCAACACATAAGAAGCAAAGTTTTTAAACGCAGCCTCAGGTTGCCCTGCTTATCATTGGTCTGAATACATTGTTTTTGCTCGAGTCCAAGAATGAGATTAATTCACACAGGCCAGTTGAGGAGGAAGGAAAACAACCTCTGTTAAAGATTTCTTTCATAAGATTGGTAGAAAATGTGTAATTCCGGGCTGTACATATTCTTAATAGATTAAAAAGGTTCTTTACGATGTATTTTCGCGAATTGTGTGAGCGTTACGCCGGCTCTCAATTACTGTAGACGCAAACCTTTGCGTGAAAAACTTTCGCAACGAAAAGCAGGTCATTTCAGAAAATAGCCGTCCACTTCAACTGTCTGGAAATAGCCTTGCGATCTGAATGTAGACCACTACGTTACTTCACACTGAACATGACTGTACAACTAAAACAGCACAGATGAACAAGCCTTGGATGAACAAGCCTTTTCAAACCACATACAAGAGCAATGGACCAATCAGAACGAATACCGGCCGGTGTACTGTAAGTACTTCACTTACTTCACATGACACCACATGACAGTATAATTTTATTCTCAGTCCTAAGCCGCGGCCTACACGTGCGACTTTTGCTTTAAATGGCGACAGGACAGAATTGTCGCCACGACCGTAAAAACTAAAAATCCTACTTCATACGTATAGCCAAGGATAGATTTATCGAACAAAAATGTTCTTCGCAGAAAATTGATAGTGTTCAACTTTGCCAATGATGTCATAGCGTGAAGCTGTTATTTTTTGCATTGACGATGCAGCACATTGCTATGTTTTCACGTGTTTCGCGAAATTTTCTAGGAACCATTCCTCTTATCGCATAAGTTAATTGTCGGAGAACTTCTGTCACAGCATTTCTCAGAATGGGACATTTTCAGGTGTGTCGCTTCGCCAGAACTAATGAAAATCGCACGTGTGAAAACGCAAAATACGAATCTGGAGCGTTCAAACGTATGACAATGGTTTTCAATAATTTGCAAATGTGGAACTTTGAACGACAATGTCACAACCTCGAGGAAATTGACCTTGCAATTGTGAATTCTTTTTGTTATTCTATATCTTTAGGAAGTCATAAATGCTGTATAATCTCAACTAAGAAAGTGGTTTAAGTAAACGTGCTACGATCCACATCCACAGTTTTTCTTTCCGCCTGCCTTATATCAGTGAAATTTGGATGAGTAAATTTCGAGTAGCCGAATAAGAGAGGCGTTTTACCCTTAATCAATCAACTTAGCTGCCCATTCCTCCGAGATTGAAAAATAAGTAACCAAGGTATTTTTTCCGGAATAAAGATTTGAAATACCAATTAAAGGAAAAACGAGCGCGTTAGCCTTTCTCTCTGGGATCATCCCCGACGGATATCTTCTTGCTTCGTTCTCGGTACCATCCCGAGGCTGTCCCTTTGCATTTGCGAAATTTCGCGAGAAAAACAGTTTTTTCTCCACCAATCTCCAACAGTTGGGCTGCAGCTTTCACTTTCAGCAATTTGGACCTGCGCACATCTCTGACGACGGTATAGGCCGTCATCAACTCATTATTTTAGACGACAGGCTCAACAGCGGTTAGGGAATGCCAAAATTATTACTTCAGGGTCAATAGAATTCGGATTCAGTTGATTCGGATTCAGAATCGGATTCAGATTCAAAATTGGATTTTTTTTTGACAGTAAAATAAATGCATGGTGCAACAATGCAATAATGTTATAAGATGTATGTATAATATACATGTTCTACATCCTGTAACTGTCATCGTCCAGTAAAAAATGGGCTAAACCTATTCGATTTTCAAAGAAAATCGGTAAGAGTTGTAAGCATTGCTACTTCAAGAAAGTGGTGCTCTATAAACCACCACAGTAGTGCGTATCCACCACAGTAGTGCGTATAGATTCGCAAGCATGAATAACATGAATGAATTAATGGTTAAATAGTGACACCCAGAGGCAGAAAAGAATTTAACTGAAAGAAATCTTTATTAGCTAAATAGAAATAAGATCCAGGAAAAGGGAGGGAATCATTGGACAACGCTTAAAGCAAAATACTAAAATTGAGGAGAATTGTGCATTGATTTCCTCTTATCCAAAATTGTCACTAATTCACCATGTGGACAGCAAGATAAATTTTGGATCGACGAACAGCGAGCAACGCGAAAACTAGTTTTGTTCTCTTCTGTTTTTGAAGTTCGGGCTCCGACCATACAAATTGCTAAAGTTTTGCATTTAGAAGAAAAGATTACAACATTGTACAACGAGTAGTTGCGGTGCAAAGCGACGAATAGGCAAGATACAAAAGAGATTACTGTATATAATTTTACTAATATTTCGCCCCGGCAATCAGGGCTTTGCTTGAATTTTATTTGGTGGGTGATTGTGCTCCCATTGTGCTTTGCGGAAGTCAATGGATGGTTTGGCAAGAGAAGTCGGCTGATGTAGATGACGTAATATGATATTGGAAGTTGCTGCAGGGTGGAAATGTTTGTTTAATGTACATATGAAAAAATAAGAAATCAGTGCAAAAAAATAAAAGGGGTAGTTGTTAAAAATGATGCTTCCAAAAATAAGCAAAACGTGCTTACAGATTGTAGGGAACACAAGATCGGAGAATCAAGACAATTCTGGCAAAATTTCAGCCTAAAAAATTTTCAGCCACTAATTTAGACTTATTACACGAGTCTCATATTCCGCTCATAAAATATAGACCAACAACCACATCAGTTCGCTAAGCTGAGACTCATATCTCAACAATGTTCAATAGCGGCCAGTTTTAGATTAAACTTGTATTCCGAATTCGAATACTTTGATCGAAAGTCGCATTCGCCGTTTCGTTTTGCTGGTCTCTGATTTTTTTTTTCGTTTCACCTTTTTTTTTAATTTATAATGTTTTGATTGATTAAATTTTGTTCTATCGTTCGATCGGACGCAAAATCGAATTGCAATGAGAGTGGGATGTAAGTCAACCTCTTCCCCAGGGTAAATATGGACTTATTACATTCGTCGTAGTCTACGCTCCTCCACACTACACCACTCCGCCCCACTCTGAGGAAACAGCTGTATGTTGTTGTAGTTGTTAGAAGCAGGTAATAAGTCTAGGGTGAATAGGCCTCTACGCGAAACTCCGCTGTCCATATTCGACCCTGGTATCGGCTTTGTCTATTCGCAATTTGATTGGCTATTCAAACAATAGAAATTTTAAGTGACGTCACAGTTCCTTCAAAATTTCACACCAAAATAGGCCGAAGAATGTGTAAAAAACATCTATAAAAACTAAAAAATGATGCTACACGAGATATTGTATCTTGCCTTACAGTTATCAATGAAATTCTTTGCATTTTCTTTCTAAGAACATCTGCTTTCGGAATCTACAACTTGTTTTTAAGCCTAGGCCAAAATTGCCAGTATTTTGGCAGATTTTGTGGCCGGTACCAGGGCCAAAATCGATTTGACGGTTAAGATTCGAGGAAATTCGATTTGGGGCCTGGTGACGAGAGGTACTAAGCTAGTAAAAATACAGAAAATAGAGCGTCGGATTGGCTCCACGAATTTTAGTCCCAGTCTGAGCAGCTTTCTTACAACAACAACAACTGGGACTCGTGTAATAAAGTCCACCCCTAATTACGATGGGATTACGACTCTGTTAAGTCAGCCAATCCTCGTATGGGTCCATTTGTAACAAGTGTTTTTATATTTCGTACTTACTTAGGCATCAGCAATACAAAAACGAAGGATGGTCCTCTGTTACATTAGAAGTATGTATTCCTTTAACATGGACAACAAATATCCTCGTATAACAGACGCGAGGAAAGTGTACCACTCCATGACAAACAAACATCATATTCAGATTTCGTCATTGCCTGCTTGAAATTGCATTTATAATCAAGACATATAGACACATTTTCATTAAAGTCTTCAATGTGTGGACTTTTATTTCAGAACGAATATTGGCTGGTCTACTATGGTTTTTGATTTTCATAATCGTCAATATTGATATTCCGTTCTTATTTCGTTGTTTTCTTTACACATTAGCTACATTTCTAATCTTAAAATTCTAGTCAGTTTTGTGATGTTGAGTTCAAGTGATTAAAATTTTTTAATTTCTTAAATTTATATCATGTCCAAGCAGGGGATATGTATGGAAGTGATGATGATGATGATGATGATGATGAGTGATGATGATGATGATGATGATACTCTCAGTGTCCTAGCGCTGCACCGCATCAAATGTTACATAATTAAAGAAAAAGTGTAGAATTCATGTCATCTTTTCTGTTTCAGAGTTTCTGTTGGTACACGCATAAGACAACTGAGCTCCATTTAATTTTGCAAAGGATCGGTTTCTACTACAACCAAACTGAACGAAACGCGCACAGGAGAGCGGATATTGTATTTGCATCGCTATTTCTACCAATGCGCGCTTCCAAATGCTCCGCTTAGCACTTTTTGGAAAGTTCAATTGACTTCAAATGTCGCCTGCCAAATGAATTGCCCAAAAGCTTCACTTTGACGAATCTCAATGTGGAATCTCAGCCTGCCTTCGAATGGTTTATTATAATATTGGCAAATCTTAGCAACTTCATATTTTTACTCGCGATTTTCAACAGGGAAACAACCTTCATTGACGCGCGTTTTTGGTTTGTGTGACTACTTTATTTCACCTTCAAATAGCCACGTAGATAAGTGCTGTAAATAAGAAAAATGCTTCAAAAGAAGGATTGAATTTGACTGAAGGAAAATTCACTTCTCAAACACATATTTAATTCTGATAGAAATAAATGTTGCAACTTTAATATACTTCAGTGAAAATCTTCCTGAATACCTATACCAAATATTCAGCTGTGTAAGCCTCAATCTCAAATTACAGCATGTCAAGCAACTTTGAGTCCTGAGATTGTTAAAATTATTGGCAATTTTGAGGACTGGACCATCATCCAAATTACGTATTGAAGAAATCAGGCTCATCATTCAAGTCCTCGAATTCACAATACTTTTCAAGTGTCAGCTGTTGCGTTATAAAACACAATCTCCAGATAAAAATATTTCTTACTAGTTTTCATCAAAGCGAATGTGTTCTCTTTTCACTTCACTTGATCTATCCATCACCTTGTTAACCTTCTTGCTTATCTAGAAAAAAGCAATAGTGAAAATGAACATCACATTTAGCATTTTAAGACATTATAAATATCTTTACATTTTAGAAAACAGTGGCATCATTCTTTTCATAAAACGAACCCTTTAAGAAAATTAACGGTACGTTATGGGCAGCACATTCCTTCTACGTCGCTGTTTCGCTTAGCTTTCCGGAATTTATTTAGAGCGATAGAAAGCTTGCAACACAAGAAAATAAAGAGAAACGAAGCAACCTGTAAAGAGGCCCGCACAAGCTAAAGACCCACAGGTACACCGCTCCAAGGGACTTTTTTCAGGCACAGACACTGGTCGGTACATGTTCAAGAAAAATTCTTCCCACTATACGATAATGTTTTGTGCAAACGTGCCTGCAAATAGAAGAATGAGAGACAACTTCAGAAATAACCTAAATTCTAATGCTGAATAACATGCGTGACAACTGTATTTTATTCTGTTCAACTCGTCCGCAATTTCCATTTAAAAGTTGCCAAAATCCAAGAAACGCAGCCCATTCAGAAAAGCATGAAAATTGAAAGTCACTGGTGAAGGTTCAAACAACTTTTTTTTCATTTATTAGAATCTAAGATGTGACTTCTGAAGTTTGACGAGAGCTTAAGTTTGACGTAATGGCGTTAGGCCTTCGCTTTTTTTGCTGGGCAGTCAAATAACAGCTTAAAATGCTTAAAGTACGATTCTATCTTGTCAAAGGGGGTCAAGAAAATAAACTACTTTGTCTACAGATAAACAGCTCAAAACATAACCCTTCAATCATTTTCTCAAACTCCATTCTTCGTCCGCATACTGACGTGAGTCAATGAAAATTGTCTGTACTTTACTCCTTGAGACCTCAATCTAGGCATCGGATGCACAACGTAAATCATTTGCGAAAACCCAATAAGTTATTAATCTAAAGATTGGTATGAAAAATACACTCTTTTTTATAAGAATATAGTTTATAAGAATATTCAGGCTCAGAATCAGCCTATTTTTAAGAATATTGTAAGAATATGCTCAGCCTCAGCTCTCCCATATTTCTGTCTCATTTTTCAGTAGATGCCTGTTTTGCAATGTTAGAACGAAACTTCATGATTGTTAACAACATTCTTTTTGTTATAATAGTTAAATATTTCTTTCGCTCGACCATATCAGATGATTTTTCTTTTAACTACGTTCCCCTAAAACCGCATATCAGATTTGAGAAATAAGAATACTTTAAGAATATATTCAGGCTCAAAATGAACATTTTTTTAAGAATATTGAGGCTGGACAAAATTTATAGTATTCTTATAAAAAAAGAGTGTAAAGGCGTGCAGCATATACTCTATGTAAATGTTACTACCGAACATCGAATCTAGAATCATTATAATTTACCTTTACCTTGTCCTTTCCCCCTTTCCTTTTTCGATTGCTGACTTGAGAATTTCCTCTTTCTGTCTTCTTCGATTTTCTTATGATATGAGTCTTCTTCAGCCTCTTTCAATCAAAGTATTCAAAAGCATCAGCAAATACATTAATTATAACAATAACGTTAATAACAGTAACAACATTTGAAAGCTTGCGAGAAAATATTCGACCCCCATCCCCGCCTGAAAACAATTTTATGTTTTTCGGTATAACAGCCCTACCTCTCTTTGTTCAAAAAAGAGACAGTGCAACGAAAAGAAGACGACTTCATAATTTCAAGCCCGCAATCTTAGAGGCTTGTTATCAAACATGTAATCAGACAATACAAGGTTGGTAGAAAGAGTGGACCAGACGACTATTTCATCCAGAACGTTTTAGGAACAAAGATCCTAAGACCAAAAAAGCTTCGAGGGTGTTTCTTCTCTGTTGCCTCCAAAAACAGGCCTAGGTTTTGAATTTTACACAAGAAATGTCTGCGTCAGCAATGCAAATAGCCTATGTTGAATACATAGAGCAGGTAATATTGCAAGACAGAATAAAGAGTATAGATAAAAGGTAGCATATAGATATTGATCTGATTTACACGGGAGCTCATGGCACGGAGGTACTTTTGCAAGGGGTTGGTATCACTTCGTAATGGGCTCAGTTTGCCTTAAATCGGGATCCGGAAGAGTGCAGATCTACTTATTCAAGGGAAAAAGAAGACCAATTGTTCCAACAATCAGGGACAAAATATATCCGGACTTTATGTAGCATAAAGAAATGTCCTTGTAAAACACGATTCCCCCTCCCTCCCACAAGTTAATGTTGTCTTTTATTGTGAAATGTGTCTGATCGAATCTCCCGTCATTTCCTAACATTTTACACATTCAACATTGATTCTTAGGGGGAAGGAAGGGGGCAGCTGATCCCAAATTGTGGAAAGGCCAGTAATTTTTGTCCAACATTGCAGACTTGCAGCAAGATAACCTTCTATTGAGCGTGTTATCCGGTTGTTAGGGTTAAGCGTCCTTAAATGTGCCAGGGTCGAAGTCGGCTTCACAGAAAAACACAATAACACAACCATGATATTCAAAGCCAACAAAGTCAAAACGTAAGTGAGAAGCTGATGCTTGTAATGGCTACACACATCCTTTAAACCCTGTTCTTAATATGGACTGTCTACCGTCACTGGATAATGTGCTTTATGGGCAATATCTATCAAGTTAATCAGCCAGCATGGTTTATAATAATGCAGCCGAAAAATGTCTGAGTCCATAGGGTAAATAAGTGCAGACCAACGGACTATGCGCAGACAACACGAGAAACAAGTAAGCCTCCCTAACAAACTAAAGATAATTCAACGAAAGGATATATAATGTTAGAATTGGTGAGGAGATTTCGGTGACCCTGAGTTGGTTTTTTAACAATGGGAGATCGCAGTGGCAGTACATTTCCCTAATCCCATAATATATTAAAAAGTTCTAATACGATGCAAGCGATATGGTAATGTCATGGACGAACCAAATGAATCGCGCTAATGCGATCTCATCCTTACGGCACCAACAGTCAGTCATTTTGTAAAATGGTCCTCCTCAATCAGGTCTTGCATAAAACCCTTTATGTAAGTGAAAGGTATAACTGTATCAATCGCAATAAGCACTGGCCTTGCCTTGCCAGTTACTCCAATTCCGTCAAATACACTTTTTTAAATATGCAACTGAAAAAGTGTACAAATGCTCAAACCTTAAGCATTACGCCCCTTAGCAATACTTTGAAGATGGTTGATACATTCGATAAGAAAAATGAAATTTGACAGAATTAATTCCGACGCATATTTTATATCAAATTCAATTGGCGAAAAAGTTCAATGAATTAACAAATTAACAATTCCTTTGCCACACAAGGTAAGAGAAACCAACGATTTAAGGAGAATAATCTGGTGAGATGTTTGAAGATTAATATAGATAAGCCATCGTAACCACATTTAGACTTAGACTCATTTTGTCAGTTGCTATTCTGAAACAGCAACAACAACAACTTTATGCAATCATAGATAAAAACTAGTCTGCACGTAGGCTAGGTAAAAAACTGGACACAGAATGAAATTTCAGGCACTGCAGATTAAACAATAGTCAGCATCTGGTCAGCAAAGACAGCCTTTCGCAGAAACGTTACAGACTTGGTACGTTGGACCAAACGTGCTGAATTTCAAGTATACAAATGTAATATCGAAAACGAGACATACAGAACATGTTCTGAATATCAACATCAGATATTAACGTTTTATAACAAATATAAGAATTGTATGCTGTGTCCTTAGAAATCAAAGTTTCAAGTTTGTAGACCAGATCTTGGTTCATTCTTCAGTCTCACATTGCCTAGAGACAGCTTTTGCATATGAGAGAGCGGAAACTTTATGTCGTTAATTTTTGTTCAGAGGAGTTAAAATGTTTTGAGATATGAAAAATGATTAATAGCAGAGACATCTTGGTGTTGTTTTGCAAGTATATTTGTTCTTAACATTCCGCAAAGTTTCACCGGAACTGTTGTTGAGTTGTCGTGAAGTTGCTGTGCCATATTCAATATAAAATACGTGAAGCGGATTCAGCAGATACCGTAGCAAGAGTATATGCAGACGAAACTTTGTCGAATAAAAAATTGAATTGACTGAATTGAATTGAATTGTAGGATTGAATTGAGATTATGTTGCTATCTATGGCTGCAGGGCGATAAGCCGGGTTGCTATAATAATTGGAGATTGGATTAGACGATCTTTCAGATTCGTTTTACGATTGGTATTTATTGGTAAGATTACATACCAAAGACACTTCTGATGGTATGGTCATATGGTTGGGATATCTATTAGTAGGAGTAAAGGAGGAAACTGTTCATAAATTAAGTTTGGGATATGAAGTCGTAATTGCCCGCACAAGGCAGAGGAACTGTTTGTTGCCCATAAACAGACATCTATAACTAGGGCCGAGATTACTTCTAACAGCAACACCTCTTTCTCGAACAAAATATCGATAATATTGAGTCGAAGATGAAGACATTGATAGCAAGGATGAGTCCAGCGAGACAGAGAAGAGTGGATAGGGTATGATATTGTGTGTCGTAGTTCGAGAAGACTGTATAGAGCGATTCAGAACCCATGTTGGAGAGGCACCGGGACTGTTGAATTGGAAGTACTCAAATTGACTCAAGGACGGCAAGAACCCTGGCCGTTATATTATTATTTGCCATTTAGAAAACAAAGAGGTAATACTCCTTGACAATTTTGGCTTAATGATATCATCTTTTGGAACAAAAACCAGAAAGCAGAAAGAGTTTATTTTGGCACAAAACTGAGCACTCGTACCAGGTGTACAAGCCTGACACAAAACGTACCACAGCGAGAAGTAACTACCATAAGGTACCTTACAGTCGTATGATATATGCTCTCTACACTTTCTATGCTTAACCTGATAATCCATTTTTTTTACTTAGAATATCTTCACAAAAAGTGCAAAAAAACTCATTTTCATTCAGCGGAGGGCAACTGGCACAACTGTTCCCCCTGAAATTTGGAATCAAGAAAAAGGTAATGAATGTTTAAAAAAATGTCCTGGAGGAAAGAAAAACAAACAAATGGCTTACCTGAAAGTTTTTTTAGAATAAACGGAAATTTGTTACTTTCTTCGCTGTAGATCTTCATCAGCGACAGCGCATCTTGTTGGTTTGACAATCGGATAAACCCCTTCAAAAGAAGGAAGAAAAAATTTGAACAAACGACATTAGATCACAAAAGTAATCGACTATGGCATCCAGCTGTAACGGTTTGGCTTGAGATTGGCCAAAGATTTTTAAGGCTTTATTAAAGAGAAAATAGCGTATTCAAGCAATGTGCCTAATGGCGTTATCCTTCATACATCTACCATGTTACTTAGCCTAAAACAAAACAGCTTGCGTATTTGGCGTTACTTTCGTGGTAATTTTGCACTAATGTGGTGGATAATCATTACTGTGGTAGGTTATTATGCTTACTGTGTTGGGTTATTATGCTTGTAGTGGCGGTAACTTCGCACTACTGTAGTGCATTTCTATGCTTGTAGTGGTGGTACATTTGCACTACTGTGGTGGGTAACTATGCTTGTTGTAAAACAAGCATAATAATCCACCATAGTAAGCATAATAATCAACCACAGAAGTGATTATCTAAAGATGTCCAAAGATATTTTGGCTGGAAAACAATAACATCTGAGAATGAAGACTTTTATCTATCTTACTTGATATTCTCCTTCCTTCACATCTAGATACGCGATGGATGCCAATGGAGCCAATTCTTTCTGAAATATGCAAGATAATTTTTTGATTACCCATTGCAACTGGGACACATCACAGGAGAAAAGATAACTTATTATTTTACAATATGCTCATTTAGTATGTTATTTGCAGTTTGGGATGCAAAATCTAAGAGTTTTCAATTAAGCTTAGAAATGATTTGTTCGTGTTAGAGAAACATGCAGGCCATTTTAAGGATGAACTTTCAGAAACTATCGAAAGAAAATTTTGTGGCATCTGTTTTGGTTTTGTTTTAAAGTTTGCAAAATTCATACTCGCAGGCATGCTTAGGTTATCAAAATTTCAGTCAGTCGGAATAACAATATTGGCATGAAAAATGCCCAAAGTGAAACTTAAAAATACAACAGCGAAAACTATTCAAAGTTTCTAAGGCTTTTTCGTTGCATTTCATATGATCCCATATAATGCGTCGATATTTTTTCTGTAACGTACAAATGTGGCTTTGATTCCAAGGTAGTTTCCTCAAGAAAATCAATTTGCAGGCAATTTAACATGAAAATTTATGCTTGCAGATCCATGAAACTTCTGACGAGGCCTGCTTACAATGCAAAATGTATTTGTGCTTACCAAATAAATGAGTGACCTATGTGTGATATATCAGTGAGTGTCTTTTGTGTGTTATGAGTATATGAGTATAAAAAAGCACAAAAATAAACAATTATAGCTAGCAACATATTATAAACAAGGATTTACTGAGAGTTATCCTGTAATGGAAATAAAAAGCGCTCTAGATGTTAACCTTCACTGTTTGTTTCGTTAGCATCCCATTTGCATCTAATGCATTGACTTGTAAGATTGTGCCACTGACGATGGGTATTGTTAACGATTTGGAAGATGCTGCATCTTCGTTAGTGCATCTGTTTTTCTGATATTCAGAATTAAGGTGTGAATCTTGTTTTATTTCCATTTTCAACGACTTGGTTTCTCCTCTTTGCAACATTTTGTACATTTCTTTCAAACGAAGCCATTCCTTCCTAGAATATCGATAAAATTCCAAGAATGTAAGAAGTCTTAAACTTTTGTAATCAATCTGCATTTTAACGTTTTCGAAACTGGCCTAAAAGCAAACAATTTTGAAAAGGTATAAAGGGGCCTGAAACATTTCCTTTTTAAGGGGGGCGAGGAGCCAATCATTTCCTTCAGACGCGGACGAGATTTCTCATATTTTCACAAAAGAACTTAGCAAATTTCTGAAATCTTTTAAAGTACTTTCAAAATAACAACATTGATTTTTCAAAAAGTGGACTACATTTTTGGGACTGATTTACCTCTGGCGGAGGAGGAGGGATTGTAAAGGTTTTTGTTACACAACAATAAAAGGTCTTTGAGCAGTAAAAAATTTGAAAATTGCAAGAAACTTGCAAAAGAGTGGAAACATTCTTGGACATAATCTCAGTTTCTGCTTTGCAATAAAAGTTGTGGCTCTCAACAAAATGAAATTTCTTCCGTCTAGACCGTCTACACTGATATTTTCCGTTCTGTCTAAAACTTATTTACACTAAAGAATCCAGTTGGGGTGAAATGGTAGTGTATTAACACCCCCAGTAACGAACCCACTGGTCATTGCAAATACGGCGGGGTAAATTCCAAAATCAGCGGGGAAGAGCAAATCTTCGGCGGGGAAAGAAGCAAGAGAATGTATCTGCTCAACCCCTGACTTATCGAAATTGAGCGAAGCATGTTTTGCCTCTGGTCCAATGATCGTTTGACGGTTTAATGATGATAAATCATGAGTTTCTTACCCATAACAAAGATTTTCAAAAATATGATTTTCGAAAAAACTCAACGGGGAAAACAAAAGAAACAAGGCTGGGAAGATTTTTTAGGTCAAACCTGGTGGGGAAACAAATTTTCTTGGTGGATCATCATTTTACCTTGGCGGGAAGCGTTTCAGCGGGGTCGTTACTGGGGAGTGTGAACAAAAAGCTGTCATTTTTGTTTGAACTGCAGTTGTGGCCTTGTCTATGAAACCATGAAAATAAAGCAGGTTTCTCTTCGAATGAATTATGAATTTCGGGCAGTTTACACGTCGACATCAAGGGCATTCTTCATTAGGCAACAATTATTTGGAAATAACAAAGTGCAACGTATAGATACATAGATGAGATGTTGCTTTGAGAAAACCACAATTATCAGGTAAATGTGGAATTGCTGATGACCAGCGGCCTGCGAAGGGCAGTACAAGTGTTACACTTGCAAAACACATTCACTCCAAATAATTCTTTAACAGCTTCGTGAAATCGTAACCAGGTAAGCGATGTCAAAAAAGTTTGAAAAGTAAAAACAAAAGCTTGAAATAAAATGTGTTAAAGATAAATGCAACGTACTTTGTTATGACAGAAAGAGGTGGAATGTCAAGCATTTTTTCTTCTTTTGCTTTTTTATTTCTTTTCCGTTTTTTCTTTCCTTTTTGCATTTTCTTGCTGTCACTGTCAACAGTTGTCTCGATATCAATGTCGCAATCTTTTTTACTCGAATCAGATAGCGATGGATGACTTATTGCGTTATCTTGGTTATTCTTGGAGGTTAAAGGGTCATTTTCTGCTTCAAAGTTTAAATTTGTATGTTTGCTGACTGTTTTCTCGATCGATCCGCCTGTTGCACTACTATCATCAATTGCAGTTATTATATTTGAGTCTACATCTGTTCTACAATCATCAGTATTATCAGTACGATTTGATTTGCAGTCTATGTCAGAAGAAAAATTCGAAGATTCGCTAATGCAGCGTCGTCGTTTTCTACGGTGTGAATTGCAATGCTCATCTTCAATTGCAAACTCAGTCTCTGAAAATGATGCAGATTTTCGTCTCTTCCTTTTAATGGATTTGTCTTCGCAAGTAGACTGCTTTTTCTCTGAATTAACTGTACTTTTTAAGGGAGTATTATTTATCCTTGAGTGTACGCTGTTGAGCACCTGAAATATACAGTTAACGACTTATTCTAAGTCATTACCCTTCTCAAAATATAAAATCAACATGAAGCTTACAAGCTAAATCTAAAATGCAATAACGCAGAAGTCATGGACATTTTTATCCATAATCATGGTTTATCAAACATAAAATTACAGATAGGATCCAGAAAAAGTACATTTCTTTCTTCAAAAGTTTAAAATCAGCTTCTGAATCTCGTTTAAAATTAAACGATGCAATAGAAAAAGTAACTTTTTCTGAGGAGCTAGCAACGGATTGGGCTTATAAGCGTTCCTCAATATTCCTAACCTTATTCATTTTTCATTGAATATGATAAGTAAACTAATAACAATTCTATCCGAGACTTTCTTTTCAGATTTCGTGTGTATTAACTAAAACAGAGGATTGCTGTGGCATTTTGACTTGTGCCGTACTAAAGATGACTAACATTTTTTGTCATGCCCTTAAACAGGTCGAGCAAAGGCGTTAAAATCACAGAAAACTAAACACTTAGTTGCGCATAGTCTGTCTTCAATTGTTGGTGGGACAGAAGACGGATTCACCCTTGTTTTCCTTGTGTGGAACAATTTCCCTAATGATATAAAAATCGTGATAAACAGCAGAAACATTTTCGGGCATACTTAAAAGCTTTTTTCGTCAGAAACAGACAGAATTTATGGAATTTTTAAGGCGGAATTTATACCCAAATGCGGCTCGAAATACACCAATCAAAACGAAAAGCTAAATTGGCATTGTGTTTTAAACACCAATCAGCTTTGGGCGGGAAGAACAATGAAAATTAATTGAAGAGTCCAAGTGAGAAAACGAACTCTTTCTGGCTACACAGAAGCGGATTTTTGGTTTTGATGTCGACAGATTCTAATACTCCTAAATGAAAGAAAGATCTTGCTTTGCCAATTAATTAAAAAAATCCTCGCTGTAATTTTCTGCACAGTTGGGTTGTCCTATGGCAGAATCATGTGTAAGGCTAGGTATATATATAATTGTAGCTTTACCATGTATAAATAATTAAAAATGAAAAAAAAATGAAAAAAAAGGTTGTTGTTTCGACCAGCGGGGTAGTTGCTCTGCCGGAAATTTTGTTGACGGATATTAGTAGGAACGAGTGGTATTATCCTATCTCTTAATCTCCGGGAAGTGCAACCTATACGTACCTGGTATCATACCAGCACAAGAATTTCATTAAGGACCAAACTTTTTTTGCGGTAGGTAAGCAATCCATTTGAATGGATGGTAGAACTTTTCGAGTGCTGAAAACTAGATAAGGGTTGGCAAAAGCAAAACATTTAGTAATGGTTTTCGAATCAACGGTTTGTGCTTGGTTTTCGAATCACAACGAGATGTTGCCTATCCAAGGCATTTTTAGGTAGACAGGGCACTTTTGCGGACCATACTTTCTGTCAACTAAAAAACCTGCGATCTTCTTGCGAAAACAATCCAAAATAACGTCTTCAGGATAGCGGTTTTCAGAAAAAATAGACCTTATTTTGTCCAATCTCGAATTGAGCCATCGCTTTCTGATTGGTGCATTTCGATCCGCATCTGGGTCAAAATTCCGCCTTAGTCAGTTCTTTGGTGTCAGATGAAAAAAGGCTTTAAGTTTGCCCGAAAATGTTTCCCCTGTTTATCGCAATTCTGAAGTTTTGTTCTACTCAAAAACTATAATGATATTAAAACAGGATGTTACGTAAATGCGAAGAAGGTGAAAAAATAAGCATTAGAATAAGTAATTGATACCTGACATGCTTTCTCGGCTGCTTCGGGTGTTGAATATTCAACGAATGCAAAACCTTTAATATCTTTCGTATTTTTATATCTCGGAAGACTGTAAAAAGAAAAGTACATGTAAGTAATGAGAAACGATCAGTTAACGGACTCGATTTTCATGAAACATCTGTTAACAGACAATTGTGGGATCATTGTTATCGTCGGGTGTAGAGAGAAATGGCCGCTGTATGGAGGATTGTTTTTACAAAGAAATGGCATTGTCTATAATCTTTGAAATGTTGGTATTTAAATCATAAGGTTGGTCAAAATAAGAAAAATGAAAGCTGAAACTTCATAGACGTCAAATTAATGCATTTATTTTTACTGAAGAATACATCTGATTACTAATGAATAATATCTTAGTCATTGTTATTCAAAATTCATCACGCTTGTAATTACAAACGTAAGTAAAAGTTTTTGATAAACCTTGAACACTCTGACCTCGTTTACCAAGGATTGTATCTGTTGCAAACCGAAAGCTATTCAGATCTGGTGGATTTGAACAATTTACTTTTAGTGTCACTTTAAAAAACAATCCAAAATCGGTCCGATCGCAGAAGATCCTGGTACAGTGGTTCGGATGCAATTGAGTACGGATAAGGAGAAGGGCTGACAAAAAGACTTGATTTTAAATGATTCATTCAAAAGGATTAATTGCTTCGAAAACTTCGGAGTCACGATCTGGGCTAATATTTTAACATTGACAAAAAACATCTCCCTCCGAGAAGTGCCCCTATCTCATTAAGACTTCAATATATTGGTCAAATTTCGAATAAACACATGGCATACGTTATGACGTCATTTTACCTTATATAATCAATATTACCACAGCAACTGAATACCTCTCTTAGCCAATCTTGGTCAGCGTATGGTGGTAGTCTTTCCTATAAATCAAACACAGAAAGACTTTCAAGATGCTTCGGAAGAAAATGTTTCTCTTTTAGCATCAGTTATTCAATACATCATCAGGTTAACAACAATAAAAAATTCAAAAACTGTTTATGATGAAACTTATAACACCCGATAAAACTTAGCCATGTCTATCAGCACGAAAAGCAAAATGTATCGAAAAGATTCATCTTTCCAGTTCCACGCATAGCAAGTTATACGTGCATACAAAGAATGATACCACGATACCAAGACTTTGTTTGCAAATTATTTCAATTTGTTTTTACCAATACTGCTATTCTAAATATTTAACAAAATACGAAACACCTTTTATGTCATGTGATTATTATTCTAGACTTTTCCTCTAACGTTGGACATTTCTTATGGAATGTTGATAATAGCAAGATAGCTAATGATATAAAAATATTATTTATGTTAGGTCTGCGAAACGTCCCAACTCCAGTGCTTGCGATATCAAATTTTTTACCTTTCTTAAATAGCTGTCATAAAATGTACAATATTAACATTTTTACCACATAAACTGTTTGCGCATCTGTATTTACTTGTTCAGGTAGCGGTAGTTTTCTCTTTACTCTTTTTTCATCTTCGCTCATCTAACAAAGAAAGGATTACAATATATTTTCATATTTCTAATAAGACCAGAAATAAAAGGTTGTTTTCTTTAAGAAACAGCAGTAGTCTGCCAGCTCGCTAATGTATAATTAAAGGTACTCATTAGCCATGTTTGAAAGATGAGATCATGCCTAGGAGATTGCAATGAACGGAATAGAGTTGCCAAAAATTTCGGCCCTGTTCTCGCATTTTTAATCTGATTCCAACTGAATCCAAATCCAGCTGTACCCCCTCGACACATCTGATTCCTACCAGATCCGACTTCGTTCCCTAGCCGCCTAGCCATCCTTGTTTTCTCCTGTTAGCGATAATTGAAGGTGGTGTGGCGTCGTGGTGTCATCCAGCTGACCCGTGGTGTCAAGAGCTCAGTGTGGTCAGGGTTCGAGCCCAGCCGCGGTAGCGTCACAGCCAGGGTCGAGGTCTCGATTAGTTAACCTACTACTGAGATCCTAGCGACTGGCGCTAAAACACCATTTCACCTTCACCTTCAATTGCAACTGATTCCCGCTTCATCTACATGTTTCCTCGTGCGTGTTCGCACTTATTCCCCTCCGTTCCCGCACGTTCCGCAGAAAACCACTGTTTCCCTCTCATTCCCGATCGTTCCTGACTTCATTCCTTGTTCCAGCTTTTAGAGATACATGGACAAATTGCTTTTACGCAAGTGGCTTGTAATTGAGTGGTAAACAACTTTGGTAGAACAAAGGAACACAATTGGTTGAGTTCAACTAACAATATATGCCCGCAATGAAACCAAACACTGCAAAATCAAGAGCAAATCAAAATTTTGACCACATTGCAGGACCAAAAACATTTAGAATAATACGGCTTGCACTTTTTGGGCAGAAAAGGCTTCGTTCAAAAAAAGAAGCGTTTTTCTAGGTACAACAGGGCGGGAGCTATTCAATAAATTCGTTTATGAGGCTGAGTGCAGAGGCAGAACAATAGGGAACTCAGTGATTCAATGAAACGATTGTTTTCATTGTGCACATAGAGAATAGAAATTCCTGCATAGAGAATAGAAATTCTTATCTTTTGCTACAACGTTCCTGATTCTGGGTATCTTGGTCTATTTCATCCGGTCTATTTCAAAAAGTGGTCGGTCTCAAGAGAGAAACAATAAAGATTAAAAAACCTGTAGTAAACCGGAGTTCTTCATTGCTTTAGTAACTAATTTTTCGTCATTTGTTATCTGTTTCATCTTATTGAAATCTGCTATCACTTTGATGTCCACATCTAGAACAAAAATGGTGCAAAAGTGTAAATGAATGCAGTGAAGGCAAATTAGAGGAGCTCTAGAAAATAAATCAAAGGATAAAAAGGGCAAATTTTCTATGTAATGAAGAAGTCTCCCTTTGTTTTTTAACTCAGATATCCAATTAACATTCCTCACTTTAGGGATCTCAAGTTTTTGCAAAAAAGCGGGAATCAGAATATGAAATCATAGCAAATTCTTGAGAGAACGACAAGACTTTCCGAAAAATTCCACTCTGCAGAATCAGATTTAAATCTCATTTAAATAGCAAGTGGGAAACGGAAGAAGATTTTTATGGTGTGGCTAAATTCTATGATGTAGCAACCTAAAACTTCTAAAAAGTATTGCGATAAACGAGGGTCGCATAGGGGTTCTGGGAACAGGGGAACATGCCAAAAAACAACTTGGGGAACAGGGAACAAACAGGAATCTGCAGAGGGAACAAGGGAACAATGAGTTTCCTTTCAGGGATCAAGGAACATTCTAAAAGATTAGATAAAACCAAATAAAACATTTGAGAATAGAAATGATTGATGAGAAATACAAGAATTTTAGGATTTTCATCCTTCTTTTATTTACACTTAATTTTTACCCATTTATACTCAGATTTATACTCAAACTGGATTGTTACTTGTCTACGTCACATATTGACCTCGTTTTGGATTCAACTTCTTGTTTCTTAGGCCAAAACAACTGTGAGGAAGGAGGCAGGAGGCAGGCCCCTTACATTAGCGAAATCGGAAACAAGAATAACACAAAAATATGCCAACTGAAAACATATATAACTTAAATATGAAAACTTACAAGGGATTTTTCCTTTGATACAATTTTGAAGGGAAGATTTGAAAAATTCCCATGGGAACAAATCATATTATTGAAAGGGAACAGGGGAACTAAGCCCCCCCCCCCTATACAACCCTCATAAACAGTGGAAACATTTTTGGGCATACTTAAAAGCTTTTTTCGTCTGACACTCCTCAGATTATGAACATCAGAAACAAACCGAGTAATAAACTTAGGTGGAATTTATACCCAGATGTGGCACAAAAACTGATAAAGGATCAGGGGTCGTTATTTTAAACAAAAAAAGATTGTTTCCAAAATGGATGACATAATGATGAAAATAAATTCCAGAAATTAGGCAGTGTCGAACAGCACAATGAAACGGCTAATATAGAGCAGAAACTCCAAAAAAAACAGTTGCTGGAATTAGTCAACTAAAATCTGTTGACTAAGGAAACTGATGATAGAATTCGGCAGTCGGCCGACAGGTTCATTTTAGCCTGTTTTCGATCGTAATTAGGAGAATGATCTTTATTAATTTAGACAAGTTCAAATGGAGATGATGATGAAGAAGAAGAAGAAATGAATACATAATAAATGAGGAAGATGATGTTAATGAGGAAGAAGTTAGTTGTGTCTGCAACGTTTTAACTTGTGGTCCACAAAATAAATAACTTCTAAAATTCTTTACTTACACCCATCAGCCTCATTTTGTATAGCTCTTCTTAAAAACCGATCATGTCTAAGGTTGGCATCTCCAAAGTAGAACTCAATCTTAAAATAAAAGAGCAAAAACACTAAAACAGATTAAACAACAAGACAAGAAAAAACTTTAATTTTATTTGATGCAAACATTTACAAAACTTTTGAGAAACCGCCATTATCACCATTTGTTATTCTTGAAAGGTGCTCTAGAGCCCATAGGATCTCTATTAAATAAAACATAGCATGGATCTCAGATCATTTAAAACAATTTTTTACATCAAAATTGCGATGAACAGCGGAATCATTTTCGGGCATACTTAGAAGCTTTTTTCGTCCGACACTCCTCCGAGTATGAACGTCAGAAAACAGACTGAAACAATAGACTAAGGCAGAATTTATACCCAGATGCTGCTTTAAATGCACCAATCAGAAAGAACAAAAAGCTGAATTGGCATTGTGTTTTAAACACCAATCAGCAGGTCGGATACAGCGGGAAGACCAATAGAAACAAAGATCTTGCTTTGTCAATGATTCTGAAACAATCCTCCCTACGTGTGATGCCAGGTACGTAGGTCGTACTTCCCAGAGATTAGGTGATAGGATAAAGCAGCATGTCCCTACTGATATTCTGTCTGTTTTCTGATGTTCATACTCTGAGGAGTGTCAGACGAAAAAAGCTTTTAAGTATGCCCGAAAATGATTCCACTGTTCATTGCAATTTTGAAGTTTTGTACAACTCAAAGACAATTTTTTACATATTTTTCAAAAAGTTTGTAAGCTTTTGTAAGTGCAGTTGCAACTAACAAGTGAATAAGCCATGCTTGAAGGTTAATACAGTTTCGTTTGATTATTATATCTAACTGCAATGTGAAATTTGAAAAATGAAAGCAGTCGTGGGTGTTTTAACTGCTATATAATACCATTCAATAAGATCATTTTATAATGTTAAATCACTTGCTAAATTAATGAGCCAACTCTAATGCCAGTTTTCAGGGTATTTGAAATTCAGATTTCACAATAAAAGAACTACACCAACTTGTTTTTGTAAAGCACTCAGTATGTGCTTTTTTCTCTCTCGTTTTTTGTTTTCTTTTATCCCACCATTTGCTACAGCAGTATTTTCAGCATTATCTAGTTCCATGGCAGATGTGCCTAGTATCTAGAAATTAATGTGAGAAATGTAATTTATGTAGAAAAATCATGTGAGCAGAGGAGACAGGTTTAGTAGAGCAAACAAACAGTGGAAATTTGACATTTGAACCCCGGCAAGACTGGATTAGACAGTATTAGCAAAACAAGATGCAAAAGTGGTAATTTATAGTGCAATAAATGCTCTGACATATTAATCATTAATTTATGGCCCAGAAGACTGGAAAGTTTGATGCACCACAGTGCTGTTCAAAATCAAAAATTTTTAATCCTGTCGGCCATCTACCCAAGTGATCTATGCCCAAAATATATTAACCCCCCTCTCCAGCTTTTCTTGAAACTGTTCTGTTGTGTGATGGATGTAAGCTTCCAAACCAGGCTGACTTTAAGCCTATATGTATAAGCTACAATGTGATATAAAAAATCCCCAAAATAATAACAATGGGTCACGAGACATTGCCTTACATGGTAAGCACTCATTCCAAAACCACATATAAATGCCTATTTTAACCAGTAAATCTTATCAGAATTGACTGATTCTTTGCAAGGTAATAGAAAATAGTTACTAGCAACAAAATGTAAAGAAATTTCCGGATTTCGATTGATATTATTTTTGACCGACATCGATATCATGTTTTCATTATTGATGTCACAATGACGTCATAATAGAAGTGGGAGACGCACAATTTACCAACATTACTCCTAATACATTGGCCAATGCAGAAGCGGACTGGCCCACCGGGACAACGGGAAATTTCCCGGTGCGCCCTTTGCCTTAATTTTTTTTCTAAACTTATTATTTCAAAAAGCAATTACCGCACTCCCTCTTATTATATTAAATAAGTATTCCCTCTCAAAGATCTAAAGTCAGGGGCACACATTAGGGGGGATATTTTGTCTGTCGGTCCAGTCGGTAAAAAATTTTACCTTATGGGCATCGTCAGTCCTATCAAATTGATTAGTAGTTAGTCCAAAACTTGGACAAACTTGAAAAAGTTCGGACCATGAACGTTCCCTGCGGTCATCGAGTCTTTCTGGAAAGTTACGAATGAAGAACCGATATATCTAACGATCACAATCGATCCAGGACAGGAACTGAATTCGGTCCAATTCGATTTTGAAAGTACAGGACCAACACAGCGTTTTAGACGAAAGCGATGCACAGAAAACATTATGGGAATGTGTAGAGCACTTTGAGATGCCTGATTCGAAGACCTATCGATACAATAATACAATAATGGCGAGGGGTGCTGAAGCCATCTATTTGCTAATCTAAGTTGAAGTCGTTTCTAAAGTATTTTGTAACATATATGAAAAAATTCCAATCTAAGCCAAACAAGGGCTGGTATTTTGAAAATTTTTTTGGGGAGCATGCCCCGACCCCCGAGATGGTTTTGGCTTACACTGCTCACACGTAACCGTTGAAAAGATGAATTTGCACTTGACATGTCGCCCCCTTCCCCATTCTATTTTCATACGAATATGTATACCGGTCATTACTTCCTAGGCTTCATAAACATTTCTTTAATTGAGGCTTGCCTGATTACTTATACTGTCTTTCCTTTCGGGTAAAAGTCATTTCCACAGTCCATTGGGAGAGATTTTAAAAAAGTATTAAGTGTTAAGTATTAATTTAAAAAAACTGATTCTCGGACACATGAAGTTAGCGGGGTCCGTGCAAAGCTAAGAAGTATGACAATCTATTGGTGCCCTTTTGGTTGCTTTTCCCGGTGGGATGAATGGTACCCAGTCCGCCACCAGTCCAATGCCTGTGCCAAGTTTGATTGCTCTAACTCTACTGGAAAGCAATTTAAGTGTATTGCGTAAAAATGCGTGCCTGACAAAATTTGAGTCACGCATAATGCGCATGCGCATTATGCATGAGAATTATGCGCTATGCGCATTCGCGTTGGATCGGTACCATCGGGACACAGGGTGCCAATAATAATAAAGAATAAGAAAGAAACAGTAAATTACAATACAACGAAAAAAGAAAGGAAATTGAAATCTAGAAGAAATAAACGAAGTAAATATAAAGACAACATGAAAATGAAGCAAAACAGGCATTTCATATACAGTATGGCTATGAAACAAATAAGGCAAAGATAAACAAACTTTTCAGAACAATATTTTCAAGACCTGAAGAAAGGAAAAAATATCAAGATACACAAAAGACAGTAGCAAAGACCGACAATGCCATAATTAATGAAAATATTGTTACAGTATTATAACCCGATAGTTTGAACTCTGGTGTTACACTGAGCTAGACAACTAGGCCGAATTTTCTGTGCCCATTTTTGGCACTCAATTTTTTGCAATGTCCAAAAGTCCTGCATTTTTTTGGGTGTCCCATTATATAATAAAGGCATTCAAATTTTTGCAACATGAAAAGGTTCTGCATTTTTGTGAGTGTCTCCATTTTAACAAGGCACTCACATTTTTGCAAGGTCACAAACTGCTGCATTTATTTGAGTGTCCCCATTTGAACAAGGCACTCAAATTTTGCAAGGTCACAAACTGCTGCATTTATTTGAGTGTCCCCATTTTATCAAGGCACTCAAATTTTGCAAGGTCACAAACTGCTGCATTTATTTGAGTGTCCCCATTTTAACAAGGCACTCAAATTTTGCAAGGTCACAAACTGCTGCATTTATTTGAGTGTCCCCATTTTATCAAGGCACTCAAATTTTTGCAAGGTCACAAACTGCTGCATTTATTTGAGTGTCCCCATTTTAACAAGGCACTCAAATTTTTGCAAGGTCACAAACTGCTGCATTTATTTGAGTGTCCCCATTTTATCAAGGCACTCAAATTTTGCAAGGTCACAAACTGCTGCATTTATTTGAGTGTCCCCATTTTAACAAGGCACTCAAATTTTTGCAAGGTCACAAACTGCTGCATTTATTTGAGTGTCCCCATTTTATCAAGGCACTCAAATTTTTGCAAGGTCACAAACTGCTGCATTTATTTGAGTGTCCCCATTTTATCAAGGCACTCAAATTTTTGCAAGGTCACAAACTGCTGCATTTTTGTGAGTGTCTCCATTTTAACAAGGCACTCAAATTTTTGCAAGGTCACAAACTGCTGCATTTATTTGAGTGTCTCCATTTTAACAAGGCACTCACATTTTTGCAAGGTCACAAACTGCTGCATTTATTTGAGTGTCCCCATTTTATCAAGGCACTCAAATTTTCACAGCGTTGAAAATTTCTGCATTTTTTGAGTGTCCACTTAATGTATTTTTTAAATTTTCAGAAAGAATCTGGAATTGATCAAGTACTGAAAGTTTCTTGAAATTTTGAAATTGACAATACTGAAATGACTCTATGTATTCACGAATAGCCATATCAGCAACAGTTATTCTATCTGAATGATGTTTCAACCCATTTGTCAATCGCATTTGAATGCACATGGGTTTCCAGTTTATCTGCTTGTCACAGAAATGCTTTATTGCAGACGAAACACGGGAAATAAAAGAACATTTTTCGCTCAATGGGGTCTTATGTTTGCAACGCAAAAAAATTCTGTATTTAAGTTTCTTGAATTTCTGGCCATTTGAGAGTCAGGGTTTCTTATAAAAATTTCCTTGTATAACAATAAAAGCTTCTTGCAAGAGAGTCTTTGTTTCTTATAAAAAGTTTCTAGTCAAAGAATTCGTGCCATGCGTCGTTCTCTTTTTATTAACGTCAGAGGGGTCATTACGTCCAGGTCATTGGTGGGTGCATTTTCCGTGTGCATCTTGAAGACTTCCATTTACGTGAAAGCTGTAACGTGAGGTTAACATATTGCTTTTCACGGACTTGCTTGTGATTGGTTTATATTTCTGTGTTATTTCGTATATTTCCTTGTTGAAAAATGACTAAGATATCGTGCGACTTGTATGGACCAAAGGAAGTATATTTTGCACTGTAATTTACCGAGTGTAAATAAACTGAGTATATAGAGTTTATCACGAGTGGTGTTGTGATTGTTGTCATTTTCTAAATGCATTCTTTGAGTCGATCAACATTTTACTTATTTGAAGTAGAGAATTATCCCCAACAAAATCTTTTCAGTCGGCACTGAAGTTTTGTTAAGAACAGCAAGTTCTTACTTTCCTTGATTATTGGGATTGTCTTTCTCAAGACCCTCTAATTCTCACTGAAATTAAACAACTTTTTCATTTGTTTAATGACTTTTCGTATCATGCACACAAACGGTCCATGATTTTCGCAATGGGTCTGTTTTGGAAAACCCTACAACGCGCTCGTCTGTGATTCATTGATCATGGCGATTTTCACGAAATCTGTTTGTTTTCGATATATTTACGTAAAATGCTCATATTCATGTCTGACTCGTTGATGCGTGTATCTTCCGTACGTGTCTTGAAGAGTTCCACTTACGTGAAAATTGTAACGTAAGATCTTAATTGGTTAAAATATTCCTTTATACTGACTTTCTTGTGATTGGTTTATATTTTTGTGATATTTCGTATTTCCTTGTTCAGAATGAGTAATGTGAATAAGAATTCTGCGACATAAAGATTTCAGTCACTTGCTTGTAGTCGCAAAAGTTGCTACTACCATTAACCATATAAAAGAAAAATCGATTCGTTTCTTAAGTCGTAATTTTATTCGGTTATCATGGAGAAGAAGGACGAGTTCACTGTCGATGTGTCAAATGATGAGATGAAAACAGAAAGCGAAGCAACAAAAAATGAAGTGAAAGGCGCAGATAATGTAGAACAAATTAGTGTCGAGCAGTTGGAAGAAGATTTCGCTGTGATGAGAGCGATAGATGAATACAAGCGGACGGGAAAATATCCGTCTGATATATCGCGTACAAAAAAAGGCATGTTAAGAAAACTTGCCGACAAATATGTTATCCGTGGTAAGTTTTTCAACTTTTATTCAATTAATAGCTCAATCCAATTAACTGTGCTATATCTGGTCAACTTTTCACTAGGTTCGAAAATCCCCCTTCCCTTCCATAGGTATCTAGAAATACATCCATAGGTATCATTCTGTCTACATAGAACTGGGTCTAAATTCCGCCTTGGTTCTTTGTTTCGGTCTGTTTCTGAGGAGTGTCAGACGAAAAAGTTTGCCCGAACATGTTTCCGCTATTTCTCGCAATATACATAGCCTAGTATACTGTATGCAACACAGGCTAATATACTGTATGCAACACACATGCAACACATGTATATATCTACAATTAATTTTTCAAGGTAATCAGATGTATGCAACAACATCAAAAAGCAAACATGAAATGGTTAAAACTGAAAGGATTGCCGTCCTGACTGTCGAGAAAGGGCGAGAGATTTTTCACCAATTCCACAGCAGTTCTATAGGTGGCCACACTGGACAACGTCGAACTATTGAGAACATATCAAAATGTTTCAAATGGAAAAACATGACTAAACACATAACATACTGGGTGAGTAGCATCTTTTGCGTTTGTTGGTCAAAGAATATAATTGATTGAACATTAAATTAATACCTATTCTTAGGTGCCTGATTGCTGTGGGGTCTGAATAGGCGCGGGGCTGGAACTTTGTTCATTATGTAATTGGTGGGGTGTTGAAATAAACCGGGGTCGTAATTAGCTTGACAAACGTTGTCTCGAAACTGCTGAAACGAAGTGCAAACAGGCCTTATAGTACCTATATAAATCCGAAATCCAAAATTCTACCAAACATAGAGTGTACATGTGAAACTTTATGCTAATAATAAAGTGCCACCAAACTAAGTAAAACATATCTACGTCAATGTAAATGCAAATCTTACTAAGCGGGGGATCCTAATAAGGTTGGGGGGTTGGAAAATTTTCAACAAATTAATTAGCGGGGGATGGCCGTTAGGCACCTCAGAGTACGTTACATCTACCAACAAACAAACTTTTTCTTAACAGTATTCGACGTGCGTGAAATGCGTTATGGATGGGCAGCCATTGAAAAACATAGATGTGGAGCTTCAGCCGATAAAGGTCATTTTAAGCAAATTTATTTCCATCATCAGTGTTCCTCTTACCATAAACCAAAAGCTACTAGCACCTATGGCAAGGCCGTCGGAAGAAATCTCATGTTGGGGGGAACAACTGAAAAGTATATGATGACGTAATTATTTTATGACGTCATATTATTGTTTTCAAAGTTATTGGGGGGCTGAAGCCCCCCAGCTCCCTCGCTTCCTACGGCCCTGTATAATGGGAAGGTTGAATGTGATATTCCAGTTGTTTCAAGGGCAAGAAATTTAACCATATTTGTGCGGGTCAAATTTTTGTTGGTTTTGCCCAGGGGGGCGTTTTCGCCCCTAGTTATCTCAGCAACCATACCATACATGAGGTTCACCCAACCATTGATGGTCTAAAAATTGCATGACAATTGTGTAAGTCACGTGACTTGTTGTTAGGCAACCAAATATATGAAGCTCAGTACTGAAAATTCTGCTCTTTAGGCTGATCTGCTTATTGTCACTGACAATGCTTAAGAAAAGAAAATTTAAGAAATAATGATAAGACTATATGAGCTACCGACGTAATTTGACCATTCCTTAAACCAAATATATTGTCTACCATTTTATTTTCATTTAATTAGCAAATGGTTGTAGCCCTTCAAACTATACTGTCCACATTTACCTTTCTGTTAGCGTTGAGATGAGTTTAAACTGCATTGAAATAAAGCATTTTGCTGCTTTATTAGAATTTTGCTATTTTTAATGGTTTTTAAATATTCACTAGCAATATGACGTCAAAAAGATGTATGACGTCATAAATATTATAAGTTGCTGACGTCATCACTTATATACAAAACATATATCAAATTTAAGCTCTAGCCGAGATCAATCGTTTGGTGCATAACAGAATCGTATTGAACAACAAACAATACACTTAACGCATCGAAACATTAGTTCCTATTCGTTTTTCCATAAGCCATACATCCCAAAGACCATGTGCCAGCCCATCCCTGTTCATTGTACATCGACCATTGCAATGTTGATCAATGTGTTTTTTTCAACACAGGTGTCCCGCCCATGGGAAATACTCGGGATCGACTTGACTGGTAAATTACCAATGACACCAAGAGGATTTCAGTATATTTTCACATGTACAGATTACTTCACGAAATGGATTGAAGCATTCCCAATAAAGACCAAAGAAGCAAGTGAGGTTGCTCAGTGTTTGCGGCGTATATTTTATCGACATGGTGCACCGGAAACTATAATAACTGACAATGGAAAAGAGTTTGTTAATGAGGTTGGGATATCTCCTTATTCTCTCTATGTTAAAATGTTCTCGTCTTCCCAGCAGAAAGTTGTATGATAGTTTCTCTACTTAAATCTTTTAGGTGAATAAAGAATTTTACAAACAACTTGGTGTAAAGCACAAAACCACCACACCATATCACCCGCAAACCAATGGACTCGATGAGAAGACGAATCACACGATCAAGAGGTACGCAACCTTACCGACCCACGCCGCGTTAAACCAATGATTACGTTACTTTCAATCTTTACTCTTGAAATTGCTTTCTTTATTTTTTCGGCCTTTTTTGCACCTAGTACACCCTCCGAAAAAAAGGTGGGTTTCAAAATAATAAGAATATATGAACCTAGCTACACAATTTTCGATGGAAAGCTTTTGACAAAATAAACGGTAAATTTTAGAACTTTTATCGTAAGATCCTCTTGCTTTTATGTCAGTTTGCTTCTAGAAAAAAAACCATTCCACTCAACTTAAACTTTGAAAAAATGGAAAGCGTTGTACTTCAGATTCGCCACCTTTTCCGAACCCTACCAATATTTAATTTTTTGGGTGGGGGCGACCAAGGATCGTCGGCCTTGCATTAGTTGAAGTTCTAATTCAATGCAGCATGTGTCAACAGTTTCGGCGATCATTGTAGATATAAATGTAGTAGATGGCAACGTACGTTCCAGGGCCCCCAGAATGCTCTACATTAGACTGTAATTTTCTGCTTCAGGTATACATGGCTTCGGGCTAAACGGAGAGATGAGAAATGATTCTTTTTTTTGTTCTGTAAATAGGTTTTGACGAAGATTTCAATGTAATAGTTATGGGGTATAGAAGCCCACTGGACAGAGATAAAAACTTTTGGTTTTATTTTCTCTTCAAATGTTCTTACCTTAAGTAATATCGAAATTTACTTTGCAGGGCCCTGGCAAAACTTGTTAACGAGCATAAAAATGACTGGGATGTTTATTTGGATCCAGTCCTGTTTTCCCTTCGCTCAAGTGTACAGAACACGACGAAGCACTCGCCATTCCGTCTTCTGTACAACAGAGACGCACGCCGTCCAGCTCAGTTGTCCGAACACTCAGATGACTGGACGGGGGTAAGTGAAGCCATTTAGTTAGCAAATTTGTTAATAAGATTCATATCTGACTGGAGCTCTTCTCAAAGAAATTTTGCTTTATTCTCTGAAGCAAACCGCGTGCAAGAAGCAAGCGAAAAAACAAATAAATAAACATGTTGCATTTTAAAGCAAGCCTAGTACAATTCTCAACATATTGCAATACACATTTCAATTTAAAACTATTTATTAAGGCTTGCCTTGCCCCGTGGCTAAATTGATTCCTGATTACTAGCTTTCTCGGGCAATTACTAGTAACAGTACCCGATTACCAGCTAACTCTGCCCATTATTTTTTTCATTAATGGAAGTAGCAATAGACCTTTTCAAAGGGGTCCGGGTCAGGCGAGGAAGTGTAACGACTGGAATTGCGGTCGTTTTAGGAGAGGTAGTTCAGGAAATTTTGCTCCAAACTCACGAATAATGGAAAAAAGGGATAAAAAAAACGCAATACTAAACATCCAAAATATACAGGAACTCAAAAAACAAGATACAAGTAAATCACAAAAAGGAAGTTACTTGATTAAAGTTTGCTTAAGCTTGGATTTGAATACTTTCACTGTTCTCCAATTAAAACGCCAATTTGAAGCAAAATTTGCTGCACTAGCTCTCCTGAACCCACTGGAAGGCAGGCAGTTACACAAGAAAAGGATTCCTCTACTCAAGAGGTCCGCCATCTTCCACCAGAAAATGCCGCGCCAACCCAGACCTCTTTGAAAAGGTGTATTCAGTTTCGGAATGTATTTGGGATTATTACTCTCATTCTATTCCGAAGTCCCAAAATCATTCTCGATTTCTTGCATTATAGATGGAAATTTTGTTACCAGAACCATCAACATACTTGCAATATGTAGAGCAAGTAGGCACCGAGGTCGAGCAAGTACATTCTAAAGTATTGTCGAATATTGATAAAGCCCAAGAGAAACAGAAAGAGGCATACAAGAAGCGCAAATCTGGACAGGGAGACAAATTTAATTTCCAAGAAGGGCAGCTCGTCCTATTGTATAACGCAAGAAAACGAGGCCAGAAAGGAAAATCCTTAGATAAGAAATGGCTACTACCCCCAAGAAAAATAATTAAATTAGAGGGGAAAACGGCGTTACTAGAAGGAATGACAGGCATGGTAAATGTCCAAAATCTAAAGCTGGTTCCAGAGGGACTGAAAAAGGAGGACTTCGAGAAAGAGACAAATCCTTCAGTGATGAAAAAAAAAGAGATGTTCGAGCAGGAATCAAGCCGAACTACGCAAACGAAAGATTTAGGAGGTGCTTCTGGTACAGCAGATAAGACATACCAAAAAGTAAAGCAGGTCGACCATGCAGGACCGTTTGTTAATCTCGCCTTTGCTAAAAATACGAGCCAAGCATCACCTTTGGCTACTGGATCTGCAGCTTCTTCTACGTCTGATGCATCTCCCACAGCCAGAACAGAAACACTAGTGAACGACGGCCAGCAACGTAACCATGTGTCGCAGTTTGCGAATGTAGCCGAATCAAGGCGAACAAAGCGAACGAAAGATTTAGGAAGCGCTTCTGGTACAGCAGATAAGACATACCAAAAAGAAAAGCAGGTCGACCATGCAGGACTGTTTGTTAATCTCGCCTTTGCTAAAAATACGAGCCAAGCATCATCTTTGGCTACTGGATCTGCAGCTTCTTCTACGTCTGATGCATCTCCCACAGCCAGAACAGAAACACAAGTGAACGACGGCCAGCAACGTAACCATGTGTCGCAGTTTGCCAATGTTGCCTTTAGTACCAATTTTCCTTCGCCTCATGCATCTGCATCTGCTACAGAAAGGATGCAAGACTGGGAAGACGGTTTCTTCGCAGATACGGACCAGGTGACGCAGTTAGCTGATCAAGTATCTGGACATTCAAATTTCCACGAGTTGGAGGACATTGAAATTGTTGAAGATGGGGCATGCACCACAGTTATCAGATCCATAGATGGGCCATCTGAAGAACAAAGTATGCCAGATCCAGCAGACGTTACAAACAGCGTTTTCATCAACGCTGATGACAGTAAGCTACTCTTCATAAGTTCCATCAATTTTTTGTAAATCGCAAACTTGATACTTATCCTCCATAGAATCTTAATTACAATTCTACTTTGCAGTTTTAGCAAGGATATGGCTCAATGGGGCAGTTGGGTTCACCGAGGCAAAGATAGGAAGAGTTCGCGTCACCGATACAGACCTCGAATTATTAAAGGATGGCCGATTCGTGAATGATATTGTAAGTTCATATTTATTCATATTTTAAGTTCATACTGCTGTTTCTTCACAGCCTGCGTGCAAACTCAACCCTTTCTCATCAAAAGTTGCGTCAAAGAAAGAGTTGAGACAGAGTTGAGAAAGCTGTAGCATGCACGCAGGCTAAATCTTCAGTGATACTGTAATTGCAAACAAATCTTTTCATAAGCGTGTTTGCAGTATTTTGAGCAAGTATAGTAACCCTAAACTACAATATTTATTACAGATAATCGATGGATACCTTCAAGTTCTTGCCAAAAGTATAACAGAGAAGAGGTAAGATTCGTTAACACATTGCCTTCGCAAGCTAAAAACCCTGAACAAAACCATAGACAATCAACTTATGTCGGCTATTTGAATTGAAGACCATATCAAATTTTTATGTTTTGATGGTAGAAGTACGATTTCGTTTCATGTAACTTAATCTACGTTTTAAAACATTAATATTGGAACCCGTGAGAACAGCTTCTCGAGTAGTAGCTATACCCTTTTAATCCACGTTCTAAAATTTGCGAGCATCAGAAAAAGCCCTCTTTCGGTTTGTACATGGTTGTAGCGCCTTATTCCATTGCAACATATTTTTACGTACCAAGTGCACTAAAATTAATACCAAGCCTCTGTTCTAGTGCAAGATTTTAGTACTCAACGCTTTCGTTACGACGGACATATGCAATGGAAAGCAATACACAAACCGTCTTAAAAAGGTAGGTTGCAATGGCGTGCTTTTATTGCGAGTAGAGTACTGTGTGTGACACATGCAAGCATGTGGATTCTTGTAGGGCGAAAAATGGCAAAGAAAACTTCTTCATTCAAATTCTCTTCTTGACAGATTTCATTGGACACTTACGATATAATTGTTGGTGCCTTCAATCAGCATCAGAGTCACTGGACATTACTGGTCAGTTATATGTAACAATTAAGACGTTTGTATCAGTAAGAGTTAACCCTACGCCGACCTGGTTCTTTACTAAGCTGTAATGGAGTTTCATCGCCCAGCAACCACTACATAGTATGAAATAGGATATCTTGCATTCTCTAACTATATTTTTTGCTTATCTCTCACAGGTTGCCAGAACGAGGGATCGTAAAATTCTATATCTTGATCCCCTGGGAGAGAATGGAAAAGTTACAGAGCAGGTGCAAAGAAATTTCAGGTATTTGTTGTGTCCATTAACATTTGTTTTCTCTCATCGGCTGTCCAACATAAAGATTGAAACAAGTGAGAGTTTATCTTCTTGTTGTAGAAATTTTTTTGTTCCTTCGCGAAAAGTTCACAGACATGTCTGCAAAGAAAAATCCCTGGAAAGCAGAAACCATTCTGCATGCTCTGCAGACGGATTCATACAATTGTGGAATCTTCGTGTTAAGGGTAAGACGAATAGAACAACTCCACATATGCTGTTTTCATTATTATTTGTCTATTTTGTTTATATTCGGAGCAGTAACTAATACTTCCTTATTTGTTCTCGTAGTTTGCTTCACATTTACACATTTTATTGAAGAGCATCAGGCGCAGCAAACGTTTTTGCAATTTGCCTTCCATTACCAATTACGTGTATTGGAGAGTAGCTTACTAATAAATATCTTTTTTTTAGTATGCTGAATGTCTTCTGTCTGGGAAAGAAGTTGATTTTTTGCTTGGGAGAGTTGAGCTTGTTCAACTCAGAAAGCAAATTGGATTGGCAATATTGTGTGAATCTGGTATGGCAAGTTTCACATGTACAGTTTTTTACTATATACATATAATATCAATACAGCATCGGTAAGGAAACGTTGAACACATCACATGACTCAATAACTATTTTCTTGCTTTCAACAGATGAGCTTGAAAATGGTTGGTGCAGGATTTGCGGCTTATTTCAAGGAGACATTAACTGGGTGAGTTGGAATGTATTTTCAAAAATTCTTCATTCAATGATGATACATTCTAATGTAGCAGCTGACACCGTGGTACTTCAGTCATCCAAAGTATGTTTTCCAGAAGATTTGAATCTTCCTAGGAAAAAACAATTAATTTTCCAGAATGCTATCAAAGCTCAAGTTGTCTGTCGTTAACAGTTATTTGTAATCGTTCAGCCCTTCCTTCCCTTTTCAATTTCTCTATGACCTAATTTTCAATTTTTTTGAAAACGAGGCCCTTAGTTGAAATAGTCTATTCAGGTATCAGAGGTTGATGCATTTTGAAATACCTTTCTATTTTTAAGGTTGCTTGTGACTCATGTGGAAGATGGTTCCACACAAAATGCATGCAAAATGCATCTCAAGATCTTACAGATTATTATATGGAGTGTCAGTCATGTGCAAAAGTTTTAGCCGATATGCCGTTGCTACCGGAGAATTCTTCCACTCCAAAGAAAGATAATAGCCTAACGAAAAAGAGCCAAGAAGCAACCACTGGAAAAAATGAAAAAAACAAGAGGGAAAAACAGTCGGAGAACAATGCCACAAATGACAATGAAGACAAAAAAGAAAAAAGGAAAGCGCCAAAAAATGAATGGGATTTCAACCTTCTTCTGGTAAATAAGAGAGTGAAGAGATGCCAACATTGTCGCCAGGGATTTGAGCAGAATTTACCGAGAAACCTCATGGTAGGAAAATTTGAAGAATACGTCTATGCAAATAGATTTGGAGAAGGAAGGGGACGACGTAATTTCTTTTATCACCTTAATGAAGCATGTATCAAACCTTCCTATAACAATTTTGAATGGAAATTATTGAAAATAGAAAATGATGTGAAAAATAAGCTCAGTCAAGAACATAAAGCATTTATGGCATCTCTTGGGATAAAAATTTGATCAAAAGCTTTGCTTGAATTGTCAATGTAAAGGGTATATTGCTATCTATATTGTTATTTGATTATTGTGTAAGCTGTGTTTATATTAATAAATAATACTAAGAAATGGTAAAAGACACTGTTTCAACTGATGTAAAACTATGAAAGAACTGAAAAAACTGAGAAAGTACAAAAATGCAGATTTCTTTTGTTGTCAGCTTAGGGACACTCAAATAAATGCAGCAGTTTGTGACCTTGCAAAAATTGAGTTTGAGTGCCTTGTTAAAATGGGGACACTCAAATAAATGCAGCAGTTTGTGACCTTGCAAAAAGTTTGAGTGCCTTGTTAAAATGGGGACACTCAAATAAATGCAGCAGTTTGTGACCTTGCAAAAATTTGAGTGCCTTGTTAAAATGGGGACACTCAAATAAATGCAGCAGTTTGTGACCTTGCAAAATTTGAGTGCCTTGTTCAAATGGGGACACTCAAATAAATGCAGCAGTTTGTGACCTTGAAAAATTTGAGTGCCTTGTCAAAATGGGGACACTCAAATAAATGCAGCAGTTTGTGACCTTGCAAAAATTTCAAATAAATGAGTGCCTTGTTTGAAAATGGGGACACTCAAATAAATGCAGCAGTTTGTGACCTTGCAAAAATTTGAGTGCCTTGTTAAAATGGGGACACTCAAATAAATGCAGCAGTTTGTGACCTTGCAAAATTTGAGTGCCTTGTTAAAATGGGGACACTCAAATAAATGCAGCAGTTTGTGACCTTGCAAAACACTTTGAGTGCCTTGTTTGAGTGCCTTGTCAAATGGGGACACTCAAATAAATGCAGCAGTTTGTGACCTTGCAAAAATTTGAGTGCCTTGTGACCTTGCAAAATGGGGACACTCAAATAAATGCAGCAGTTTGTGACCTTGCAAAAATTTGAGTGCCTTGTTCAAATGGGGACACTCAAATAAATGCAGCAGTTTGTGACCTTGAAAAAATTTGAGTGCCTTGTCAAAATGGGGACACTCAAATAAATGCAGCAGTTTGTGACCTTGCAAAAATTTGAGTGCCTTGTTAAAATGGGGACACTCAAATAAATGCAGCAGTTTGTGACCTTGCAAAATTTGAGTGCCTTGTTAAAATGGGGACACTCAAATAAATGCAGCAGTTTGTGACCTTGCAAAAATTTGAGTGCCTTGTTCAAATGGGGACACTCAAATAAATGCAGCAGTTTGTGACCTTGCAAAAATTTGAGTGCCTTGTTAAAATGGGGACACTCAAATAAATGCAGCAGTTTGTGACCTTGCAAAATTTGAGTGCCTTGTTAAAATGGGGACACTCAAATAAATGCAGCAGTTTGTGACCTTGCAAAAATTTGAGTGCCTTGTTCAAATGGGGACACTCAAATAAATGCAGCAGTTTGTGACCTTGCAAAATGGGGACACTCAAATAAATGCATGCCTTGTTAAAATGGGGACACTCAAATAAATGCAGCAGTTTGTGACCTTGCAAAATTTGAGTGCCTTGTTAAAATGGGGACACTCAAATAAATGCAGCAGTTTGTGACCTTGTTAAAATTCAAATAAATGCAGTTTGTGACCTTGCAAAATTTGAAAATGGGGACACTCAAATAAATGCAGCAGTTTGTGACCTTGCAAAAATTTGAGTGCCTTGTTCAAATGGGGACACTCAAATAAATGCAGCAGTTTGTGACCTTGCAAAAATTTGAGTGCCTTGTCAAAATGGGGACACTCAAATAAATGCAGCAGTTTGTGACCTTGCAAAAATTTGAGTGCCTTGTTAAAATGGGGACACTCAAATAAATGCAGCAGTTTGTGACCTTGCAAAATTTGAGTGCCTTGTTAAAATGGGGACACTCAAATAAATGCAGCAGTTTGTGACCTTGCAAAAATTTGAGTGCCTTGTTCAAATGGGGACACTCAAATAAATGCAGCAGTTTGTGACCTTGCAAAAATTTGAGTGCCTTGTCAAAATGGGGACACTCAAATAAATGCAGGAGTTTGTGACCTTGCAAAAATTTGAGTGCCTTGTTCAAATGGGGACACTCAAATATATACTGGAGTTTGTGACCTTGCAAAAATTTGAGTGCCTTGTTCAAATGGGGACACTCAAATATATACTGGAGTTTGTGACCTTGCAAAAAATTGAGTGCCTTGATAAAATGGCTAGATATCCTACTGGAAACATGTCTTTTTAAAACCTCGCAGAAATTTAAGTGGCAAAAATCATCATAATTGCTCACCTGATATCACGAAAATATAAGTTTTCCGTCTTCCATTTCATTTCCATAAGCTGCTCAGTTCTTCTCCAGCCTTTACACTCTCAAATGGCAGCGAAGGCAGAAGAACTGCGGGTGCGTGCTTCGTTGCCTTCAGGACACCCTGTGTGACTCGTTCGCACTGCATGTCCGACCGACGCATGCGCATAGGCAAGCACTCAAATTTTCTCAGGCACTCAATTATGCGCATTACATCTGCCCTCTGCTATAACATTTCAGCTTAACTGATTTTCATTATCCTTCTGTGTTTTTTTGCTTTCAGAATGCAGATATGATAAAGGAGCTGTTGGAGATAGGTAAATATTATTTGTGATTTCACAACAAGCAAGGTATCCAATATAGATAGGCAACAAAACAGTTAACGAAGTAACTACACTTCCAAGGTACACTTCCTGCTGGATAGATCCGCCGGGTAGGGTGTGCGTATTATTGGTTGACAATCCCCCTTCCCCCAAAAATGTAGGATCGGTGTAACCCTAACCTTACCCAGTAACCAGGTAAACTCTTCCAGTTTAGCAGACACTTTTAAAAATACAATAAAAACAACAGTAAATAAATATGACATCAATTTGAACGTAACAGGTCCATTTGCCCCTCTGCCAACATGCCCACTTTATTGTCCAAAGCCTGCAACTCAAAACAATTCTTATTTCAATGGCTTGTGGGGAAAATTGACTTTTGAGGTGGGCAAGAATTGACTTTGAAGCAAGGTGATTGAGTTGACTAGAAACTGATTTTATCGGATGACGTATACTTCCTAAACCCTTAAACTAACCCTACCCTAACTAACCCTAAACCCTACTCTAACCATAAAACCCCATCTCAATAAAGCTTTGTTACCCTGTGGAAGGTGGCCACAAAGCTGTTTTCTAGCCAAACAATAGACCATTTCAACTAAGGGCCTCCTTTAAAAAAATTAAAAAAAATTAGGGGAATTTTTACCCTTCTAGTCCTTACGATGTTGATTCTATAGCGAATTAAAGTTTAAAAATTTATTAGGGATTTGACCGTGTAAAATGAATGGTGTAAAATTTCACCCCCAGCAATTTTTAAGGTCAAATCCTTTATAGAATTTCAAACTTTGAACACCTATAAAATTAATATCTTAAGGAATAGAAGCATGAAACTTTGCCTCAACACTAAAAAGAATGTGCTGGATTCAAATTTTTTTGAAAATGAGGCTCTTAGTTGAAATGGTCTACATAATCACATTTGACAATAGCTTGTGACCCTCTAGCAGTGCATTGAAGATCTGAGGAGATTATTCCTGATATTTGATGGATCTCATATCTCAGAAGTGTACCTTACTGACAGGTGGCTTTGGTACAGTTTTGTACAAATGTAATCAAAATAGACAAAATGAAAATGTATATTTTCGCTGAAATTAAGATACCTCAGGGTATTGAAAGATGGGAGAGTTTAGGGGCAAATGCCTTCATAGTTATGAGGTCATTTAGATGTTGGTAGGAAGGTATGGCAAATTTAAAATTACAATATTTTCGCTTCATAAGTAATAGTGGCAAACCTATTATGAACAATTCCATTTAAATATGACAAATCATACTGTACAGTATGTCCATTTGCAGTCATAAATTTTGCAAGCATTTATTTCAAAACATGATGTTCTATTGGTTTTAATTGTTTTCTCCTAGATGTAAAAACTGTTTGTAATTTGGTCTCCAATGAGCAAAAACAAAATGATGAGCCAACAGGTAAATTTTTTGATATCGTGTTTGTATGATCCTTATATGAAATAAGCACAGACATAAATGGGTTTTGGTACATAAGTTGAGCATTAAACTTACCTTTTACATGTATGCACGTAATCTTGATATTTAAAGAACCCAGTATGTCATTTTGTTTTTAACACAAGGCTTATTACCGTAATCATGGACTTAATGACAAGGGCAACTCTACTTTAAATGCTTGAGGGTAATATTTAAGCAAACATGACTTGCCTAAGAATCTGCAAAAGAAATAAAATTGTGAACACAATAATTGAAAACAAAATATATATATATATCAGACAGGACAGATTACAGGCTATGAAAAGAAGGTTAAAGAAATTGATTAAGCTCCTCTTTTTGGAATGCTTAGATAGACAGACCTTGGTGACAATTAAATGTATTCATCTGCTATACTGTCTACTATCTCTGTCATTAGGTACAAAAATATCTCACAAGATTGTGGTTATATCAAAATGAATTCTGAGATTCAAGAAGAAAACCAATTACTATTGGTAATGCTATTGTTATTGTTTGTCAAATAAAACTTCTGCATAACATTTTGCATTCTGCTTTTGATTTATAATGGGTTTAATCTTATTGAATTATATCTTCAAATGACATTAAATAATTTTTTCTTCAGAAAGTTCATCAGAAATAAAGGAAAAGCCTATATTAGTTGCAGCAACAAATTCAGACACTGTTGATAGTAATAAGAAAGAGTCATCAAGACCAAGTTTTGGAAAATTAAACAGTTCAGCAAAAAGACCACTGTAAGATATCATTTGTTGAAATTTGTTTCAATGATATAATAACATAAAAAGTTCAAATTAATAGTTCTTAATCAAAATACTTTCAAGTAACTTTTATTACATTGTTAATTTCTTCCTTAATTGTGTTGTTAGGCTGCAGAAAGAGAAGCGATGTTCATCATCATCAAATAAATTTAACAACAACACAGCGAACAAATCTGAACAAGTGAAAGGTAGAGTCAATCAATGAATATGAATAATATATATCTATTATAGTTGTTAGTAGTTTTTGAGTTGTACAAAACTTCAAAATAGCGATAAAAGTGTTTTGCGCTGCGAATCCTAGACATGATTCTGCCATTGGACAACATTTATTAGATCACCCAGAGTATGCGGAAAATTGCAACGAGGATTGTTTTCGAATAATTAGCCGGGCTAGATCCTCGTTTCATCTCAGCGTTTTGTAATCTGTCCACATCATAACCAAAAAGCTGGTTCTGTGTAGACAAAAAGAGTTCGTTTTCTCACTTGGACTCTTCAATTAATGTTCATTGCTCTTCTCGCCTAAAGCTGATTGGTGTTTAAAACACAATGCCAGTTCAGCTTTTCTTTTTGATTGGTGCATTTCGAGACGCATCTAGGTATAAATTGCGCCTTAGTTTATTGTTTCGTTCTGTTTCTGACGTTCATACTCTGAGGAGTGACAGACAAAAAAGCTTTTAAGTATGCCCGTAAATGTTTCCACTTTTTATTGCTATTATAGTAGTTAAGAGTTTTTATTTAGTTCTTTACTAGAATCCACAGATCTGAAATCAGCTATCAAGTGTTTGATCATTTTCATAGATTCAAAGCAAAGCAGAACATTAATTCCAAAGAAGCTTAACAGTTCAGCACGTATGTATTCATTGACTTGTAATATTTTGCTAAAAGTTTGCAACTTGATTAGGAGCTTCCAATGATAAAATGACTTGTTTTGCTGTCTGCAGGTCACTAATATTGCTGAAGCTTAAGTGAGTACGTGTCAATTTTTTCTGTGTGAAGAAACTATTTTCATTTATCCCTTTAGAAAAAAAGAAGATAAACTGGGATGCAATTCATAAAAATTGTTTTGACAAGTATGTTGTTTTCGTTATTCTCTGCAACTACTTTATTGTCATTGTTATAAGTGCCCATTTCCTGTGTTTCTGATGTATATTAGCTAAGGCAAAATAACTGAAACAATAACAATTGAATTGCAAATGCAACAATTCAAATGGAATGAAAGCACTTGGCTGTTTGACCTGGATGGATAGCCCACTGTAACACTGAGGTTCTAAGCTCAGTTGAATTGTCATCAGCTCTGCTGTCAGTTTGGATTCACGTCTGATCTGAACAACAACTATGGCTACCTCAAGCAGAGAAAACCGTATCTGTACATATGTATTGTTTAATTATAAACACAACTATTTCATTTAATTATTTGCAGGATGGAGAGCATTGGTGATTATATTGAAAAGAAGCAACAGAGAAGAGAGCATCTGAAATCTATTTTAAAGGTACAACTTTCTCTCTTATACCAGTATATTTTTGTGTGATACAGAGCAAGTTACCCTAAACTACAATCTCTGATCTTTGTTAATCTTTGAGTCTATTGGCTTGCAAAGCTCATCTTCATATAGCCTGCTTAGAGATTTTTTAACTTTAATTTTATAGACTGTAACACAAGATGCCCAGACTGTTCTCACTGAGATGAAAAATGCCCACAATACGCCAAATGCTTCAAAGGTAATGTCATTCTAACATGATTGTCCCTTTAGAAATGATTTTTTAAAGTGGCGACATGAGTGTGAAATATTTCAAACAAATTTTAAATATATTCTTTTGAACCAGGCTGCAACACCAGCTGGAAAAAATCCAGTTTCACAATTAAAAAGGACATTGATCACCCCAAAGATATCTACAGTGAGTAAAAGTTTCTTTATATCCTAAGACAAAAATCTCGTAGGCTTTAAATTTTTGGTAGTTTTGCATATAAGTTAAAATTATTCCTACAACACGTTTTTCTATTGTTCTCCGCTGACCATAATCGCATTTAAATTCAAGGCTACACCATCATCGCCGAAGACTGTTACAAAAACACCAAAAGCTGGCATTCCCAAACGTTCCTTTCAACCTCCAAGCTCTCTGGCTAAATGCGATAAAAAATTCACGTTTGGGAGGCAATCTTCTAGCAGCCGTAAAAGCAATGGTCATGTAGCATTCAACGCCAGCAGTAATTTGTCAAAGAAATCGAATCGTATGACCTGCTTTGATTTCAGGTAAATTGTAGCTAATCGATGCTTTTTTTATAAGCTAGTAGTTAATGAGAAGTTAAAATGTTTTAGTTCAGCATTGCCTTTCTAATTTTGGATTTCTTTTAATCCTTTTGCATTATCGAGCACATCGCAAATGTTTGTCGTGAACTTCTCAGTTAAAACAAAAAGGGTCAGGAAAATATGAATGTCAGAGAAAGATCATTATTTCATGTACGTTTTTGAAAAGATTTTATCAAACAACGAAGTTGGTAATGCAACTCTTTCTTTTTTAAGTCGCTGAGCTTTAACGTGCTGAATTCTTTTTTTTGTTACTTACCACATGTGATAAATTGGATAACATGTAAATGGTCACTTGTAATCATTCTACTAAGCGAAAGGTGTGCATATATAAATCGAGGGGTGTCTTTAATAAAGGGATTCGGCTCATATGAAAAGCCCTTGGTAAAAACCATGCAGATGAAAGAGGGCCATTCTGTGGCCATATCGTTGGAAACTTCTCCATGCAACACGTCAGTATTCGTTGTTCCACTGTAACGCACATCCTCCATGAAACTGCACATCGTGATTCAAAGGGTGATGATGACATTTCAACACTTTTAAAGACTCATGAGCGAATCTCTGGTGAAATTTTAATACAGAAAAACTTAGAGCTTCCAACTATAAAAGACTTGTGAAAGGGATCGTAGTTCCTTTTCGGTAGAGGAAGTGTAGCTATGTAGTAAAGAAGCTCCGATGAATAATAACTTGATTCTTCTTTTTCTCTAGATCACCCGTACTGAAGCCCATTAACAATCTAAACACGACAGTCTCAACTCCTGGAAAGAAATTTGATCTAAAAGAGAGCCTGAAAAAACCTCTTTCATACAAGCCTCATGTTGGTAAAATTAAAAGCTTTGAAGAGAGGTATATCAATAAGGAACAAACTGTAGAAAAAAGACGTGTCGATGTAAAAACAATGCACAAGAGACAAACAAGGTATGCATCTGTTTTTCTAGGTTTGAAATGAACTTTAAATCAACCTATTTAGCTTTGACCAATTTATTGAGTCATGGCCGTGAGTTATTTCACAAAGCGACGTCAGAAAGTTCTTCTCGCAAAAGAAAAAATTTTGCGCCAGGAGCGCATGCTGACTAGCTATTGGCATTGAATTTTTTCTCTTTTCGCTCACCGAACGCAAAAATTTTGAAATATCAATCTGCAAAGATCTTGCATTTACCTTAATCCCTGGTGAGTTGCAGTTGGGTATCCGAAAGTGTACTAAATGCACCAGTTACATCATAGAAATAGCTATTGTTGCATTTTGATTTTCATATCGAAAATATCTTTGAATAGCTAGCAATGAGACGATGTTATCCCGAATAGAACGTTCTGCTTATTGTTGTGAAAATCACTCCGCTCTACGTGAACATGGAAATCAAGTCGCAACGAACAACCCTAGGCTATTCAGTATAAGTATGACTGCAGCATTTGAAATCCACAACGGAGTGAAAATGAAGACATTCTGATTCAGCATGGTCAATTTCATGTAATAATAAACCTATCTTTTAGGGATGATAGAAGAACAGCTGTTCGGGAAAATAGAAAAGCGACGAAAGCAAATGCATTTAATAAAAGAAGAGGAATCGACGAATAACAACGTAATTTTGAATTAGAGAGAATAAAACAGGTGACTCTACCATATAACCCAAGTTTATTCGATCTCATATCTAACAGATTTTAATTTAGTGTAAATTGTTTTAACAGATGACATCCGCTAACGTGAAAAACACTGCTTCATATGTGTATTAATATGTTTTCATTAAAGAAAGGTACCGTGTGCACACTTTCCCTTTATAAGAAGACCTTAATTTTTGTTGAGCCAATTAAATTTTGAGGCAGATTTTCAGCCTAAAAATAATCTTAAATTATTCTTGAGCAATAGTTTCCGTTCATCTAAACTTCGTTTAGAACTCACAGAAAGTAACACTTGTTTCGCATAAGCAGCGAATAAAGCAATTTTAAACGAATTTAATAAAAGTTGTGAGACAAACTGAAACAAAAGTCACACTTTTGGTGAATTTTAAGCCTGGCTACAATTTCTTAATAAGCACTGGCCAATAAGCAACAACGGCTGAAATTTAAACTTTTTGGTTGTGATAGCTTTCTTTATACAGTACATGAATGTAAAATCATCAATTAGGCCCTGCACAAATGAACATCGCTTAAAACTGAAGTTCAGTGAAAAATCCAGTTCATTTGGCCACCTTGTTCAATTGTTTGATCGGAGTCAAAAATGTTTGGTGAACAATATTTGTTGAGTAGTATTTTCAGTTCATTTGGCCATTCAACTGAACAAACAACGAACATTTGTCCGATTTACGCATGTGCTTGACAGCTTTGTCAATTTGTCCATCAAAAATCTCGAATTTAGCGCCAAAGTAACTTCATGAAAAAGAGGCTAATAATGTTCAGCAAACGTTCAGTGAAATGTTTAGTTTGTTTGGCCACTCGGCACTGAACATACCGTAAAATGTTTAGTGGCATGTTCAGTTCATTTTCCGAGCGTCTTACATTGAAAAGCAAAAAATAGAGTTTTTAGGGGTTCCCAATCATTCTGTGAGGGCTGAAGTAGGTACTAGATATTTCAAAGCAACTTTAAGAGTTGGACCATATGTCCTGTTGCTTATTGAAAAAGAGTATTATTCTAAAATTCAAGCAGTTTTGAGCCTCGATATTCTTATTTTGAGAAACTGTGTACTTGTTCACAAACTGATTATCATCTAAAAAACGAGTATGAAAATGTAGATTTAAACCGACAGGAGAATTTGATTTGAGTTTGAGCCTTAAGTTTTTAACCAACGTTTTGTAAATATCACTACAGTATTGAGAAAGAATACACGTTGCTATAGTTCATTAAAGCAGCTAGTCGACTAAAAGAAGTCTCATTTTGACTTTAAATTTCTGAGTTTGATTTTTATCTCCCTGCCTTCTGTCCATCATTTAAACAAATGTCTCTGCTCGATCGAATTGACTGCCATCGATCGAAAGCTGCTCAATTTCCACTGAAACCCAATCGATTGAATTCAATTGAACATAATTAATCCATCATTTAATTTGTTCTTAAATGTTCCCTAGATTTTCAGAGACATTATAATTATGTCCACTTGCACATCCGAGGAATTTGGGAGAAATTCAATATGAAGCACTCTTCGGCCAGAACTAGCTGTATTAATTTGCGCGACTTTTCCGAAAATTGAAAACTAGAACCCATGTTCAGAGCTGCTTTTTTACAGACGCCTCCTCACACAAAGCATCGCTGTCCGCTTAAAGATACTTCTTTTCATACAACACCGTTGCAATTTCCATGATGAATTACACGCCCACCACTGTACTGATGGTATCCCTCCACCCAACTCATGGTATCCCTCCATTGTACACGCTTTTTTTTATAAGGAACCACTTTATAAAGAACCTACATGTAGAAGGCCCGAAAATTTAAAGAACTTATACTACTAAGGAGAAAATCATTAAGGAACTTTTGAATGTTGAATACTTTTATCACTGCAAATAATCAAGAATTAGAAAGCCAGTTCCATTCATTTGCAGTCGAAAATCACATACATTGTACGTTAAGCATGTGTCCAATATTTCTTTGAGTAGTCTCGAGCTTTGCTCACATGCAAATGTCTCTCTTTTATTGTTAAGACCACTGTATGTGCAGTTAAAATTAAGGAACTATTAAGGAACTTTTAGAACTACAATTGGCTTAAAAGAGGCCCAAAAATAAGGAACTTTAATAACTAGGCCTTGAGGTAGGTTCCTTATAAAAAAAAAAAGCGTGAACTGAACATCCACCAAGGTATCCCTCCACTGTACTGATGGTATCCCTCCATTGTACTGAACATCCACCACTGTACTGATAGTATCCCTCCACTGTACTGATGGTATCCCTCCACTGTACTGATGGATCCCTCCACTGTACTGAACATCCACCACTGTACTGATGGTATCCCTCCACTGCACTTGTAACGTGTGGGTTCTTTTGATAACGCGAAGGGAAGAAAGAGCACGCTTAGGACCTTAGGCCTAAGCTAAGAAAGACTGCAACTTTATAACTATAAGATGTTTTAAGATTCCAATCAAGACGAAGACTTAACTAAATTATGATTACACACAAATATACACCGACTAATTAGACAACACAGGGATGCATCACACAACACGTTGACAACAAAGACAACATTTCCCGGAAAGGGAGTTACTTACACTAACACGAGAACTGCACGCAAATATCTACAAATCACGATAATTTACAGGAACGAAAGTAGAAACCAAACGCATGAATGAATATTAAAATACAAAACAAAAGTAATTGAAAAGATACATACACAGATACATTACACATTGAACATCCACTAGTGTACTGATGGTATCCCTCCACTGTACTGAACATCCACCACTGTACTGATGGTATCCCTCCACTGCACTGAACGTGAACATCCACTAGTGTACTGATGGTATCCCTCCACTGTACTTAACATCCACCCCTGTACTGATGGTATCCCTCCACTGTACTGATGGTATCCCTCCACTGCACTGAACGTGAACATCCACTAGTGTACTGATGGTATCCCTCCACTGTACTTAACATCCACCCCTGTACTCATGGTATCCCTCCACTGTACTGATGGTATCCCTCCACTGTACTTAACATCCACCCCTGTACTCATGGTATCCCTCCACTGTACTCATGGTATCCCTCCACTGCACTGAACGTGAACATCCACCCCTGTACTCATGGTATCCCTCCACTGCACTGCACATACGCTATGTGGGGTTAATATAATTTGCATCAACGTATCTCAAATAGAGTAAACAAAAAGAAAAAATACAAATTAGCAGCCAATGTTCTTTTTACCAAGCTACTTATAATACAAAACGTGAAGATTAGAATCTATTAACTAATAAAGTTCTTCTATGTTATAAACGCTGTATTGTGACTCTGTGTTGTTCCTGGTGCAGGTTGCGCCCTTTTTGGGGTGCCATGTTGGGTTCCGGATATATCGGAACATGTTTTCATTATTTTCCGGATTTCATGCCCATGTCAATTGTTTAATATTTGAAATGGTTGACAGCTATTATTTTCTTCCCGATTCCTATTGTTCTCCTAATTCAAAATGCTTTGTATGACAGCCAAAAGCAGGAAACTTTGCAACCTAATGAGCGATTCATAAAAGTAGCATATTTGTAATCTTTAGGCACAATCCCGTACCTTGAAGTCTACTGAAGTTCCTCTCACATGGGGGTGTTTTAATCTTGGAATGTAATAGACATGTACTGTTTGTTCTGAATTTTCTTCGCATTCACAAAAAAAATTCTGTAGAAGGTTTCATTTCGAAGCCATCACACGTTTTTTTACAAGAAACTGTTTTAAACCTAGACACTGAATTATAGAACTACATAAAAATAATTAAGAAACCTGTGATATTCAAACTTTGCTTCTAACTAGAGGATGATAACGAAACAACTCACATTAAACATATTTTGAGATTTTGATTACATATTTTGAACAAGATTTTGACTCTTTCCTCTCTCTTGCCCCTTTCTTGCTTTGATTTGCTTAAATCTTGACACGTTGGGTGGAAGAATCAAATTGTATTGTAAAATTAAGACACATCATGAGAAACCCTTTATAGCTTTAAAACATTTAGTAGCTACTTTAATAGGGTCGAAAATAAGAAAATTCTGGCACTATGCCCCTGAGCTAAATTTCTTATTAAGAAACGAAAAGTTCAAAACAGGTAAGGCATATTGAAGAGACTATCACGTTCACTTATGGTGTTGATACGCCTTGCGCTTATACTCATAGACGCTAAAAAAAAGGAAATTTTATAGCTATGAATAGAAAACATTGAACAAGTTCTGCTTGTGAACACGAAGAAATAATTTCAGAACAAACAGGCGTTAATGACCTAAAAAGAACTTACTAAAACACAAATATGGTAAATATATGTCAAAGCTCTCAGTGATAAAAATAATTTATTAACGCAATTAATATGTAAAAGAGAATAGGGTACTTAAATAAAAAGCCCACAAAATGCAAAAAAAGAAAGTGAAAAAGCATAATTAAGCATAATTACCCATGAAAAGTGCAAGTAGGAAGATTAACAAAACCAAAAACATTAAATTCAATTAAACATGAAATGGTTAAAAATATGAAATACATTATCAAGAGAAAAAATCCAACTTTTCTATCAAGAGCCCATTTGTTGACATGAATTGAAAGAACCTAAAAAAGATTCAAGATGCAGATATAACAAATGTATATGCACACATTAAGTAATAGCAAAGCATTAACTGCGTTTATTACTAGAGTTAGCGATACTTTCTCAAGAAGAAGCTGTCGCTACGAGAAAAAAACATAATTGTTGGACTTAACTTTGGCAAACAAGGGAAATTGGAAGATTTCGGTAAGAAACTGAATCATCTATAAATACTGAACGTGAAATTGAATTTGCATTGATCTAACACAACAAAGACCGGATTCTTGACATTAATTTTTTGAGCAGTATACTATTTCAATATAAACTTATATCAATTCCCTTTTAATCAGTCTCTCGTTCTGAACTTTCTCGAACAAGAAATTAAATTGTGATTTGTTCCTTCTCTCGATCGCAATCAGGTGCAGAGTACTTAGGAGCCGTTTAGCCGGAGACAATCGGAAGATCTTTAAGTTCAAATTGTGAAAATAGTTAGCTCTGTTATACTTTGTGACTAAAAGAAATATTGTAAGAGTTGTAATGTATGTTGAAACGATGGACTGAACATCAGCTCTTAACGTCGCTTAAGATGTCCAAATCAACGAGGGTGTAATGTTGCAACACGAATGGTTTTAGTCGTCGGATTCCCTCTTTATTCGAACCTTTTGTCCTCATACAATGTATAATGCGAGCATGACTCTCAAATGACGTCACAAACACGATTATTTTGAACATTTGTATTCGAACTTATGAGTGCTGCATCTCATTCTTGAGTAACAAATTACAAAGGATGAAACTGGAAACAATTGGCATCAGGCAATTAATGAATAATGGTTAACCAAGGGGTGATCAAAACGATAACCCCGCTATCAACCATTACAATTTTAGCCAGTTATTTGGCATAGAGAGCCAAAAGGTGCTGCGTGTCAGCAAAACAACCGTGGTTAATGAAATATAGAATAAAGGAAATGGCAGATACTTTTAAACACGAATGGAAATACATAGCAGTAAATCAAATACGTTGCAGTAAATTTACAACTTACCGTTACAATAACTGATGCAAATAGTAACATAACCGAATAAACCAAACCGCGACTATTTACTTTCACCTGCAAAAAAATCGATGATACTTCAACAAGTTGCAACAACAGAAAAATGGTGACTGCTCAGAATATGCTCTGTAATTTTCGAATATTCTGTAGCAAAGTAAAAACCTATTCAGTTTCGATTTCAGTTTTTCTGTTTCTTATTTTTGAAGCAATTTTTCACAACTTACCCACCCCTATCCTTTTAAAAATCATGTTCTGGGACAAGGGCTTCATGCTGGTGAATTTTGCTTGTGCGTATCTTGAACAGTTTCGGAGATAGCAAAAAAAGTCTTGACCCAAACTTCAGTCTGGCGTTTCTTATAAATTTGTTCTAATATAAAAAAACGTGTAGCTCGTGTGAGATCAACAAATAATTTCATTCACAGTAGCTTTTAGTATATTTTTGACAGAAGGGAGGATGCTATTCTTTCATCTCTTTCAAGACTTCTCCAAAGAGAGGTACATCGGTAGCTGAATTATTTCTGACGCGTATTTTTGTGAAGTAAAGGAGTTAACAAGACAAAGATCTGTTTCGCGCATTCCTTGTTCCTTGTTGACAGAGATTCTTGGGAAAATAGATATTGATTAATAATAAACGTGGACTAAGGATTTTAATGATCTGTCTCTTTCAAATTTGCTTGACAGTACGCCAGCCCAAGCCCTTGATTAAATGCAGAATAGAAGTATTATGGTCGCTAGACTATTACTTACTGCTAGACGATACAAACAGACTGTTGTTGAAAATTGGAAAACATTTAGAATCAAATATACTTACAACAGATCCAGGATGGTACATAACAGTTCTAATGAGCCATGGCACAGCTAAACCAATCAAAATGTCGAACACATTACTTCCGATTGAATTTGAAACAGCCATATCGCCTTGACCTGCGCAAACAAAAACGACTTTTCTCATTTAAGCAACATTTGCTTTTCCTTGCATAACAGAAAACGTGATAAACGTGATCTAACATGATCTAACAGCTGTGACAAAAAAATTTAACATTGATCAAAGAGGAATAACCTAAATAAGCCGAAACTGCTATAGCGCCACACTTATTATAGCAATAGCACCTACATGGATGGTTATCAAGTTTGATTTGGGTTCAGCTTCACCTAATACTCCGAAGATATATCAATTAGTTTATTAAGAACAATGCATGAAAAAACAAACCTTAACCGTCCCGTCAGAATTAAACGAAAAAAAAATAATTACTCACCCTGTCTTGCTACAATCAAGCTAGCAATGGCATCTGGGATACTTGTTCCAGCAGCGAGAAAAGTGATACCCATAATGACATCCGGAATGCCCAATGTATATCCAATCACAGTCACCTGGAAGGAAAATTATCATTAACTCTGCATTAATGATCAACTTTTAGCAAACGAATACAGAACCCAAAACATTTTATCTTTGTGTGCCTGAGACACATCAGAGACTTAAGACAGACCATTTACTAAATTAATTACTTATTTGTGTTTCAAACCATTTCTGCTAAATTTCTGCTTGAACTGACCATTGCTTGAATTCTCTACGAAAACCTGTATCCATATGGTCATAGAATGGTTAAGAATTTCGCGGAATATGGCAGGGTATTCAATAATTCAGCATAGCAGATGATTAACCCATTAAAAGTTTTGAGTGAAAGACGGCACAGAATGTGTGTGTATTTGTACAATACTTTCAGTTATGATAAAGGAAACATACGGGAGAAGTTGAGGAAACTTATATTGATAAAAAATATTACCATCCAAACAAGGATATAAGAGAATATTGCAATCCAAATAACTGACATTATAAAAGTCGCCATGAACCATCTCTCCCACCTAAAAATGAAAAACAATCGGCAATTAAAGAGAATTATAAAATCCGAACAAAACTCAACATTTTGAAACAAATTTTTAAATGGCTGAAATTCAAGCATTCACCCAGCTTCTTCAACCAGGAGTTCTTGAACACATTAAGAATGCACCCTCTTATCTCTTAAAATGCCGCAAATAGCTTGCATTTGTATAGCATTTCAGTAATTTCCTGCAATATTCCTTCTGAATAGTTAGGTGTCCTGATGGTACAATGGGAAATCCTTCTTTGTGCTGATCAAGAATGCAAATTTTAACAGAGTTAATTTCTCGAGGGATTGCTGGTACTTAGTTTACAAGAAATGAAATAGGTTGGAATTTCACGCTTTCGATCGCTTATTCATTTCAACTGTATGTTAATGCTCGGTGATTAGGAATACTGTTCTCTTCTTGTAGTATGCCCGCATGGGATGAGTTTAACATCAGAATATTTTTTTAGAAGTACAGCTATTTCTTTCACGCCCTACTCACATGGGATGGGTCTTCTTCGAAATATACGTAGTCAAATATAGTGATTCCTTCACGGACGCTTAAACTGGTTATGTTCAATAAGTATTTAAAGAGATGTTATGTGCTTCGTCCCACTTGAAATTTTCCTACGTGATTTTTTATGAGATCTGGTGGCCTGTGGTGTGACCAGTGCATCAGTCCTGGGGCGAGAAAAATTGGTTTTTTCGGATCCATTACCTCCCAGTTGCTTAGGTAGGAGGTTTTGGTTAAAGGCTGATGTACTAACAGCCCAACAAAGCTTCATATGATGAGAGAACACATTTATGTTGTAAATCTAATCAGGCATATTAGAAATTGGTTTTTATCGGAGGAGGGAGCAAATGGTTTTTCCATGATTTTTCCTAGCGTCGGGAGAGGTGGTAGTTTGTTTAATGCGGTGTGTTTACCCGGGCTGGAAATTAACATATGTTTCTACACCATCTATATACTCGTCAATATACTAGATGCAATTGTAAAAACACGAATCGCAAGCACTTGTATCTGCAAATATTGTGCCTGCCATATAGCTCTGATAAGATAAGAATCACTCGAAAATATTAAATCTCAGGATTTCAAGATAAACGTTACCAGAAACAAGGCACTGGTGATTCTAAGGCCTGACAGCAGAAAGGAAGCGTAAATCTCCAATCAACAAGAGCCTCCATTTGACCTGATCGAGGCTGAGCTCAGCAAGATCACAAAGAAAATTGGTTGAATGTGAAAGTAAGACCATCACACTTAAGCAAACCAACAAAGAAGTTAGCAAGTAACTTAAGTATCTGAACAAATTGGCTGCCTCCCGTTACATGCATGTAGGCTTACTACTGAAAATTGCATCCCCCAAGGAGCTCAAGAATTAAGAAAAGCTTAAGAAAACTGCAGCCTGAAACGGAAGAATATTCAAGGGCAGCCATCCTTGTTGAAGCAGGACGCGTTAGGATGAGTTGTTTTATTGTTAAAATTTTCTATTCAATTTAATTTTCTATTTAATTATTTAATTTCAATTAAATTTCAGATGATTGTTTTATCCTGTTCAGACTAGTGACCACCAATACTCATACGAAAGTGGGTCATGAAGGAATGCACATTAATTCGAAAGTCTTACCTTGGTGTTTTACAATCAGGAATTGTGAAATGAAGCAGTGCAATAACTGGCAGCGAGAGATACCAATATATGATTTTCAAGATGGATCCACCTGAAAATTGAGACATAAAATTGAAAATCAAGAAAGAGAGAATACAATAAAACAGGTTGCGTCTTTTTTCACAAATTTTTGCTTGCACTTTAGCTAGTATCCAAAAATGATGGCAGCTATTACTTATTCTTAAATAACTGAAATGCAAATCCCTTGTAATGAGAGTTTGTTAAAACGCTGTATTGTGTTAAAGGGAATGGAACTGCAACGTTGCACATGAAAGGCATTATTACGATCAACCAAATAAACCTTTTCATCAATGAACAATGAGAAAAAAGCCTTCTCAGTGGAGATTGGAGACTTCTGCCATTTTGTTTGATTTGTCACATGACCGACTGTCTTAATAGAGGGAAACGAGTGACCGAGAAACTTTATTACTTTAACTAAATTCCAAATAGACAAAGGCTCATAGCGGCAAAACGGTGTCAGATATGAAGGAGTGTGGTGAATAATATTGCGAATTCGGAACCAGAGTGCCAGATTAACTTTTATCAAAGTATAAATACTTCTGGGTGTAGAAGCCCTTTGAGAGTCCGGTTTCTAAGTTAAGTGCAGATAATTATTCCAACATGAAAACAAGGACTTGCAGAAGAACAATATCAACCTGTCACAAGTTTTGCACTTGATGACTCAAGTGTTGAGTTGTTATGGGCTGTTATTCACAAAGCCCTGGCCCCGAGGCGCGCTGCGCACGTCTCGGGTCGGGCTTTTGAGCTCCGCGGGTCACTTTGGATCCCCGCCTTGAAACGGTTGTTTATGAAGGGGGTCATTCTAAATAACAAATCAGTTTGATAAGAGGACACGATCACTGCTAGAAAAGTATGAGGCAAAACTGTTTCAGTGGTGTCTTATGTTACCTTTTGCGTAGAAGAAAGCTCCACTGTTATACGAAGTGACGTGAATGAGATTTTCATAGTATGCACGGGAAATTAGTATGGTTTGATTGTATACAATGGTTTGGGGAAGTATTTTATCACCGAGGTATTGCATCAACTGTTTAAAGCTTTTAGATTGGTTAGTCTTAACTTAGCTTCAGTGACTGTCTGCACGAATGGCTTAGTCTTGAAGTGAAAAGAAGCGTTAGCGTTTACAGTGGTTTAAGTGGAGAAAGATGTTGGTGTCCGTGAATCATGGACGGGGGCAGTCCGTTTACGTTCTATACATGGCAGGCAAAAGGCACTGTTAGTGACCGTAACGATACTGCTTTTCACGTTGAGAGACCTTTGTATGGAAGGGAGATTAGTGACAATGAGGTAACATGGCACCGGTAAATTGGCGACTGAGAACGAAATTTTTGAAAACGGTTTCCAGAGTGGAATGTTTTGAAAACGGAACTTTGTTAAAACGTATCAGTGTAGACGTTGCCCCTTAGAAATGGAAAGAAATGCCTCGACCATCATTTGCAGCTGGTTCTTAGGTCCCCGTCCTCGGTTGTTCTTTAGTATAGTTGCTGTACCCTTGGTCTATTAATGCCTGACTGAAATGAGGTGTGGATGGCAAAGTACGTAAACTATCACATTAAGTATGGGTCGCTTGGTGCTTTGAGTGGTTAGTTTGCAAGAATCGATTATTCTTTTCGATGCTCTTGTATGCAAGGGAAAGTAATCTTAAATCCTTCAAGTTCTTAGACCCTCGTCCTCAGTTGTACGTCAGTTCAGAAGCTCTTCCGAGGGGGTACATGAGTTATCGATGAAGGGGGATGTGCGGCCCAGGTTTTTCGAACGCACCCACATATAATGTAGACATATGCGAAAAGAGACCCCGAATAATGAGAAGGAAACAGGGGATGAGAGAAATGTCTTTGTAGATCTCATTCTATTTTGTTATGGGCTGTTATTCACAATGTTCCTAATTCAACAAGATGCTGTATTATCATATAGGCACTCGCGCTGCGAATAAAAAGCAATTTCTCATTTAATGTATGTGCACATACTGCCTATTTAGTATGATTTGGTCTCTTAAAAACACTAAAGATGAAAAATTTCAACGTTCACTTACGTGGAGACACAAAGATTTCTTCAACTTCTTCATTTTCATTGGCTCTACAATTCAGAAGACAATCCATGAAATTTCTTCACACTATGAATAAATTTAATTAAAGGATAGATTTGCTCACTGCATCCCACATAAATCTCGTACATGCTCAGCAGAGGTACTGTTTTTCGTGAGGACAAATCAACAAAATATTCGTTGCATTTAGATCTAGTGTACTTCTTTTGACAATAGACATCCTGTTTTGTACATTTTACCACACAAAGAAGTCTAGGCTGTAAACGTCTTGCTTCTATTAGTAAACATTACATGTTCTCGAAATATTCTAAGGAAGCCATTATCTGCTATATTTCGAAGAGCATCAGAGCTGTCATAGTCTTAAAGTATTCATATGGAAAAGAGAAGTAGTAATAGACGTAAAAAAGAAGTGTCGCCGAAGTGTCGCAATGTTTTGCTTATGGAGGAAACTTGAGATTGGCAAGACCTTCAGTTTGGTGGACTAATCCCTGTTGAATAGAGCCTGAAAACTGAGGCGGGTATTACCTTTGTTACAGTACATCTGTTACAAAATGCTTGATTTAGGCCCCGTTAATACTACACAGGATAGTTATCGGAGTGCCTTGGTTTTTGTAACGAACAGGGGTTTGTATTTACATCATGCCACAGCTATCCGACATGAAACGCAGAGATTTTCACTCCGTCTTTTAGGTGATATGAAAATTATTCCGCTCCGATTAGTGATTGACATTCATTTGTGTGTGGGGGTAAAGGATTGCCATTGCATTGTCAAGGGTTAAGGAAAGTCAAGACGCAAATATAGCTATCCGGTGTAGTTTAAACACAGGATTTGAAATCTGGTGTAGTGTAAACATAGCATTTGAAATCCACAAGGGTGTGAAAATTTGAACGCTCCAAAAAAAGCTATCAGATGTAGTGTTAACACAGCATTTGAAATCCACAACGGTGTGAAAATTTAAATGCTCCAAAAAAAGCTATCAGATGTAGTGTTAACACAGCATTTGAAATCCACAAGGGTGTGAAAATTTAAATGCTCCAAAATGCTATCAGATGTAGAGAAAACACGGCATTTGAAATTCACAACGGTGTGAAAATTTAAACAAATATTGTACCAGTTGAAATTTTCTTATATTAAATAAACGATGTTTGGAGCACGTCGTTTATTCTAAATAAGAAAATTTCAACTGGTACAATATTTATTTTTATTCTTCTTTGTTCTAACATTGTGCTGTACCGAACGCAAAACACACTTTTTTGAAAATTTAAACGCTCCAGAAGATATCTTGTGTAGTGCAAACATGGCCTTAACGTGCAAAGAAATTGGCACAGCATAAATATGAGACTTACGTTTCATCACTGCCTTTCGCAACTTCAGCTTCAATATTGATATGCCATGATTTATGATGATCTTGTGGTTCTTCCTGTACAATTTCTTCTTCTTCTTCTTTCATCTCATCCTGTCAACATCAATAGTACGACAATTTAAACCATTTTCACCACACTTCAAGGGCCCAGACTTATGTGAGGCATTGGAATCGTGACAAGAACTACAGTGAATTGGTACTTCGTTGGATAACTTTAAAAGGCCTAGATATGACTGACCAGTTTCTTCTGATAAACAGTAACGCAGGATTTTCTAAAAATGGTCTTGGAAAACCTATGCTACGCACTTTTGTACTTACGATAGGAAGAGGTTGGATTAGGCAATGCGGTTGATAACGAAATTTCAGAAAGCTTTTCGTTGCATTTATTGCTACTTTTAAATCATTCGTGGATGAAATTGGACATTTATACCCAATCTGTGTCCTTTTATATTCGCGCGATAATGTGCATGAAACAGGCCTTTGGCGTCTTTGGAACTTCCGCGCACGTTTTCTGCATGCAAATTAGAAGAAGAGTGAAAATGTAAAGTTTGTTAAGGTAAAAGAATGTGCCTGTTTCCGGGCAAGTATTTATGAATACATTATGATTAATGGACTAGCCTTTGAAATATACAGGGTTTCAGATTTCAAGCCCCAATTTATTGATCTTTGATTATAACTGAAGAAGAAAATAAAAGGATAAAATGAGACTACACATACCTTACGCATCTTGACAATCATTCCAGCAGCCCTGAATCTTGATGCTGGAGTGAATCGGTTGGTTAACATAATCATCATACCGACTTCCCTCCATGTAAGTCTTCGATCTCTAAAAATGAGGATATCGATATTTATAAGTAAGAATCCAATTTTTACATCTAAGACCCCAACCTCGTCCCAAGGCCCCAAATCGAATTTCCTCGAATCTCAACCGTCAAATCGATTTTGGCCCTGGTACCGGCCACAAAATCTGCCAAAAGACTGGCAATTTTGGCCTAGGCATAAAAACAAGATCTAGATTCCGAAAGCAGATGTTCTTACACAGGAAATGCAAAGAATTTCATTGATAACTGTAAGGCAAGATACAATATCTCATGTAGCATCATTTTTTGGTTTTTATAGATGTTTTTTACATAGTTTTCGGCCTATTCTAGTGTGAAATTTTGAAGAAGCTGTGACGTCACTTAAAATTTCTATTGTTTGAACAGCCAATCAAATTGCGAATAGACAAGACCGATACCAGGGTCGAATATGGACAGCGGAGTTTCACGTAGAGGCCTATTCACCCTGGGGACGAGGTTGCTAAGAGCCAGCTAACAAGCAGACATGCCAAGAACTCTCATACCAATCAAATGACCTGTGAGGATTTTTCCGGAAATTAATTACGTCTGCATGCGAAGTGATCCCTTGAAATGACTTCTAAATCTATCTATCAACTATATGTAAAACATCAGTCACCACCACCTGATTTTAATACATCTTAAATTTAAAAATTTAAATGCCTATTTGGCTTTCAGGCACCTCTGCGGGCACTTCTGTCGCAATAGACACTTTTCAGGAAGTTTTGCTTCTTTAAAAAAATATCTCTACTTAAGGCAACATTTTCGGTCAACTGGCTGGTACAAGAGTTTTTTAAAGAACACAAGTTCCTTCAGATGTTTCTTCATCAAAATAAGAGTTTAATGAAACAGTATGTGAGTCTGCCAAAGATGCAACTCTTACGGCATCAATAAAAGCACCGTGCAACTTATTGCATTAAAAAGACAAAAATCTTTTAAAAATGAAGATCTCTTTCTATTATCTTCATTTTATCAAGAGAAAAATCTAAAATTACCTTCTTCCGAACAGGCATATATCTTCTTCAGTACCATTCGAATAAACTAAAAAAATATTAAACATTTACATTAAGAAAATGCTTGAGGAGAAGTTACTGATTTTACATAATTTATTCATGAAATTTATTGGGCGCCAGCATGAGTGCCAGCCCAATCATGATAGAGCATGATGCTAACACACAAAACATAAGCGAAAAAATAAGCTTGCACAAACTAAAAATTGATGAAATGCAACATTTATTCATATACATTAGTTTTGACTGCTTCTAGAACGCTTGACTCTGATTCTTACGAAACAGAAGACAACTATTCTTATAAATCAATGCATATTTCATGACACTGTGGCAAACTTTTTGACAAATTTTTCGACAGCACATCTTTACAGCAAACTTACTGGTAACTCTTTCGTTGTTTATGAATTTAGATTCCTCCACATTCTCTTTGGATTCAGAATTTTCTTTATCTGGGCTTCTATTTGAAATATATTCAACAATCTTTTTGTTAAACCTTGGAAGCAAAGACAACATCAATGGCGATGTTTTCACTCCTAGAAACAACCTACACGCTAAACATAGTCAAGTTATAACGGTGGTGATGATAATGATGGAAATGGTGATGAAGATGACCATTATGATGACGATGATGATGATGATGCTGATGATGATGATGATGATGATGATAGTGGGGGTGGTGGTTGTGGTGATGATGATGATGATGATGATTACCTTGATGATGACGAATGGTGACAATGATGACGATTTCACGATGATGATGGTGATGGTGGTGATGATGATGATGATGGTGATGGTGGTGGTGGTGGTGGTGGTGATGATGATGATGATTTGATAATGATAATGATGATGATTATGATGATGGTGGTGCTAGTGGTGAATGATAATACAGTAACTTGCGATTATAATCATGAAAAATTGTTCACGCGTAGACAACAAGAGATTAATAAGCTTCGGTCAAACGTAAATATTTCAAGGGCCAAATATTACTGTTGCGTGAAACACTTTAAACCAAATGTTGACATTGTTCGTTGTTCGTGAAGTGTTGTTTAATGACGATAAAAACACGTAAACACGTTTCCATTGCTGCGATGCTGGCTGAAATGCTCAGTGCGTCTAACCACTTGTCCGAAACATTTCATCAAACAATTTTACATTTAACAAAGAAATTGGCGCGTTTTTCTGGTTGTCTGCGGTAAGGGGTTTTCTGCGACGACAGAAATCTATGTTCATGGGCCAATTTCGGAAATAATATAACTATATTCTTGCCTGGAAAGATCTAATGTTTTTGTCCTTATTCACAAAACGTAATGGTCTTCCTAACGTACTTCTGTACCAAAATAGGACCAAAATCATTCTGGCTGCATTAGAAGGCTTTAAGCTCATTGAAAAAGAATGGAATAAAAATCACCTCATCAAAAGACAGTAGCAGAAATACATCAAAAGCAAGCACAAACTTTCATACCTAAAATGTGAATGCAATGGTGAGATTTCTATATGACATCCACGTTTTATGCCACAAAGAGAGTATAATGTTCCAGTAACACGTGATATCTAACGTTTATATGAATACATTACCATGTAATATGGCCATCATACATCACCTTTAGATAAAAAAGGAATTAGTTCAGTTTTAACAAAGTGACATATAGTGACATTTCTTGCAGGTATATAGGTTATAAAAGTTTATCTAATAACTCTAGGAACTAAAAATAGCGTCGTAGCCGCAAATTTCATTGCACTTCCAAGTCAAAGTTGATAGTTAAATGGACAAACTTGAAACTTACCAGAATCAAAGCAGCAACTGATATTGTGTATGAAATAGAATCTCTAAATAATGGCCAACGTGATAGCTTGACTATCTAAATGAAAGAATTCAACGCAAATTCATTAGATAAACATTATTACAATGCGGTGTCCTTATAAAAAGGGGTTCAAGAGGAACAGAGATATAACAAGCACATGGGTTGGTCAAAGAAAAATTTCGCCATACAGGAAGCATAACATGCTCAATTAAGGGAAATCATAAAACAAAGGTGAACGAAAATAAAGGGTTCACGTTTGGGAAAAGATTTGAATAGGAAAATTGCAAACACATATCGAGTTTTCATGAAATTTTTGTCTTGTTTAACTCGTGTAGCTACTGGTTTCCTACAATCGCTAACAATGGAAACATCGTGAAAAAAGTATTAAAGACTTTGCTAATAGTAAGCCAGTTTTCTATTATTGGTAGGCCAAAAGCAAAATGTTTTTTTCAAACGACTGAAACGCAAAATATCGACAAATCAGAATGTGTGTAGTCTTCGAGCGTAACGAATCACCAAACAAAATTCATCCTGATAAGCCTTATGCACTTTGTCAGACATATCTCTTTCTACGCATGATTCAACAATCAAGAATATTGAAGGCTGGCACTGTAAGGTTCTTAAGAAAATAACAATTTCTTTTACAACAGTCAAGTAGGGAAATGCAGAGTTGATAGGATGTCTATGCAAAAATGGCTACATTGCTCTGTTTATGAATAGTCAGAATTGAGCTAAAATAATTACTTGACATAGAATAGAAACAGCTGTGTCGATCATTAATTCTTTAAAAGGTTTCCAGGATTGAGATATGCTTGGAAGTTCTCTTGTTTGGAGTAGTAAATTTGTTAAGAAATGATTTCCCTATTTCTCATTACAGTATGAAGTTGTATTTTATACATAATGGAGCTATATGTTATTCTTGATCTAGAATATCTCACCACGGTTGCAATATTGCTTGGGGTCCTTAAAAACATTTTGAAAACAGGAAATCTTTCTTATTAATTTTGATTGCTTTCGTAAATTTGCAATCGAAACAAACACCCTTATCGAAAATGCGCAGCCCTGAAAACCAATCAAAACGGCTCCATACGCTTTTTCAAACACAAATAGCATTTTGTGCAACCCTTATACCGCAGCAATGCTTAGAGTGCTTCACGATTATAAGAGAGTTATGAAAACAGCATACCTGTCTTGCACAAACTCCAACCAAAGACAGTATAACAAGGATATTAAACACAGCTGATCCGATGATTGTCCCAGAACCAATATCACCATGTGCAACAAATACACCTTGAACAATTAAAATACTTTTTAAGAACATTTCAATTACAGCTTTTCACTTAAATGGTTTTGAAACATTAAACAAAGAGGCAAGGGCTTTTATAGATTTTCCATGCTACTTGTGAACCAAAATTGTTGTCAAGTTGGCTATGTTTGTGATTAGTTGCAAGTATTTTCTTTTTCTTATCAGATCTCTGTTAGCCATCTATTTATTTCTTGTGATTGGTTTTAGCTGTTAATTGTTGACATTTCAGAAGGAAGAAATGAATAGTCAAACATTCAATGGTAAGAAATATATCATTAAAATAAATTTGTTTTTCTAAACATAAGTTAAGCGTTTTACTCATGCTTGAGAAACAATATCAAAAATACAAACTCGGGGTCAAACTGCAGAATGAAATAAACCTTTCAGACAAATGTGCACATTTTCAATTGAGGTTGATTAAAATGTTTAAAAAGAAAATGAAAATGTTTTAAATAATGGAAATGTTTGAAATGAAAAATGGTGTGAAGCTATGAACTTTAGTAATATCATATGTCAAAAACTGCAAATCTCACCAATAACTGATGTAAAAAGTTCAGGAGCAGAGCTCCCAGCTGCCATAAATGTAGCTCCAGCAACATCCTCTGTCAAGTTCAGATGCTATGAAAAACAGAAGACAAATCAATACAAAATGGTTAAGGGACAAGAGACCACATGACCAAGCAATGAGACACAAATTGAAATGAAGTTGATAGTGCATCAAGTTTGAAACTGATACTCAGACATTTGAGTTCTTTGAAAAATGTAAACAATACAAATATTACAAAGTATCTCAATACAGTTAATACCATCAATTTTTTCCCACAGAACACTGCTTAATCAAAATATTGGTGAAACAAGTAATCCAAAAAATTACACATTCAAGAAAAATACCATTAACTTAAAATTTGTTGCATCTTCATAGCAAACACAAAAGTTAACAGAAGAAGGACAATGTCTACCTTTCCATGTCCGAAGGACATAATGAGAGGGTGAAGTCCCCGTAAATTGGTTATCATGAAAACCAACTATTTGTCAAAAATTTGTAAACCTGAGTAGATGATTCATTGTGCCATGGATATGGCAGAAGTCATCAAAGTTCTTATTTCTGTGGATAATTAGATTTTTCATGCAATCAGAAAACTCTGAAAGTTCTCATTCCCATAATAAGGTAATATCATGCAGAGTGGAGTCTTCTGTTGTGGTCTGAATATTGTTGTAAAAATTTGGTATTTTTTAGAATATTTCTTGATGTTCTTATTGCATAATAAGATATTTAGTGGGGAAATCCAAAGAAAAATGAGAGTAACCAACTGTGTCATGGAAATGTTTTACTGTGACTCATTTATTGTCCAGAAGCTTCCCGAACTCACTTTAAATTCTCTGTTGTGCTCCTTAGAACTGATTGGTTACTAATACCGTAAAGGTTATAATGATGATGATAATGATGTTGATTATGATGATGATGATGTTTATGATGATTAAATTGATCATGTTGATGATCATGTTGATTATGATGATGATGATGATGATGATGACAATAACAATAATGATGATGATAACAATTTGATGATGATGATGACGATTATGATGGTGATTATTGTCATTAAGACATTGTGGCTACTTTTTATTCAATAAGCACATATATTTTTTTAAGGGACCAATCTTGAACGCACACACACTTCAAGGACAATTTTCAAAGAAAGTAAATTTATAAATAATAATTATAATTCATTAAATGAATGTGTGCTTATTTTAAAAAAACTATCGAGCCTTGTCAAGCACTTCCAATTTCAGCACTTTCAATTCCATTTCATTCATTTAACAAGTTGATTCATTCACTTAATGAGCTAAAGACAAGCAACTTAAGTTAAAATCTCCATACCTCACAAATTTTGTCCAGTGATGCTACAAAGTAATCATCACACACAAACGCTAGAGCAAGGAACATGTATAAGGCCTACAAGTGAAAAAGACAACAAGTAGAACAAAATAAACAATATTGAGATTTATTTAAAACGCAATTCATTTTTTATTTGCTTGGGTTTGCAAAGAGAACATTATAAAAACAACTAACCACAGCTATGTGTATCAAAACTGCTCCAAACTTGCGCTGTTTGTTTGTAAATGCATCATTGGGAAATTCTGCAATACCTTGAAGAATGAAAGTTATGAATGATATTTAAATAAAATCAAGAAAACAAGTTCACAAAAGGGCAATCCATGCCAAAAATAGAGAGTTCAAATTGAAAAACTATACATGAAAAGTTTTCAAATAATAGACCATTTCAAGGAGGTCTTTCCGCATCCAGCAATTTGAATTATGGTCATTTCAGGAGAGAAATGCAGTAAATTTGCTCCAAATTCATGAAAAATAGAAGAAAAAGAGAGTAAGGAATCTGCAACACTTAACGTTGAAAATGTCTGCAGAAATTTAGGAAACAAGATGCAAGCAACTCATAAACATGAAAATACTTCATTAAGGGATCGTCTCCAATTATTTGTATCAAATTAATTCTAACAAAATTTGAAGAATTCAAACATTATGCAGGGGTTTTCGCAAACCGGAAGAAATAGAATTAATTACCTAGATACCTAGGAATCAGGAATGTTGTAACAAAAAATCTTGTATAAAATTAGGTATAGGATAACATATAAAATTTGTATAACATTAGTATAAAATTTGTATAGGATTCGTATAAGATTTTCCAGAAAATTCAAAGAAAATTTACATAACGATTCCCATACAATTCGTCTCAACAAATTCTAACACTGTAAAACTCCTTTGAGCTTCTTCGTATTCAGTAAAACTGTAAAACTCCTTTGAGCTTCTTCGTATTCAGCATAACCTTTCAGTTCTCACTTTATTCCTTTCATAAATTACCGACTTGGGTTCCTATTGTTCTTTGAGCCAATCTACTATTGTTCTGGGATGTGCCACTTTGTTATAAAAAGCTGCTAATTCTATCTTTCTGTGTTAAATTCATATCAAAATCGTATCACATTCGTATCAAATTCATAGCAAATTCGTATGAAGGAAATAAGAAATTATCGCTAACAGGAGATTCAAGGATGGTTAGATGGCTAGATTTGTCGGATCTGGTAGGAATCGGATGTGTAGGAGGTACAGCTGGATTTTTCAACTGAGAAAAAATTTGTATAAATTCGTAGAAAAACTATACGATTAATTGGAGACGGTCCCTAAGCTTCCTTAAGCAGATAAAGTGGATCTTTTATTCTTTTTTCACATTTACTTGAATTAAATATGAATTGAAGTAAAATTTGTTGCACTATCTTCAGGAGCAATTCACTCCTTGAAAATCTCGTACACCTTTGCAGGAAGTCTTATTGTTTTCTAAGAAATCCCTTGAAAGTCCTTTTGTTTTAATGGAAATCTCTTTGCCTCTTTCCAGAGTGAAATGCCCTCGCCTATCTCATGACCATATTTCAAGTCATTGCAGGCAGAGAGGATTCCCTGACTGGAATGTCTACCATTTTCCAGATTAAAATGTGTCAACCCAGATCTCTTTGAAAAGGTCTATTATGACATATTAAAAAGAAACATGTTTTGCATTACAAAGTTCTGTTAATTTGAAGATTGGAGATTTCATCCATTCTAGAGAGGGACATGCTCGATAGTTCCCATACCCCCTGGGTCACAAATCAACATCAAAATGCATTCTGAATGCTTACTTGGTGGGTTACAAGTTTTCTTTGATGAATTTGAGGTTGTGTCATTATTTGACCATAATAGATGTCGACCTGCTTCTGAACTGAAATGAACATCTTGCACTTCTAGAAAAGAAAAATAAGAGAAATCTATGTATACAACTGCAATTTTCTTGAAATTAATGCAGAATTAATGCAAGACGCTTTGGGTTTCAGAAGTATCACCTGGTTTCTAGTCAACTTGCCCCACCTCCAACCAAAGGGAAAATCACTAGAAAAAATGTACATTGATTTTTTTGGATAAAAAATTGGGCCTCTTAAGAGTTGGATCCTTGGATTTTTCCAAAAATCGGTTGGATCTTGAAATTAGTCAATTCCTAAACAATTAAACATTTTTTCGAAATTGATTTCATTGAGTGGAGTATGTACTGGAAATGGTCTAACATGACCGAGGGCAAGTTGACTGTGATAGGTAGATATGTTGCATCATGTTTGGGTTTAAGAAGGTCTTGAGATTCTCCTAAACCTAAATTGTACCCCCACTTAAATATTTTAACTTATTATTTCACACATCATACATACAAATTGTTATACACGCTTTTTTTTTTATAAGGAACCTACCTCAAGGCCTAGTTCTTAAAGTTCCTTATTTTTGGGCCTCTTTTGAGGCAATTGTAGTTCCAAAAGTTCCTTAATAGTTCCTTAATTTTAACTGCACATACAGTGGTCTTAACAATAAAAGAGAGACATTTGCATGTGAGCAAAGCTCGAGACTACTCAAAGAAACATTGGATACATGCTTAATGTACAATTTATGTGATGTTCGACTGCAAATGAATGGAACCGGCTTTCTAATTCTTGATTATCTGCAGTGATAAAAGTATTCAACATTCAAAAGTTCCTTAATGATTTTCTCTTTAGTAGTATAAGTTCTTTAAATTTTCGGGTCTCCTACATGTAGGTTCCTTATAAAGTGGTTCCTTATAAAAAAAAAGCGTGTATGCAATGATCTTTAAATTTGCGTGACTGCCATGACACTGTCAGACAAAAAGGAAGTGAAAGAAAAGATTGTCATTTGAAATTGTCCATGGGAATCTGTCATGTGATTTATTGTCTCGTTCTCTGCTTTGTTTGACGAAGGAAAGCCTCCAATATCATAAAAATTGCAATTTCTTCACGAAAATTCAGCAGGAATAAACGACGGTAAGAAAGCCTTACTGATCAAAACAGAAGAAGGGAAGCCGAAGAGTAATGGGCCTGTGCCAACCAAAAATATATTTTAATGAGTTAAACAAATAAAGATGAAAAATTGACAACCAACCTTCTGTAAATCCTCCGCCAATAAACATGCTTTGAAATATTTGGATCAGGCATATTATGAGAGTTATGAGAATGAAAGTAATACCAAACTTTATTTCTCTCTGCCGGCGCCTTTCTTCAACCTTAACGGCAAGAAATTTGTTGGTCATCTTGTGGCCTTGCCTTCGTTTCGTTTGTGCTTGCTTCCTTCCTCTTGCTCTTGTCAGTTCAGTTGATGTTGATTGTAGGCCTGACTGACTAGAAACCATGAGAAGAGCGTGAAGACGATTGTCACATGCTGAGAAAAGGTGTGATAACTTTGTTATCTTGAACAAAAGTTTTGCAATCAAGCATGTGATTGCACATCATTTTTGCACACGGATTTGTCACCTTGGGTCTTTTTAATCAAGAAAACAACACAGGAAAATCCTAATCACCTTATAGTTTTCTTTCTTCGTGGAAATGAGGAAAAATGGATATTCTTTTCTTTTCAAATAGAATATACTGATGACTTTATCACGGAATCGGCCTCCTTGATGATGATTATGATTTTCATGATTATGATTAAGTAAGATTATACAGTATACAGGGTGTTCCGAAAAAAGGGAAATTGCTTTTATTTGCGAACCATAGCGTAGCGAATTATTTGCGGTCAGTTTCTTATAAATTCGCTTATACCTCAAGGGAATTTAATTTCGCGGGAATTAATTTTCGCGGTTTTACGGATTTTGGCCATTTCCGGAAAATTAGTTCCCGCGAAATTCCCAAATTTTGCTGTATCCGCGAAAATAAATTCCCGCGAAACTTTTCAAGATTTAAAAGCACAACGATGACGATAATGATTATGATGATAATGGTGGTGGTTATGATGATGATGTTGATGAACACGATGATCATGATGCTGGTTGGTAGGGGTGATTGTGGTTGTATGGTGGGTATGGTGGTGGTGATAGAGGTGGTTGTGGTGCTGAAGGGGTGGTTGTGGTGGTTGTGATAGGGGTGATCGTGGTGATGGTTGTAGGGGTAGTTGTGGTGGTGGTGATAAGGGTGGTCGAGGTGATGGTTGTAGGGGTGGTTCCGGTGGTGGTGATAGGGGTGGTCGAGGTGATGGTTGTAGGGCTGGTTGTGGTGGTGGTAGCGTTCCTTTAGATGTTGCACACCGTCAATGGTGGTGATAGTAATCATGATGATGATGATGATGATGATTATCATTATTATTATTATTATGACGATTTTCCTCGTGAGGATAATATTAATGATGATTTGTTTTGAAAACTGTTTTGAAATTGCCGCTCTTTGGCAAAACTCTTTGTTAAATGTTGAGAATGCCTGAAATGTCATTTACCAAAGCAAGGTGGCAATTTTCCAGTTCCATTTAGTAAACAAGGATGAGTCAGTTGTCACATGACCCCAGATTGACAAAAGTGCTTGCAGGCCGAATTGTGAATTAGAATTAGAATGAATTAGAATGAATTAGAAGCGTACTGTAAAACATGGAAAATGGTTATAAATACGGATAAAACAAAAATAATGATTTTCAACAGAACTGGGAAAATGATAAGAAATAACTGTTTCAAAATAAATAATAGGGAAATAGAAGTAATTAGATCTTACAAATACTTAGGTTTTAAACTAGATAATAATGGAAATCTTAAAGGAATTATTCAAGATTTGGCTAATAGAGCAAAACGTGCATTATATAGCATATACAAACTGTCCACCATCGACTATATATCTATTAAGACAATGATCCAAGTCTTTAATACAACTATTAAACCTATATTGCTATATGGATCAGAACTATGGGGGGTTTAACTCTAAACCAGACAACCAAATTGAAAAAGTACAAGTAATGTTTGGAAGACACATCTTAGGAGTAAACAGGAAAACAATAAATCTGGCTATACTAGGCGAGCTGTGCCTAAAACCTCTTAAAATAGATATGCAACTAAACTCTATAAAATACTTTGACTATATTAATCAGAGTAAGAACAAACTCCTAACCGATACACTAGAAGAGAATAAAAGACTATGCAGTCCGTGGTTTTGTGATATAAATAAAACATTAGAAGATACTAATTTTGATCTAAATAAGCTTTTAAGAAAAAATCAGGATCTGGATTTATCAATAAACAGAAGAATTACATCAAAAAATAATAGTTTAATCAAAAGTATATGTAAAACAAGACTTATACAAAAATTCAATGACACTTGGCAAGAAAAAACAAGCAACATGAACAGACTGGTATTCTACAGACAAGTTAAAACGAAACCAAACATAGAGAAATATCTATCATACGTAGATTCAAGAAAACATAGAGCTGCACTCACTAAACTACTGATTAGTGCACACAAATTAAAGATAGAAACAGGAAGATATTCAAAAAATAGAATAGAGCAATATGAAAGATTTTGTGATTATTGCAAAAACAACCCTAAACCCATAGACAATGAAATTCATTTTTTATACGACTGCGCTAAGAATAATAGCCAAAGAGAAAAATTCCTATCTAAGATCGGTTTAAATATAGACGATATAGAACCCTTATCTGACACAGAAAAGATAGATTTATTCAAAACAATTTTAAAGTCTGAAAATAAACAAAAAGTGGCTTATCTAGCAGAGTTTATATATTCATCAGAGTTACAAAGAGAAAATAAGAGAGGTATCAGTAAGGTAGTGCTTAGTTGTAATACATCATTGTTAATAAAATATATTATAATACTAGATTAGCATGTTTCTGCATGTATTGCGTATAGTCTGCAAATTAACATTGAGCATCAAGCCTATTAAGTATTCTCGCGATTATTAGATTAATAAATTCAGATATTTAAGTAGAGTATTTCATTTTTATTTCTTTAATTACTGTATGTCACTTGCATTTACACTGTAGCTTGCAATTTTGTTATTCGTATCTTAAATAACTTTGTTGTTAGGTTAAGTACGTCTAAACTGTAAACTACTAGACCCCAAGAGGGTGATGTAATATTGAAATTGAAATTGAAATTGAATTGAAAAACTAACCGCAAATTGCGCATAAATGGCCGAGACAATGGCCCTAATGGCATTCTTGACAATGGCCCTATTGTTACACGTTTTCCATTGTTCAAGCGTTGGTTAGTTGGTGAGTGTGTGAGTGTGAGTGTGTGAGTGAGTGAGTGACATCCACCCCACACCAATGTGTTCGAAGTTCTTCGAACACAAAAACGTGACTCGAACGGGAGAGGGAAGCGATGCCCGATGTCACGAGCTACATTATTTTCATTCATCGGAGAAACATTTAGTTTATCTGGGTATACTTCACTATGATAATTTGCGTGACATTCGGTGAAAACTTATGCAAAAGTGCACGAGTGGAAGTTCGTTGTGTTTCGTTAACAAAAATTCATTACAAAATGCCAGGGGATGCAGTATATAATGCCAAAATGCAGTACTGTGTATAGCTAATAAAACAGGGGGCCTAGGGGGCCATAGGGCCATAATTTAAAGTCGTCAAAAGTCTTGTTTCTTCCTAGTGCTATTCATGAAGTAAACTAGTAAAGCATTTTAAAGTGATGTCAAATTCTCATTCCCTCAAAAAGACTAGTAGAGTACCAAATTTCATGCTCAGAATGTTTGACTTTGGTATGAAGGCAGGGACGCCGGAGAGGGGGGCGCGGGGGGTCAAGCGCCCCTCCTGCCTTTTCCTAAGGGGAACAAGGGGGCAAAAGTGCCTTTTCAATGTAGAACGTTAATCAAATTTTACAATGTAAAATACGATATTTCGACACCCAGAAATTCAACTGAAGACAACTTGTGTTGAAGCTTGCTCTATAAGCCAACATAGCTTCATCCCCTTATCATTAAGACATCAGTAACACAAAATGACTGGCGAGTGTAACTTCAAAATAAGGAATGTGAGCGATATTATTCAATCCGAAATGAGTACATGTGGAGTCATAGCCAAAAAATGCCGTATAAAAACATGATTTATACATAAACTGTTGCATTTTAAGCCAATCTAAAGGGCGTGTACACTAAAAATTTCCTTGGGGAGCACCACCCAACCCCCTAATTTTTATCTCAACTGCCCTTACGTTCCTAGTCGCCCCCCTTGCCCTATCATTTCTCCGGCGTCCCTGTATGAAGGTTTCTTTATGGGATTCCTTTTTTTCGAACACCCTGTAGATGATGCTGTGATTGGGCACCAATCAGCGCGCCAATCAGCTTGCGGGAAACAGCGGAATGACCAATCAAATTAATTGAAGAATCCAAGTGAGAAAACGAACTCTTCGTCCAGAGGGGCAATTCACGAAGCTTAAGAATCCCTTTGTTTTCATAGGAATCTTGTGTGCGCTTTTTCGAGAAATGAAAAGCCCCTTGACACTTTCTTGCCACACAGAACCAGCTCTTTGGTTTTAATGAGCACATCCCAAAACGCTTTACGTTGAATGATGATCTTACTCTGTCAATAAATCGAAAACAATCCTCTCTGTAGTTTTCTGTATGATCAGGATGATCCAATAAGGCAATAAATGTTGACCCATGGAAGAATGATAGGGTGGGCTCTGTCAAAATTGTGGGGTAGCTGTACCCTTTGTTGCAAATTATGTTGAAAAATATTATTAGGAGCATGGCTTTTAATCCTGTTTACTGACCTGGCAATAGCTAGCCTCTAGCAGCTTGCGCATGGGAACATCTGTGCAGCCTAGATCGCGATAAAGATTCAGCAGATAGCGCAGCAGATTGATCTCCGTTTGTGCATACCTTTTTGCGGACGTTTTCTCGCCCCGGCAAGCAAGCTGCCACCGCCACCACACCACAGTATTTCATTAAATTTTAGTGTCCAAGAGAAACATTTAACTGCCCAAAAATTGAAAACTATTGAATTTTTCAGTAAAACAATCATTCTTCTGTGTAGTTCACACAACATTTCTTTCATCTTTTTAAAAAATGAATTTATAATACGAAGCCAAATTTTGAGAGTGCATGTCGGATGATTCGACCAACCAAATGCCAATCACATGTACATTGATTTAGTCTGTATCTTGCTGTCACATTTGTGTCGTATAAAACCTTGAAGTCTATACTCTGTGACATGCCTCTAAGGTTCCTTCGATTCTTCGAAGCCGTTGTAACCTGCCCCGCTTGCAGAATGTTGGGGGGGGGGGTATTATTGGGTTATTATTCAGGCCGCTCATCTCTTCTACCCAGATAATTAAGAATGCCCCCGGCTTGTTACAATGACTTGCGTTTCTGGACATTCCTAATTCATGTCATGTCACAGGGACAGTGGCGTAGCCGACGGTGGTTACCTTAAGGGCATACCACTAAGGGCCCCCCTAATAAGAGGCTCAAAGGGGCCCCCAACCTTAAAATTATGTCTTTCTGAAATGATCTTTCCTGATGAAATACGCGTGTTTCTTTATAGCAAGTTGAAAATAATGCTGCATAAGGTAATTTAGAACGAAATGTTCACTCAGTTGGTCTATCGGTCTATCTACTCCCCTCTGTGTCACAATTCACAACAAAGAAAGCGCTCACTACCACGTTTGAAATGTTTTTGAATTTCGCGGGCAACCCTTTAGAAATCATCGGCATCAACCTCGTTCCCAGGGCTATTCAGGCGAGCCATGAATATTTCTTTCAAAATAGCCCTGGGAACGAGGTTGCATCGGCATCCCTTAAGAACGGCGCATGCTCATACGAATTTCTTAAGTGAGGCAACCAAGGAAACGGACGTCTTGTTCGATCTGCCTACGATTTTCGGCAACTGTGTTTTTTTTTGGTAGACGAAACCTTTCCTGCTAAGTCTACAATTTTCAAAATTCGGAGAGTCTGCGAAAAGCAAAAGGTTACGAAAAAATGCGCCCTAAGTTTTTTCAGAATACTATGTATGTAAGGTTGGTGCGTGGCCTTTTATTTTTCAGAATATAATAAAGCTAAAGGCTAGAATTTTTCAAAAGTAGGTAATTAAAACAGTTTACAAATCTTAAATTCTAAAGTTGCTAGAAAGTATAGGAGGCCCTCAGGGTATTTTGCAGGGTTATTTATCATTCACGACAGTCAAGCTTTCAATATGTAAACAAGAAATCTCTTTCAATCTCCTTATCTTAGGCATATTGGTACATTCTTTGTTTTGCTTCAAGAGAAAAAGTTTCATTACAAAATTGCATCTTTTTATAGTTTTGGCTAGGTCTAAAAAGAGGAATGGGTAATGGGGAACATAGGAATGATGGGAATCTCTACAATGGTTTCAAAAAGAATTTTCTCAAAACAAATTTACATGAGAATTATGAAAGCTGCATTTTCTTCAAAAATTCAAAACTTACTGCAAAATTAAGCTTCTGTTCATTATTTTAAATCTGCTTTAAAAATGTCGACAGTACCGTATCTAAGAATTTTGCTGAAATGTGGAATATAAAAGTCTGTAACAGAGAGTGTTGTTAATTCATTTCTATTCCGCGAGTCACCTGAAGGTCTCTTTTTTATCCATGATCACCCCGTACAGCGTGATGTGCAGTACAGTGGAGGGTGCCAATACAACGTGGAGGAATACCATCAGTATAGTGGAGGGTGCCAATACAACGTGGAGGGTTATCATCATGTAAGTGGAGGGTGCGGAGTATCGTGGAGGGTTATCATCATGTAAGTGGAGGGAAATCATTTTTAACGTGGAGGGATATCATCATGTAAGTGGAGGATGCGGAGTATCGTGGAGGGTTATCATCATGTAAGTGGAGGGAAATCATTTTTAACGTGGAGGGATATCATCATGTAAGTGGAGGATGCGGAGTATCGTGGAGGTTATCATCATGTAAGTGGAGGGATATCATTTTTAACGTGGAGGGATATCATCATGTAAGTGGAGGATGCGGAGTATCGTGGAGGGTTATCATCATGTAAGTGGAGGGATATCATTTTAACGTGGAGGATATCATCATGTAAGTGGAGGATGCGGAGTATCGTGGAGGTTATCATCATGTAAGTGGAGGATATCATTTTAACGTGGAGGGATATCATAATGTAAGTGGAGGATGCGGAGTATCGTGGAGGGTTATCATCATGTAAGTGGAGGGATATCATTTTTAACGTGGAGGGATATCATCATGTAAGTGGAGGGTTGCGATGAATACTGAAATGTTGCATGGAAATTGCATGGAAGTTAGAGAGGATATGGCCTATTCTAATAGTCATGAAAACTCTGCTTGTACTGTATTCGAAGAAATGGTCCATGTGATAAATCGTATTTACTTATTAGAATACTGTACATACGCCAAAATGTAAAACGCAAACCTTCAGTACGATAGACTTTGCTAACTGCTGCTCGGAAATTTTGCCTTGATGCAACAACGCAAAAGGCCAGGCAATGCAACTACATCAATATGATTGTTCTTCCCTAAAACAACCCGAGTCAACTGTTTTAATTGAAATACACAACACGTGAATTCCTTGAGAGTACACAAAACGTGCATCACCCTTAAGGTGCTGTCAGTGGTAAGGATGTATGTCAAGCAGTTAGTGCGGGTTTCATGCAGCCGAATATTCATGGGTCCCGGGCCCCATTGAGTTTCGCCCCACCAGTCGTAAATCCTTAAAAGATGCCCTGTCAGTTGAAATCAGGTTGAAAATGCGAGAACAGGGCCGAAATTTATGGCAACTCTGTTCTGTTCATTGCAATCTCCTAGGCATGATCTCATTCTTCAAACATGGCTAATGATTACCTTTAATTTTCCTGAGAATGGGTGCGTTTTTCAAATACAGTTTACCTAAAGAATGGGTAATTTTCTAATTAATCATTAACGGCAATACACCTTTTCAACTAAGAGCCCCGTTTTCAAAATTTACGAAAATTTGTTCTTACGAAAATTTTGACCCTAAATTCAGATTTTGCACCTTCAGTTTTGACGCAAATTTTTACGCCTCTAGTTCTTTAATAGCGACGAACTGTTTGAAAGTCTATAAAGGATTTGACCGTGAAAATCGCTCGGGGTGAAATTTTACACGCTTAGTCATTTTTCACGGTCAAATCCCTTATAACTTTTCCAACTTTTAATCGTTATAAAATCAACATCGTAAGGACTAGAAGCGTAAAAATTTGTCCAAACACTAAAACGAAGGTGTTGAATTCGAATCTGATGTCGAAATGCTTCAGTAACACAAATTAAAAATTTTGTGAAAACGCGGCTCTTGCATGAAAAGGTGTATTAGGCACCAAAGTTTTATGACGTCACGAATCACGTGTTTTCTAAAAATATAATTCACGAGGGCATATCTCGGAACATGAATCTCCAACCTTCAAAGTATCAGAATCAGAAGAAAAATTTGTGATTAGGAAATTGCTAAGTTTGTCACATATATTTCCCTGTCTAGCTCGATTGCCCTGGAGGATACACAAACATTTATAGCACCAGGCTTGGCAGCTAGCAAAACGAATGAAACCTAGCAAACATGGCGACTTAACAGGCAAGGCTAAATGTAAACCCAGCAAAGTGCTTCCTCTGTTCTTGAAGTTCTGAAGTATAAATGGCCTGTTTGCAAGAGCTTAGTTTTAATGAAAAAACTGAAGTCTGCATAGCAAGTGCCCTGTACTGATGGTATCTATCTCTCTCTCTCCTCTAATAACTGCCGTGAATATCCACCACTGTTCTGCACACCCACCCCTATACTAAACATACACACTTTTTCTTTTATAAGAATACAGTCTATAAGAATATTCAGGCTCAAAATTGCTGAAATTTAAGAATTATTTAAGAATAATCTGAGGCTCAAGCTTGACGAGGATCATTTTTATTTTTCTGCGTTTTTTACACTGCACAATAATTGTCAGGCAACTGTATTTGTTTTGAAATGCATACATCCTGTCTGACTCTTTGATACAGTAACTCTTTTATTAATAAAATAACAAATGACAAAGATTTGACTTATTTCTCTTGATCTTCAGGCCAATTTACAACATTGATGATTAAGAATAATTCAAGAATATTTTCAGGCTCAAAATCGAATAAGCTTAAGAATAATCGAGGCTCGGCAAAAAATAAGGTATTCTTATAAAAAAAAAAGTGTGTATGGTGTTAAGAGCCCGCTTCAATATGGCCTAATAACTGGGTCATGATAGAGGATACAGTAGTTAAAATGAAGGGTGATAGGCAAGCAAACTTTATAAATGATGAACTCCACAAAATGAAACAAAGTAGTATGAAAAAAGCTAAAACTCGCCACACTACTATCTAGGGGACGAGGGGGTTTGCCACGAAGTTGAGGTTAGGCATTGCGAAGTTGCTTCAGGTGTACACGCTTTTTTTTATACAAAGAACCACTTGCTGTCATTGTTACTGTTATTGTTACTCCTGTTAACATCATTATTTAACTTAGTTGTTGGTTATGAATACCTGTAAAACTTGTATGATTGTGATTGCTATAAAAAAATAACCACAGAAAAAACAGGTAAATAAACATTAGGCCTACAGTAGTTTTCAGTAGTTTTCATCAAATGCGAATCGTTATAAAATAATCCCTTGGATAATATTGACTGACAAAAAAAACACCAACCTGCAGCATTTGTCAAAGGCTCAAAGAACAGTAGATCATAGAGTAGCTTTCCTGTTTAATTCATATTCCCTCCCCTTCATAGGCGCTTGGCAAAGGCAGTGGGCGAAAATAAAAAGCAATACACATCTAGGTCTGTTGATTTTACCAATTCATGTATGCTCAACTCTAATAATTCTACAATATATACAAATACTGGAATACATAAATTTATTTACAAGTTTCAACGCAGAGCCATTCATTAGTCAGAAAAGTAAATGATAATTTATCGAATTATTCAATCTGCAAACTCAAATGTTACAAATGTTACTTGTCATTTTTAGACGCTTCAAATTTTATTATCAACATTATATTATAGAGTACAAACTAAATGATATTGCTTCATTTTATATTTATTCAGTAACGTTAATAATATTCACTGTCTCAGTAATACTTGTAACATCGATATTTTCATCATTGGTTTTACACTCTTCCATGTCGCGAACTGCATCAAATTTTTTACTGTTCTGATGCGTCTTCATGTGTTTTGACAAGTGATCACTTCGTGTAAATCTTTTGCCACATTCAGTGCACGAAAACCTTTTCTCGCCGGTATGAGTCCTAAGGTGTCTTTGAAGTTCATCGGATCTTGTAAAACTCTTATTACAAAACAACCAATTGCATACGAATGGTCGTTCACCACTGTGCCATCTTAAATGTGCCTTCAAATGCGATGTCTTCCCGTAAACTTTACCACAACCTGGAATATGACAGATATGTTGTTTTGGTTTATTTGGGGAGCTTCTCCCAGACTGGCAGTTCGGGCATTTACACCTGCGGCATCGTCGGGTAACAGAACTTTGGTTCGATTGACTGATAATACTGGAACTAGATGTGCTGTTGGATAGACTGCCAAGGGAAAGCAGTGCAGGTTGTCCGGAAGATACATGTGAAGAACTTGCAGTGATTTGAGGCAGTGGATACAGTGTTGAAGGTGCTATAACAAAATGTGCTGGAACTGATGCTGGGTGGTTGAGCCCGTTGAGCCATGGTAATATGCGCTCATGGTTTGAAGAAAGATGATGTTGCTGGGGTGACTGTAGTTTGAGTTGATTTGCAAGAGAGCAGTTGTGTTTCACGGGACATCGAGATGCTGTGGGTGATAAGGGATGCTCAAACATATGTTGGTTACTTTTTGCTACATCCGGAGAGATAGAAAGAACTGTAACTGGCGCAACTGGCCCCTTTGAATGTGTAGAACCAGCAGGGCATGTGAACTCTGGTCTTAGGTGAGCTTCCTTGTGCATTGGTAGAGAATGATCAAAAAAACGAGGAATTCTTGACTGCGGTGATAAAACTTCTGTCTGCCATGGTTGGAACAGCTTCTTTGCTTGGGTCACGTCGATCAGCGGAGGTTGCTGGCCTATTTTCTTACAAGTGGCAGCTAGCATTGCCAATGGCGAATGTTTTGTGTGTTCCTGTATGAAAAGGAGAATGATATTATACAAAGAGACAAAGGCAGTCAGACCAAAAGAAAATGTAATAACCGATGGGCGATTCACTTCTTGAAAATCTCGCACACCCTAGCTAGAAAGCTAGAAAAACTATTGTTTTGACAGAAATCCCTCGGAGCTTCTTTTGCTTTCATAAAAATCTCGTACGCCGCTTTGAAGAGAGTCTTGCCCCTTAACTAAAACTGAAATGTCTGACCCAAAATATCTTTGCTAGATTGTGGATGTTTAGTTTATGCATAGGACGAAAAAACAAAAATTGAATGCAAAAAATTCAAAAAGACAACAAGAACAACTCAACCGCTGGGTGCTGGGTGGCCCACCTCTCCTATTTCTCTGGTCATGGGGGACGGGTTCGCCAGTCATGGCCGGCTAACCCTTAAGACATTCTCGTTGCCTTTTTCGTCGATAGATTATTTTAGCAGACTTAACAGAAAGCATATTGAAGTTTATAAAAACGGCGAAGGCCTAACAAATCATACAGTGCCTTAAAATACAATATATGGTCAAAGGTGGTCAAATCTAAATCCTACAAAAAAAGCATGCTCAACTGATTTAGACTTAGAGAATATCCAAATGATGGGCTGGGGCAGGCCAATAAAACAAGCCCAGATTTCCTTTATCCTATCCTTTGCAACACAACAGTTTTCCTAAAGATCAGAAAGCAAAATAGAATAATTTACGAAAACTAACAAGCAGAAGCAGAGAATATGTTTAAAAAATGCCGAAGAAAAGACCTAACCCATGTATACAGTAATGATTTAATGAAATATATAAAAAACAATACTTACGCAAGAGACGATAAAGCTTTGACAGCCAGGTACAGTTGGTGGAGACATATTGAATAATATAAGAAAAACTTCTCTGTGTTTCACGATATTTCAAAACAAAATCTGCTGCTGTTGCTATCAAGTACACAAGTGATATCTAACTGAAATTTCGATCTCTCCTCCTTTCTCGTTTGAGCTCTCAGCTGTTTCTAGCTCTTAAAACTATAAAGAGTGCCGCCTGAATAGAGCAGACATCAGAAGGACCGAAAACCAATCATTCATGGAGGCGGCTTCTTTTATGTCATAGTGATGGACCGCCTCTCGCTGCGATTTGGCGCGCGTTAATAGGATTGCATTGTGTCAAAGATGAAATGGGTGGGATTTGGGCGGTCAACTAATGAATACATAGGAGGGAAAGAAATTAGTGATCCTGATCAAAGGAAAATGCCGCAAATAAAGCAATATGATTGGTCATCTTAAACTAAAGAGATCGTGTGTTGACACATTCACGATATAATAACCAAACAATACAAACTTGTATTGTTTATATCCGATCAATCAGCCCACCACACCATTTATGATTCAAAGATGACCATCAAAAATTCTTCTGAAGTTTGCCGACGTTATTATAATGTGAAGAGATTTGGGATTATCAATTCAACGAGTTCACAAACAGGATTTAGCTTGAAGAGACTAAAAGGAACCGATTTGCTGCAAGTCTCCAATCTATTATGCCAAAGAAATTACTGCGAATTGAAATATCTAACGGACGCAAACGTAATGTTTTTGTTTATTGCGAGACGATAACATTTTGTTAATGTTGAACGTTGCCACTCCAAGCCAGACCAAATCCAGATGCTTTTCAGCTTTATACATATCGCTGGAGATCTCAACAAACTTTTTTATTTTCTATAATGTTACAACTGTACATACTGTATATCAGTTGATTTTATTTTAAGTCTGTAACAATTCTGCATGTATTTTTGACTTTTCGTTTCATTTTGAAAGGAAGTTCCGAAAATGGGACAGATAATACTGCGGGCCTAACATTGAACACAGCAACAAAGCCATAAACATATTGCGATCTGCACGTACTTTTTTATAAGAAACTATTTATAAGAAACCCAGACTCTCTTATCTATGGTAATAATTTAAGAACCCTCAGTGCCCTACTGAAAAATTTCTACGAAGGAGATTTTTCACTTTTTCACCTTAGACAGCGAAAAGTTTTCTTTTATTTCCGGTGAATTTCTTCTGTAATAAAGCATTTCTATCTCTGACTACTGTACTGTAACAGACAAACAGGAGACCCTAATACATTCCAATACGAGCAATAAATGAGTTTGGAACATCATTCAGATAGAATTACTATGTTTGCAATATGGATATTCAAGAAACTCTTAAGGAACTTTCAGTAGTCAAAATTTGAAAATTTTAAGAAACTTTCAGTTACTCAAGTCCGAAAAATGTAAGCAACTTTCAGTATTGGATAATTTTTTTTTATAGTTTCTTCACTATGGTTTCTTAGAACAAAATACGTGTATAGGTGAAATATTATCATCATCAGCTTGAAAAGCCACCGACTTTGACCATGAACAAGCGACCACAATCATTATCCTGGAGGTTGTGAAGCATAATAATCACAATCATAATCAAGGTGTATAATGATCATCATCGTCGTCATCACAACCTTCATCATAAGCGCGTCAACCAGCAGCAACCATAAATTAATCAACATCATCCTGGGTGATGTGAAGTAATAATCATAATCCTAATCATAATTTCATCATCATGATCACTTTGATCAACATTGCTTTAGTTTTTGTTCGATTGTTTGATTGTCCTTTTGTTCTACACACTTTTTTTTTATAAGAATACCTTATTTTTTGCCGAGCGTCGATTATTCTTAAGCTTATTCGATTTTGAGCCTGAAAATATTCTTAAATTATTCTTAATCATCAATGTTGTAAATTGGCCTGAAGATCAAGAGAAATAAGTCAAATCTTCGTCATTTGTTATTTTATTAATAAAAAGAGTTGCTGTATCAAAGAGTCAGACAGGATGTATGCATTTCAAAACAAATACAGTTGCCTGACAATCACACTTATTATGCAGTGTAAAAAACCCAGAGAAATAAAAATGATCCTCGTCAAGCTTGAGCCTCAGATTATTCTTAAATAATTCTTAAATTTCAGCAATTCTGAGCCTGAATATTCTTATAGACTGTATTCTTATAAAAAAAAGTGTGTACTGTATGTAATTTGCCACTACTTGGCGTGAAGAGTTTCTTATTTTTGATTTGATTTGATTTCACTATGGAATACTTAGTCTGGGGTATGTTGATGACCAAGGACCATGAATCAACATCATCATCCTAAAGGGTTGAAATTTGCTAAATTTTATTTATGAACCAAGAAAACAAATGTACATCGTAAAAACGCTTTAAAATTGGCAGCCATCTCTTATTTCAGTTCAAATGTTCTCTGTCCTGTTGACACTTCTTTGTGAGCTGTCCATCGAATTTAATCCCGCCCATTTCCGTAAATATCTCCTCCTTTGATCTCGTACCGCTCCTCCCTACCAAACTGCGAAGACCCGATACAGACAGCTCTATCATGCAGAGTCGGAACATCAAAGCCGTGTGGAGGAATTTGGACTTTAACTTGGACTTTAACCTGCATTGTTATGCAAATTATGCGTAAACTACTATGCGTAAATTAGACGAACTTGAATCTTATTCTGAACAATTCTGTGAACTAAACTGAACACTCTTATACTCTTCGAAGACACTTGCTAGAATGAAATCTGACAAATCACTGAGATAAGTAATCTTTGAATTTATACAGTCCTCTTCTCTTGTTATTTTTTTGTATATAATGATATGAATTAATATTGCTACGAGTATATTTGAATGAACAGAGTCAATACTCGGCATTTCTCTACATGGTCCACCGAACCGGATCAAGTCGTTGTTTTCTTTATCTACCTTAAAACCTTAAATTCTGAATATGTCGTTAACGAACAATCCGAATGCAAACGTAGTATCTAACGAATCTGCTAGCCAGCTAAATAAAAAGAAACGCATTAGAGGAGGCTATCGCAGCCATCTGACTAAACTCTTGAATGAAGCCGAGACTTTAATACATGTTTCAGATCCTTCGGATAGGGAAATAGAAAGAGTTTGTGTTCATCTGAAGGAAAAGCTTAAAGTCTACGAAATATTGATGAAGAAATTTTTCTATTACTTGATGATGCTGAAATCGAGAATGAAGTTGTTGAATGTGAGGAACTACAGACAAAAATTCGTGATTTTCTTCTCAGTTGGAAGCAAAACGCAGTCAAACTACCTCACCCACAACTGCAGTTAGTGCAGGTCCTAGCCCGCAACTTACGACTCCTCAGCCTAGGAGCTTTTCTGGACAAAGGGGAGAGGCCGGGACAAAATTGCCAAAATTGCAACTTGCGAAATATAACGGGGACCCCAAAAAATGGTTCGAATGGTGGGACAGCTTTGCCGTTATTCATGGGAACACCTCTATATCAGATGTAAACAAGTTTAGGCACCTAAAAACTCTCGTAGAGGGCCAAGCAGCCACCGCGATTGCTGGAATACAGGTCACGGGCGCAAATTATACTTCAGCTATTGAAATTTTACAAGATAGATTCGCCCAGAAACAGATTATTGTGAACTCTCACATGGAGGTTTTGCTGAACCTCCAATCGGTTTCAGCAGATCGGGATGTAAAATCCCTCAGAAGGCTATTTGATAGAATAGAGAGTAACGTGCGAAGTCTCAAGTCTCTTGGGGTAGACTTCACTCAGTATGGAGCACTCCTTATTCCTGTAATTCTTGGCAAAATCCCTGACGAAATTCGTCTTGCTATCACAAAGGGCTTTCGAAAGGATGAATGGGGCCTAGAAAAGGTTTTGGAAATTCTAAAAACAGAATTAGAGGCCAGGGAGCAGTGTGGCCAACTTGGCATCGCCAAAAGCCCCAGCTCAAACCAGACAACAAGAAATTCCAGCTTACTTCCTACCACCGCAGCGCTGTTGAACGAAGGGGGTAAAGTTACCTGCTCGTTTTGTAAGAACTCTCATTTATCCGCCAAATGCAATGTAATCACTGACCCCATTCATCGAAAAGAGGTATTGAAAAAGCAAAGAAGATGTTTTGTCTGCCTGAAGAAAGGACATCTTTCGAGACAATGCGTCTCTAACATAAAGTGCCATAATTGCAAAGAAAGGCATCATGCGAGCGTTTGTACGAACACCCGGCTTTTCAAAACCAAACAAATTCTAATCCTTATCAGCAAGGATTGCGAAATTCTGCTGCTTCGTTGTCAACACACGATTCAAATTTTAATGACAGACAACAAACGACTGAAGTGCCTCAAAATAATTCACCTTCAACGACAACAATGTATATCGAAGCACAGAATTCTGTGCTACTTCAAACAGCCAAGGGCTATATTTCGGCGGCAGTGAACCCAGATAAGCCGTTGATTTCTCGCATGATATTTGACTCTGGAAGCCAGCGGTCCTATGTCTCCCAGCGGCTCAGGGACTCTTTGGCCCTTCCTACCATTTCTAAAGAAACTCTATCAGTAAAAACATTCGGCCGTGAAACTGCAGCACTAAAAACCTACGATGTCGTGCAAATGTGCGTCAGAAGTCCATATAATGGATTGAGTTCCTATATCAAGGCATACGTAGTCCCAGTTGTATGTGCACCTATAACGGCACAACCAATTAATTTTGCAGCTACGCAATTTTCTCATCTTATGGGTCTACCGTTAGCAGATATGCCTGATGGCTCTGATAACTGTTCCATGATAGATATTCTTGTTGGAAGTGACTACTATTGGCAGTTTCTTACCGGTGCGTCGATAAGGGGGAAGCCAGGCACCCCAGTAGCACTAGAATCAACCTTGGGCTGGATTTTGTCTGGTCCTGTACCCGATGCTCTAGGGTCTACCACTACGCAGGCCAATCTAACACAGAGCACTCATGTATTGCGAATCGAAACTCAAGAATCTCTTGAAAATAATGAAACCCACCTTAATCATATGGTACAAAATTTCTGGAATTTAGAAAGTTTGGGTATATCACCCAAGGAAAACTCTGTCTTAGAAACCTTTCACGACAACTTGTCTTTCGTGAATGGCCGATATGAAGTGAACCTGCCATGGAAAGTGGAACACCCTCTTTTGCCGGACAACTATCAGCTGAGCCATAAACGTTTGGCGGGATTGCACTCTAAATTACGAAAGGACCCCGAACTGTTGAAGGAATATGACTCAATGATGCAGGAACAGGAATCCAGGCAAATAATCGAGAGAGTGGACCCCAATAAATCATCCGAAATCGGAAAGGTGCATTATCTACCGCATCATCCCGTGGTGCGAAAGGATAAACAAACAACTAAGGTGCGCGTGGTGTACGACGCATCAGCTCAGTCTAATGAAGGAACATCATTGAACAATTGTCTCTATCAAGGACCCTGTCTTTTGAAAACAGTCGCAGAAATTCTTACCCGCTTTCGACTCTATCCGTATGCTTTAACATCAGACATAGAAAGCATTTTTGATGATTGGAATTGAAGAAGCTGACAGGGATGTACTCCGCTTTTTGTGGTTTGAAAATCCGTTTGATGAAGACCCAAAGCTTCTTATCTACAGATTTACGCGTGTCGTCTTTGGCGTCACATCTAGTCCATTTCTTCTACAAGGGACTCTGAAATACCATATTGCAAAATATATGGAATCGTATCCAGAGGTTTGTCAAAAGCTGAAAAATTCATTATATGCGGATGACCTAAACTCAGGAGGTTATACCCTTGGTGAAGCCTATGATCTTTATAAGCATTCGAAATCCATGATGAAGGAAGGTGGATTTAATCTTCGTAAATGGAACTCAAATTCGACGGAACTACTCGGAACTATTATTTCTTCTGAAAATTCGTCTGCTTTGACAGCAAATGATAACAGTCACACTAACGACCTCTCATTCGAAGAGGATATGTCTTTCGCGAAATCTTCTGTTGGAAAACTCAATTCTTCAAAAATGGCAGGAACTAAGGTTTTAGGTGTTCTATGGAATACCGTCAGCGATGCTCTTGTATTCAATCTCTCTGAAATTGTTGCAGATGCCAAAGAACTACCGTCAACGAAAAGAAATGTGTTACATACTATTGCAAGGTTCTATGATCCGTTAGGGCTGATAACGCCGATTATAACGCCATAAGGTTTTCTTGCAACGTCTTTTAAGGAAAATCTTACATGGGATGAGCCTCTTACAAACGAACTGCAACAAGAGTGGTCAAGGCTCTTAACAGGCCTTGAACGCAGCACTGAAATCATCATTCCTCGATTCTGTTTTGGAAACCTTACCACTAAACCAGAACTTATCGAATTATTTGGATTTTGTGACAGCTCACAGGCAGCTTATGCAGCAGCCGTTTATGCAAAGATATCTATTGATGGAGAAACCAGAGTCTGTCTTCTTGCTTCGAAAACTCGAGTCGCGCCATTATCTTCACAGTCAATTCCTCGTCTGGAGCTGCTTTCATGCCTCATATTATCACGATTGATAACTAGCGTAAAGGAGTCTATCGAACCTCTATGGAATGTAGAAATAAAAAGGTGCTGGACTGATTCGATAACAGCATTATACTGGATTAAGGGTAAAGGCAAAGAGTGGAAAATGTTCATCGAGAACAGGGTTCAGGAGATTCGCCGTTTGACTTCTGACAAATTGTGGGCTCACTGTCCAGGTACTCTGAATCCCGCTGATCTGCCAACCCGTCATTACAATCCAAAGGAACTCCAAGAAAACATATTTTGGTGGAACGGTCCAGCATGGCTCAAATCTGATGAAAATTGTTGGCCAGCTCAACCCGAATCTAAAGATCTTCCAACTGATTGTGTTCAAGAATTGAAGAAAGCAGATAGAATTGCCTTGGTAACACTAAGCGACGATGTAAGCCTTACTAAGATTATCAATCCTGAACGATATAGTAGCTATCGCAAGCTCTTGAGGGTAACAGCATATGTTCTCCGATTTATTCAGCGTGGTCGAAAGAAGGAAATCCCTTTATCCTTCGAATTGTCTTCACAAGAACTGAACGAAGCAGAGCTTACTTGGATTCGACATGTGCAATTAGAATTTTCGCCTGAAAAAATACGTGATTTGAGTCGTCAACTTGGCACCTTTAAGGATTCGTCCGGAGTCATTCGGTGCATAGGCCGAGTCGGCAAATCTACACTTGCCTATGAAACAAAACATCCTGCTTTGCTGCCTAGAAAATCCTGTGGCTAAGTTAATTGTGTATGATTGTCATCAGAAGGTCTTGCATAACAGGTGAATGAGACTCTAATCGAACTACGATCAAGATTTTGGATTATTAAAGGTCGTCAGTACGTGAAAAAGCTAATTCGACCGTGTACTATTTGCAAACGAATCCAAGGACAGTCATATTCTTCTCCGGATCGAACAAATTTGCCCGAATTTCGTGTTTCCGAAGAGCACGCCTTCTCTTCTGTTGGAGTTGATTTCGCTGGTCCGCTATACATCAAATCCAGTTCAGTTCATCCTGAGAAGATATACATAGCTCTGTACACTTGTGCAACTACCCGAGCGGTACATTTGGAGCTGACTGAGGATCTTACTACCGAATCATTTATTCGTTGTTTTCAGCGATTCTGTAGTCGTCGAGGATTACCGAAAATTATTGTCTCCGACAACGCGAAGACCTTCAAGAGAGCTCAGAAGGGATTCACTGCCTTGTTTCAATTACCAGAAGTACTGAAGCATTTCTCAAATCTGAACATTACCTGGAAATACACGCTAGCCAAGGCTCCTTGGTGGGGCGGATTTTACGAGCGACTTGTTCGCAATGTAAAAACTGCATTAAAGAAATGCATCGGTGACGCTGGATTATCGTATGATGAGTTGAATACAGTTATTATTCGCATCGAAGCTGTTCTAAACTCGCGTCCACTGACCTATGTATATGCAGAGGAGTTAGAGGAGCCATTGACTCCGTCGCATCTGATTTATGGCAGAAGAATGCAGAATCTACCTGAATTATAAGATCCAGATTACTCGATTAAACCGGACAGATTGCGAGCACGGAAACTGCACATGTCTAAAATTATACAACACTTTTGGTCTCGTTGGAAAAAGGATTATCTCGTAAATCTACGTGAACGTCACAAGATGATTATAAAGAAGAATAATGAACCTGTAGTCAGTCTCAACGATATTGTGACAATCGAAGACGAAAACAAGAAAAACAGAGTTTTCTGGAGACTAGGACGAGTATCGAAAATTTTAAAGAGTGATGACAATGTCATCAGAGTTAATTAACTCACTGACGAGGCTGCCGATGGGCAGCGAAATATTTGAGGAAACTATAATGAAATTAAATAATAATTAAAATATATTGCATGTGTCGAGAACAATGGTAATAAAAACAAAACTTCCGAATTATAATGTTTTTAGTCCTTTTATGCAACATATTCCAGTTTGGGCTTTCTGTGGTTCATGCAACAGTAATTTATGGAACTTCCATCGAACGGCTTAATCCCATCAATCGAACTGCACAGCAAAATTCGATTGACCATTCGCATAGAACTTCGCGTTCACAAGCTACATTCGGACTTTGGACAACGGACTTCGATCGATCAAGATGAAAACTAAAGACTCCAAGCACGTTTTATCGAGAAGAATGAAAATCTTGAAGGAGCAGAGAATTGAAGTTTTGGTCAACGAGTGTAATGCAATTCAGCAACGCTTAAATACTAACACAGTCGATGGCATTTTACAAGTTGATGCGACAAATGCCTTTAACGTTATAACACGATCAACAGACAAGTCTTGCTACACAATATTAAGACCCTGTGCCCAGAGTATGTCTGGAATAGCTATGCAAGGCCCGCTCGCTTGTTCGTATCTGGTGGTGCAGAAATAGCATCCGCTGAAGAAACAACGCAAGGTGATCCCATCGTTATGGGGATTCATGCCTTAGGGATTCCATCACTCACGAGCGCAATCCTACAGAACAGTGATTCAAATGACAGCATAAGTAATGATGATGCTTTTGAAGCATGTTGTATATATCGATGATCTGACAGGAGCTGGAAAGCTAAAGGATTTACAAGTTTGGTGGAATTCCGTTGTTTCGTTTGGCCCATTCATTGGTTACAAGGCCAACCCGCAAAAGTCATGGTTGATTGTAAAAGAATGCTCGTTTGAACAAGCCTCAGAAATTTTTCAGGACACAAAAATACAAATTACCACAGAAGGTCGACGACATCTAGGAGCATATGTAGGGAATGAATCTTCTAGAATATCTTACGTGGAGAGCAAAGTAAGGGAGTGGGTGGATGAAATTGAGATATTGGCAATAATTGCTAAGACTGAACCACAAGCAGCTCATGCAGCTTTCATACATGGCTTACGCAATCGCTACACGTATTTAATAAGAACGGATTCACAAATAGGAGAGTTGCTACATCCTCTCGAAATTGCTATACGGAGCAAATTATTGCCAGCACTTTTGGATGGTCACACATGTCACGACGTTGAAAGAGAACTGTTTGCCTTGCTTCCCAAATATGGTTGTTTAGGCATAATAAATCAAACGAAAGTATCTGACGCTGAATTCAATGAACTGTAAAATCTTGACATGTCAAGCAGTTACATCTATCGTTAATCAAGCAAGTTTTCTCAGACTTGATCACCAGGAACTGAACAGAATAAAGAGCAGAATCAAGACGGAAAGACAACAGAGACACAAGAGCAATCTGGATGAGATTAAGCAAAAGATCGTTGATTCGACCAAGAAAAGAAGTCTTGAGGCATCTCTTGAAACTGATGCTTCATCGTGGTTATCTGTTCTCCCGTTAGAAAAAGAAGGCTTTCTTCTTGATAAAAGATCGTTTCGTGATGCCCTTTTACTAAGGTACAATTTACCTTTGCCACGACTACCATCAAAGTCTATCTGTGGATTGAATTTCAATGTCGAACATGCTCTTTCTTGCAAGAAAGGGGGATTTGTTACTTTAAGACACAATGAGATTAAAGATTTGACGGCTGAGACATTGAAAGAAATTTGTCATGACGTTGAATTTGAGCCCTCTCTAACACCTTTGAGCGGAGAAATTCTACCACGCCAATCCAATTTAACTGATAACGCAAAAGCGGATATTGCTGCTAGATGGTTGTGGATTAGAGGTCAAAGAGCGTATTTCAACGTGAGGGTTTTCAACCCATTTGCTTCAAGATACTCAAAGGTATCCCTCTAGGTTGCCCATGAGTGAAATGAAAGCATAACAACCCACCACAGAAGCATTATTACCCACCACAGCAATCAATATAACCCACCACAGTAGTGCGTATCCACGATAGTGCGCAAAAAATGCCACCACAGTTGGGCGCATAGATTTGCAAGCCTGACTAGGGGCACCAAAGAAACCAAAGTTGATCACAGGCAGCTACTTCAAACCTAAAAAACCTTCCGCCACCAGAAGAAGTAGAAGAGTAATTCGGCCGGTTTCTTATTTTTATTCTTTTTAATTTCTTCTATGGAAGGTGTGACGTAGTCAGCCTTTCTGTATAAATCAAGAATTACTTAAAACCATTTTAGGCTAAAAATTGAAACTTCTTGAAAAATTGAAAATAAAAACATTGATGCTTAACAAAAAATAAGGTATTTTCTTCATAAAAAGAGTTTATGTAACGTAAAACATTGAACAAATCAAGAAATTTGGCTACCCCGTGACCTTCAATTTTAATGCTGAAAGGTGAAAAAAGCCAAAATGGGCTGCACTGTGCTTCAAACCAGTAATGTCCTGACCTTGACACACAAACCCATCCTCGACCCCAACAGCATTAAATGAAACTAATGCAGTGGGTATAGTACACACAACTTCAAAGTATTTCATAATTCATTTTGTTTCTATTTCAAGTTTGATGGCGCACACATAAAACAATGTAACAGAGATTTAGTGGGTGTTGAAGTGCTTCACGTTCGACAAAAAAGAAAGGCTAATAAAATTTGACACAGAACACCAAGCCAGCCAATAATCAATATGGCAATTTCAAAGGACACCCATAAACAATTTCAGAAAAGTCTTATGTTATTCTTACTGCAAACACCGACCTCATGCTCATCCCTACCCTAACGGATTGTCTTGAATGGTGAATACCTTTCTCAAAACAACTGAAGTATATTGCTATGTTTTTCAACATATCCCAGCCCCGTGTTTCTTATTATAAAGGCCAGTCAATAACATCAAGGGTCCTGGGGGTTACCGCAGCGAAAGATCATCATGCGATCATATAATTGTGAAATCCATTTGTTGCAAAGCAACCATAGTAACCAATCAACGAGAACAGATGGTTGCAGTTCTGAAAGAGATTTGTGAAATGATTTTCAAATTCCAAATGATCACCTCATTGAATAGGCAACCCCTCTCGGAGGTTGACAATTAGATGGGCGCTCGGCACTCAATTCGGCAAACACCTGGCAAAGACAGTGCGTGCTTTGCAAAAAGTTTGCTTGCATAGAAGGCATGGAATGAGAGGGGAGGAGTTTCATATAAAAGAAAGTGCATGTTCTTGTGTGTTTAGAAATGATAAAATTTCTAAAAGAAAAAGACAATTGGTGAATATGAAGTTTATTTTTTCTTAGCTGAAAGTCCAGCACCAGCATTGAATTTGAAGAAGATAATGTCGCCATCTTGAACAACATAATTTTTACCTTGCTGACAATATTTTCCTTTCGCCTGTGAGTAAAAATTAGAATTAACTTCAGAATCGAATTGCGAAAACAGAAAATCTCCGAGGGGTTGTTTATTCTTTTGCTGGTTTTATAATTATTCATATAACAAATTTCCCGTAAATGAATCTGCAAAATGAAGCGTACAGAAATAACGGAAGTTTAAGAGTACTTATTTCTAGTGCTTTGTCCAACGCAAACATTAAGGGAGGGAGGATTATCTACAGACCAGGTAGGCGTTCTCCACCCAATCGGCATCTAGGACAAAAACGCTGCCGGAAAACCCCGCATAGACTTTTACAAGAAGCACCCTTACTGACGTGTTGTGGTGCTTCTCCTCAAGGTACTTTTCAGCATTCCGTAAACACGTTTTCATGCCCTAGAATCACGCCTGCGGCATTCCAGACCATTTTGTCTAAGGTATACCCCATATGTGCTCCGAAGTCCCCCATTGCAATATCATACTGTAGGTATCGCCTTGCATCCCATGGTGGTTTTACTTGACAAAATAGAACATAAAGCAGTCATAACGAGCCATGTCAGGAGTGTAAGTTAGATGCTGAAGCTTTTGGACTCGACTCTTTTCCACAAGCAGAAACGCTCCAGTTGTCCCTGGTCTGTGTGCCGCAGATCAGAAGAGACAAACATTAGTTCATACTGTATACCAAACCTCAGTGACCGTACCCGAGGACGAACGCGGAATGGTTGCAACATGACCGTTTTAGAGACAAGCATGGCGATGATCTGATTTGGGACGGTGCGGCTGATGGCAAATTTCTGAGGGGGCCGTCAAACTGGGTTGCATTTTTAAGGCTGCTGCTTTCCTTTTCCGTTAAAATCAGGGCACGCTAGCGCGCGTGCTGAGGTTCCACGACCAAAACTTGATAACCAGCAAATGCCCATTCTCAAACCTCAACTGTGCTCTGTAAATTGAGCATCGAACAACAAATTCTGAAAATGTTTTTGCTTAACATACGAAATCAGTTTCCATGTTGCAATTTACATACAACCCTTGTACTTTTTCAATATTCCGAAACTTTGTTTTTAACATTGAGATTTGCAGACTACTTACTACCGACATAAAATATAGCACTGAGCTTTCGAAATCTAAAACAAGAAATTATTGGAAACAATTCCAATCTTCATTCTTATACATTTTCTACAGGTTTCCATCTATTAAATAAAAATTATAAACAGAAATGATAAATACCTTTACAGCCGACTCTGATCCTAGTTCATGGAAATCATCATATTTCATTACCTATGCAGAAAGACAAGGAAAACTATGAATTATTGTTTCTTTGGGGCTGTGACTGGTTCATTGGGAAATAGCAAGATAAAATAGAGAACAATTTTAGGTAGCTACCAGGGCATCTTTTAGGATTTACGACAAGTGGGGCGAAATTCCATGGGGCCCGGGACCCATGAATATGCGGCTGCATGAAACTTGCACTAACCGCTTGACATACATCTTTACTACTAGCAGCACCTTTGATGCACGTTTTGTGTACTCTCAAGGAATACCTGTCTACTCCTTGTTTTAGCCAATGATGCAGTTTTGTAGCTACCTAATTACAAGAGGTACCTGCAAAGCACTATTCTAGGGAGTCCAGGGAGCATGCTCCCCAGGAAAACTGTTGATAACCACACCTCTACATTGGCTTAGAATGCAAGCAACCATTGATAATATTGTATCTTACAGCTGACACAACTCTGTCCTTAAAATTGTGAGATGAGGTCTTTTCCACTTTGCCACATCAACTTAATTGTAATTTTGTATAGTAGACCGCCGAATCATCGAGGAGAATTTATTCCAGAAGGCTCCTTTGGGATGCTGCAGAAATTTTTTTGAAATTCAAGCCTGTAGATTGGCTTAAATTGGTCATTTTCAAATAAATCATCCATGAGGGATACATAATGCGGTAGGGAAGGAAGATTAAAAAACTTCGTTCTTTGGTAATAAGACCTTTTAAATAAAATACAGTGTACAGTAGTTATTCCGTCTACCAGAAAAGAATATTATTTCGCAAAGACCAAACCAAACATCACTTAGTACGTTAAAAGATGCCCTGGTAGCTACTCTTATTTTACCTTGGAAATAGTTAAAGCTGTTTTCTTACAAACTGCTATCTTCAAAAAATGCAACATCGCCGCAATGCAGGTAGAAATGCTTGACTACTCTCTCTGCATAAAGGTTGTCCAACACCGACGGGGGTAGCTCCTACATGGGGTTGGTATAGATGAGCCTCTGAGAATCTGGACGGGGGACCCATAACAATGGCAAGAGTTCGAAAACATAACCCCATAGGAAGGGTATCATCCGCAAATGTTCGTCAAGTAGCCCCCTAAGCAGGGCAAATATCAGAAACTGTCGAACTGACTCATCAACCGGGGGAAACTTCACAGGACGGGACTGATAAACCTGGCAAAATATCGCAAACAAACTCAAAACCTGGGCAAGCGCATGTAGTCAAACCTTCCTTTAGGAGTTACCCCCGTCCTCTTTAAACATCCAGTTATCGCTTCATATGCCGGAAATCAATTTAGATTTTCTGAGAGAAGCCAAAAACGTTCAAAATTAGAACGACATTTTCAATTATTCTATATGTGAGAATCGATACTTACGTAGGAATAGAAACTAAAAAATCAATACGGCAAAAATAATGAGCATTTCAACACCTTAATAGATTTAGACACTACGCCTTGCCCTACGACGAAGTATTCAAAATTACATTCAGTTTTTCATATTTAACTGAAAAAGGCCCTAAACTGAAAGTTGTCCAAAATTTCAGAGAAAGCTTTCAGAACTATAATTGAAGTTTTCAGAATTAAGTAATTTTATCCAAAAATTTCAGAGCCATATGGGTAGCACGGACAATTGTCATGTTATACTTGAGAAAATAGAAACAATGTTGCACTTTAAAACAGATGGGCTGCTTTGTTCGATCGTGCGTATTACCTTATTTTCTACCTTAAATTCTAGCAACAAGTTTTTTGCGTAGTTCTTTTTAAAGGAGAAACTCGAAAAATGACAGTAAAAATTTCGCTGACCATTGTTTAAAATGCTAGAGCATCCAGTTTCTCAAACGTTAAGCGTTCGGATAGTCTAAATGTCTTATAAAAAATTTCTTACAAGATTTCTCATAAGATTACATACGCATAAATGTGCACATGCCAGAAAGAAGTAAGGGAACAAATTAGAGAAAAACATGATTTAGTTGAAAAATACCCACTTCAGCCATAATGAATCCTTTTTCAAAGTCGGTATGAATTTTTCCAGCCGCTTGGGGAGCCTTTGTGCCTTTCTGCAATAAAAATATATACGACGAATTAGGATACGCAATTTTTGTTGTCTTATTCAAGGCCAATTCTGTAGTCTTATTCAAGACCGATTCTGTAGTTTTTTTTAAGACAAAGTGAAAGCTTATACATAAAATGCAGTTCCTCTAAATCGAACAGCATATCAGTACTGGAGATTACAGAAAATATTTTCGCAAATTATAACTGAGCAACCTAGTTTATTTGTCACGAACCTCTACAGTTTTAGGGCTGTTACGATTATTACGACGAAACAACAATTTCATACACAGGTTTCAAGCATTTTCAGTTCAACAGCACAAACACGATTAGAAAACCATGTTTGTAAAATCGTGTTAGTGAATACTACTAAAGAAACGTGTAACAAGTAACATGCAGAGAACCGAATTTCAACAACAAATCAAAACGTTTTTCTACAAAAAATTGAAGACAAGGGCTCTTCAACTAAACACAATCTTGAAATTTTAAAATTAACTTTTATAAAAGTTAGGTTCGTTAAGATTAAGATTGTCAATTAGAATATTTTATTCTACGTAATTTCGCATTTTTAATTTTAGTTTAAATTATATAAACATGTTTTTTTCAGATTCACTGAAAAACCTTTCAACGAAAACGTTCTTTGAATCTCGCAAAAACAATGCAATGATTTGGAGCACATTTTCACCTACTTTTAGAAAAAAAGGCAAAGACAGAGCATGCCTCCAAGAATCGTAGAATACAATAATGGACACTGACTTTAAATTCACCTCACAATAAAAGAAGGCTCCATGTTATGGCGTTAACGTTGAGTATATTGTATGATATATAAAGACAAGGAGCGCAGATTATTTTCAAAAACTGTTTTACTTTCGCCCGTATCGCATCAATAACAATTCAAAACATTCGAGTAGAAGTACGATTTGATATTTCGGCTAAAATTATGGAATTATTCGTAAAACAAAATTTGCGATACTTTGTGTGTGGAGCTAAAAAGGCAGAAGGATAGCATCACTTATACCTGGATTGTCCATGCCTTCACTTCATCTTTACCAGCTGTGAAAAAGTATTGAAGTTGCAAGGTCTGAAAGCCAGTCTTGATAATTTTTGGTAAGACACTGGAAAAACAAGTGGAGTAGAAAAAAATCGGTATGTCTGATTAAATGTATTTCAATAAATATGGGCTGCGGTTCGTTCATTTTTTCATCAGCGCATGTAGGGCTTATACAGTGTCTAGTATAATAGAATCGCTTTTAACTAACTGATGCTGTACGCCTAAGAACTGCTAGTGCTGATAATGGGCAACATCTTACTCTGAATAAGAGAAGACGGAAAATGGGAGATATTAGGCCAATGTGTTAATAAAATATCAATTGCAGACAACGTAGTTTGCGCAATTCACGACCTATCTTGTAACAGATAGAGACAGCCTAATAAAGAGCCCATTTTCACTATATTGGATCGTGAGGAAAAGTGTCAATTTACGGAAAAATGCTTGATGGCAAATCGTATTATGGGACCTTGGGGGTAAAAAAAATCATCATCATGTTAAAAAAGAGTGTTTTTCCATGAATGGAAATAGCTATAAATTATGGCAGTGTGGTTTTCATAAGTTCTAGAAGTAGAATTGGAAATTAGGTAAGAAATCTGCCTCAATTCTTTACGAGAAAAATTGAAAGGCAACGGACAGCCTGGGCAAAATACATTGGCATCTGGTACCTTTGGCATCGAAAATTAGCTCATCAGTTTGACTTGTTCGCAGGGCATGGTCGAAATTCACTGGCCCATTGATAGGTAAATGAAGAGGCTATTCATTAGCCCAATGAATACCAAACTGATTAATAAACAATAACAACGAGACAGTTGGATTTGGTTTAGGCAATATAGAAGTAATGAAGCGATATTAATGCAAGGAAAAAGACCGCTTACCTCTGCGTTTTATGATCTTGTTGATACTGGTTAGCCTGTTCCGGTTCCATATCTAATAACTAAAACAAGAAAATGTGTAATATCGTCGACCCCGTCTAACTTTGATTTTGTTCGTCTAGATGGCAGTTCGATGTTCGATAACCTGATGCCAATTGTAGAAAAATGAAGACGTTTGCTTGAAGTTAGCTGCAAGACTGTTTGGTACGTCCACAACGTTCTTGTAGTTCGAGAAACAATTGAAAAAGAAGCAGCGATAAAAAGCAAAGCTTTTCTGTCTCTTTCCCACCCTTGCCTAACGAGTACCACGTAACCCAAACACCATGCATTAAAGCTGTGCCTATGATAGCTCAGTAGTTTAAATACAAAGTATTTTTTAATCATCCTTACACTGGTTGTTTCCAAGTTTCGTTACACAGAGTAATCAGCAGTTTTTTTGCACACGGTATAAATTGCAACTTTGGATGCTAATTAGCAATGTCTTACTTTAAATTTCAAAATTTTCAATAATTTCGGGACAGCCAACCTCGTACCCAGGGTAAATAGGACCTCTACGTGAACACTGCGCTGCCCCATCTGTTGCGGGCTGAGCTAACAACAACAACAACAGATACCCTTGGGAACGAAGTTACGGGACAGCAGACAACGTTGTAGTCACAAGCAAAGGCTGAAAAATATCGTTTCTCTAAGCGGAATATTGCAAGATGTGAAGTCCCTTGGAAGGGGAGGGGGTATGAAATCTAATCTCGGTACTTTTTAAGGAATTAGCTACCTGTGCTCTTATTAGATTATTTAAATAGTAACGGTAACTAAAACATTATAATTATGCAAAATCTTTCACACATGAAAATGACAAGCAAACAGGAAATACCTTGAGTTCGAATGCGCCACTAAATGGGATAACAACAGCTCCAGGATCATTTTGGTCAATCCATTCTTTTATCTTTAAAAGCCTTTAAAAATAGTAGAAATTGAAATCAAAATAAAAAATCGGCAGAATAAATGAAACTTCAACATTAAGATAAATACTAATGAAAAAAAGTACAGAAGAAAAATTCAGAAAAGAACGAGATAAAGTAAGAGAAACAGATCAACGAAAGCTTCGTTTCAAAATTTTACAACTTTCGTGTGAATCCGATCCCTCATTCCTCGTTCACGCGGGAACGAAATCGTACGATTGCCTTTTTGTTTCGATGTATGGAATGAAAAATCAGCCCTTCACATAGTGTATCTCTTAGCAATAACACATGCACTTCACCCAAAGAACTTTATCGTTTCCTTTTCTGGACCAGTTATGCCGTTCACTTGGGAACGAACTGAAATGACTGCATATCCTTCCGCTTAACGGCTCAGTTTAAAAATCGTTTCGACTTCTGGAACAACCTGGAACGGTACGCAATTGTTCCCGTGTGAACAGGGCTTTAGAAAGGTGCAGGCAGCTGAAACTGCATTGTATTATCAATACAAATCAGTTCACAAGAAACATTGAGATGAACAAGACAGAAATGAAATAGAAAAGACAACACGAAACAAATAGAAGAAAAATAATAGCTTTACTTTGCAATTTAGGTGCAATTGCCAAAACAGAAACCAGCATATAAGAATTTCTCTCGAGTTATAGCCAAAACATTTCGCATGAATTTCAAAGAAAGATAGAACGAAAAATGCCAATCCAGGATAACCATGAAAATATCAAGTCAACACAAAAAGTGTCCCGACCATACTGCAAGCAACTAGGGCTATACTTACCTGAAATTTAGGCAATTTGAGGGTCCAACTGAATTTTCGTAAGAAAACTAAGAAGTCAAATAGCCAAACTATCTTTTTGGCCTTTAAGTAACGTGCTTCCACTTATTTGCTCTCTCCTAAAAAGTGTTGTGCAGTAGGCCTACCAGTTGACGATTTTGAACCGCAAAATTAAGTGATTGTTAGGTACAAAACACGTTGTCTTTTGGAAAAAGTGCAGTTGACTGAGAGTTCGGTGGTATTGTGATTTTATTAGATCAGTTATCAATGGCAACATTCTGTTCAAAACTCTAGTTCCTATATTAAGGTTTTTATTTTACAAAAAATAAGATGTTAAGTTTTAAAACTTACCATTTGTTTTTCTTCCGCATGAAATCTTTTTCCGAAAGATTAATTAAATAAATCATTGGCTTAGCTGTCAACAGCAGATGCCTATTTAAAATTTCAATCTGAATAGAAGACAGACAGAAAATATGTTAAGCTAAATGATAAAAATACTAATCATAAAATTATAAAGAGAGTAATTTAGTGTTACAGTTAGCAGCAGTGCAGTTTGAGGACCTGACCAAGAGTTCGAAACCTAATTCAGGACTGCAAACGTGATGTGAAAATCGTGCTCCCTTTAAGCTTGCGCAAAAAGGCAGGCAACAAAGAAAAAACAATAAAGTAACTCCTCAAACGTGTACTTTATCAGCAGTATTAGACTAGTCTAGGAGCCGGACATGACTCGTTGTTGGTGATGGAAATCAAAAGGATTAAACTTTCGAAAAAATTCCGCAGATCTTGTGCAGTATGAAACCATGTAAGTGGTATAAACTCGAAGTCTGCTTTGTTCTATAATTCTTAGGCAAAGAAAACTTTCAGGTTATGTGATCGTCTGACCTACTTTACGTTGAGGATGATTGTTGTGCATTAATAGGAGACAATTTTGACAGAAATGTTCGGGAATGTAAAAACTGATTCAAAATCGCAATTTCTGGTGATAGTCTAAAAGATGCTTGATTGAGGGAACTAGAATTCAGTAAAACCTATCTTTGCTGTGACTGATTGTTGATAATCCTTTGACTAGATACAAATTAACACTTATAAGATCTACATATGTATTCTTAAACTCAATCGACACAGGAACCAACCCGCTACCGTCAACTGCAAACCAAAAATTGTTTTTTGTTTCCTTTTTCGCCCCTCTATAGGAAATTGACCTAGCTTTAGAACAAAATGAGATTTCAATGTTTGGCTCACATTTATTTCCATAGCACAGTCAACATTTTATATCAGGGATGTTAAGTGGCGACCACAGATGATTCGAACAGTGGAATGTTTCTAAGACAGCAATCACTCAAGACTTCCCTTGATTTTGGCATGAAGTCAGAAATTTTCATTCTTGAACAGTTTCGCAAAAAACAATTTATACATGTAAAACATCATGTTATATCATACATACCTCAACTGCAGTCCAGTTTGTGTTAAAACGAATATGTTTTTTCTCTTCTGTTAATGACGTGTAAAGTTTCTTCAGAAATTCCTGAAAGAAATTACAACAGAACATTAATACTCATAAATGCTCGTAAACTGTAGCATTTTCAGGCAAGAAATCTGGAGAACAATTAGCAAGTTAAATTGTTTGATAACAGTTAAGATACTTACGAATTCTAGCAATCCTTTTTTATCCCCACCTCGAACAACTTTTTTCTCCAAATCATTCTAGAAAAAGATCAAATAGTTCAAAACGTAAAGTGTCTGTTTAGCAGCAATGCCGAGAAATTTTTCAATGATTTTTTAACAATTTATTTTGAAGCATCCCACTTACTAAACTTTTCAAGCTAGCCTGCTATGAGGAAGCACGATAAGGGAGAAGGGTCGTAGGGGACGTATCATTAAACTCCGGCAAACTTTCGTTAGGCAATACAGCAATTATAAATGATTTCATTCACACAATACGCCCTGTCAGAATACAACAAAATCCAACATTGTTCCATATTTCGACATTGGGGGATTCTCCAACAATCCTTGCATGCTGCAACAAAGTTGGTTTTAGCATAGTTTGGGCCCAAAATGTCTTTCACTGTATGGCAGCTTACCTAAAAGTACCATTTAGGGCAAATTTTTGTAGTTTGAGGAAATTAAAAGGCAAACAAAAATGATGATTTCAAAGTTGCAAGCTACGTAGTTCGTAGTTATGCTCTTAAAAAAAGTTTAGGTCTCATGCGATATGACAGAGCAGAGGAAAAGGTAGGATTAGAGTTCAGCAAAACCCGAAAACTAACAAATATAATAAAAAAGAGAGAATTGTAAAAACTTTTATTGTTACTTACTACTCTAGCTGATAAATACTCTTCATCCTGTTAATAAAAGTCGTGTGAGATTACTGGCTTGTTGAAAAACACTATTGATTAAAAACATAGCGCTACTGTTTATACTCATATGAAACAAAATCATACAGTAGAAAGAATCACGCAATAGTAATTCAAATACAAAAAATGGAAGGTCTTCGTTGCAAAAAAACATGAAAGGTTTGAAACAAGCACCGAAAGAATTGAACTGCTCAAATAAGCAGAATTTTTCAGTTTTTGTATATTTCTGTATTGCCTTATCAAACCACATCTTTCTTTCTAAGTTTCAGTGTTTTATCGAGCGCGAGGTATTCATAAACCAGTAAACAGTATATTCAAAGCTTCATCATGGTGACAAGTATTTTCAAAAATGTAGCTAATGGCAGCAAATGAGCAAAGCGAAAAGAAATTCTAAAATATTATGCAGTTTTATGAAGTATCAGCTCGAAAGTTTTTGTCGTTAAAATGAGATGCAATACTAGCCTGCGCGCAGACCCAATTATTCTAAGGAAGAAAGGGTCTGCGTAGCTTCGAATGATTCCTTGCTACGGGCTTTCATAATTTATTTCATGATTATCTAATTAATTCATAAACATTACTCTGTCTCAGACCTCTTTCTTCCTTGAATAATTCTGTCTGCGCAGACTAATGCAATACTTACTTTCAATCGTAGTTCATCCATAATAGTTAATATATCTCTTACTGGATTGACCTCACCATCAACATGTGTCACATCTTCATCATCAAAGGCTCCTGAGAAAAGAAGTTCCCAGTCAAAAAGATGTTGCCATTTGTTTGATGTCTTCAATTTTCACGCACTGTTAAGATGTCTTGAAAAATATTCTAATTAACCTAAATTAACTAAATGCCTGTTGCTTATGCTATGAAGAAGCAAATATAGATATGCGAAGGAGCAAAAAGGGGTAGAAAAAAATGTCGCTTTGCAGAATGAGCACTCCAAAAACAGAAAACAAAACGAAAATTTCTAACCGTGGCTTAAGGCATTGAGATTTAATCAGAAATTAATTAACGTAATCAAGTGAACAAAACTGTGCCGTTTTCAAATTTCAAAATATCCAGTCTATACCGAATTCGTACTTAGCGAGAGAATGTATGTCTAGTTTCACTGCACTAGCGCTTATTGTTTTTATTGAGTTTTTACAGATTAAGATCTTATAAAGGCCTTTACTGGTCGGGGTGAAAAGTTTCGCCATCATCAGTTTTCACGGTAAAATATTTATCTTGAATATCGAATACTCGCAAAATCAAAAATATGTAAAAGATAATATTGTAAAATTTAGGCCTTTCCTGATCACAATATCCTTATTTGTCATCACTGTGTGTCTGTCAACTCTTTCACACTATTCGCGCTATTTATAGGTAACTAACTTCATAATCTTTACCTAGCTACACGTTTTTTTCTTATAAGAAAGTGGTTTATAAGAGAGTAGTGCTCAACATCTTAAAATTTAAGAAAGTTCAATGCTGGATTCTTGAAACTTAAGAAAGTTCTGTTTCATACTTTCACTCCTAATGTTCTGTATGTTATTTTCGCTCTTTTGTTCAGTCGCTCATCTTGCTATTAAACGAGTCTAATGATTATTTCCTTTGAAAAGCGTGGTATTTGTGCAATGTATACAGTGCCTGTATACATAAAAACTGCAATCCAACATTTTTGCTAAGAAAGTGACAAGAAAGTTTTGGCACTGAAAACATGAATAGTCTAAGAAAGTTTCAATACTGGCCCAAAAAAACTTTCTTATAAAATAAAAAACGTGTAACTTTCCTAATACGGTATGTTGGATTTACTCTTTATTTCCTTGTATCAACTTTAAAAATATTGTGTTTAAAATTTAGCCCAGTAGAGTTCAGTAGAAATAAAGAAAACGTCCCAACACTCTCTCACTCTCTGGATGTGTGTTCTCTGCACGTTATAAAAGACAGTTTCTGGAACAACGAAAGATGAAAGGTGGAGATTTTAGTAAACTTTTTTCGAGCAGTCACAAAGGTCCTAAAAGTCAGCAAGTAATCAAAACAATTAATATTAAGGTAAATCACGATTGAAAAATCGTCAAGAAAATTTTATTTGAGCTGCGTCAAAAAGGATGAAAGTCGAATATTATGATTTGATTTTCGCAACTGCATAAGACAACATTGAATATACAGTATTCTGATAGCGTTATGGAGTATCTTCCATAATATATAGTTATTTATCCAATTTCTGCACTTCTTACTACTACCAAGCCATTGGGAAGCAATTGAAGAAAAATTCAAAAGTAATAATTAGCTACATAAAATACCTACTTAGCATGTGAAAATTGCATCACAAGCTTTGATATGTGACAGAATGCATTGCCAAGGCCCTGTTAATAAAAACAAAAACATAACAAGCATAAAAAGTAAAAAGAATCGCATGATAATTTCAATTTTAAAGACATTTTTTGACACCTTTTTCCTTTATTTGGAATTTATCAGTTGCATGTTTGAACATAACCTCACGACAAAATCGACTAAGATTGCTTATACCCATTTCAGATCATGCAACTGAGTCCTTGAGATGGAGTATTTTGTTGCATAGCGAAAAAGGAGGTTTTGAGACTGTTCTATTTGTGGACACTACACCTGATAGCGAAATAGCAAAGGAATGCAGAAAGATTGTGAAAGAAGCAGGGCTTAAAATCAAAATAGTGGAGAAATCAGGAAAACAACTAAAACGACATATAACAAAGTCTGATCCATTTAAAACACCAAATTGTGAAGATGCGGAATGCCACTCGTGTAAAACAAATCCATCTATAAACTACAAAACCAGGGATGTCGTTTACAAAATTCAATGTGATGCATGCGAGGAGAGCTACATTGGAGAAACAGCACGTAGTTTAGGTGAAAGGTATGAGAAACATGCCAGTAAGTTAGAGAAAAAGGAAAACTTGTCTGTCTTTTGGCAACACATGGTTGAAAAACATAACTCTGTAGAACAGGATACATCCGTAAAAGTACTAAGAACATGCCCGAAAGACCCAATGTTGCGACAAGTAACAGAGGCAATATTTATTCATGCGGAGAAGCCAGCATTGAATGCTAAGGAGGAGTGGGGTGATTCGAATATTCCCAGAAATCGGTTCGAACGAAGAACGAACGCCTTCAAACTCAGTTTATAACCGACGCGACTCTGATTCGATTAATTAACTCACTGACGAGGCTGCCGATGGGCAGCGAAATATTTGAGGTAATTATAATGAAATTAAATAATAATTAAAATAAATTGCATGTGTCGAATGGTCACAAAAACAAAACTTCCGAATTATAATTTAGCGTACAAGACACGGGATCACCTGAAAATTCTTGGAAAACGAATCTCAAGACGTAAAGAATGCAAATGCTCGTAATGTGACGCCAATACAATTCAGTTGAATGCTGTTTTATGTAAAGCATGCTACTTGCGTTTTTAGTCCTTTTTATGCAACATATTCCAGTTTGGGCTTTCTGTGGTTCATGCAACAGTAATTTATGGAACTTCCATCGAACGGCTTAATCCCATCAATCGAACTGCACAGCAAAATTCGATTGACCATTCGCATAGAACTTCGCGTTCACAAGCTACATTCGGACTTTGGACAACGGACTTCGATCGATCAAGATGAAAACTAAAGACTCCAAGGACGTTTTATCGAGAAGAATGAAAATTTTGAAGGAGCAGAGAATTGAAGTTTTGGTCAACGAGTCTAATGCAATTCAGCAACGCTTAAATACTAACACAGTCGATGGCATTTTACAAGTTGATGCGACAAATGCCTTTAACACGATCAACAGACAAGTCTTGCTACACAATATTAAGACCCTGTGCCCAGAGTATGTCTGGAATAGCTATGCAAGGCCCGCTCGCTTGTTCGTATCTGGTGGTGCAGAAATAGCATCCGCTGAAGGAACAACGCAAGGTGATCCCATCGCTATGGGGATTTATGCCTTAGGGATTCTACCACTCACGAGCGCAATCCTACAGAACAGTGATTCAAATGACAGCATAAGTAATGATGATGCTTTTGAACAAATGGAAATAAAGCATGTTGTATATATCGATGATCTGACAGGAGCTGGAAAGCTAAAGAATTTACAAGTTTGGTGGGATTCCGTTGTTTCGTTTGGCCCATTCATTGGTTACAAGGCCAACCCGCAAAAGTCATGGTTGATTGTAAAAGAATGCTCGTTTGAACAAGCCTCAGAAATTTTTCAGGACACAAAAATACAAATTACTACAGAAGGTCGACGACATCTAGGAGCATATGTAGGGAATGAATCTTCTAGAATATCTTACGCGGAGAGCAAAGTAAGGGAGTGGGTGGATGAAATTGAGATATTGGCAATAATTGCTAAGACTGAACCACAAGCAGCTCATGCAGCTTTGATACATGGCTTACGCAATCGCTACACGTATTTAATAAGAACGGATTCACAAATAGGAGAGTTGCTACATCCTCTCGAAATTGCTATACGGAGCAAATTATTGCCAGCACTTTTGGATGGTCACAAATGTCATGACGTTGAAAGAGAACTGTTTGCCTTGCTTCCCAAATATGGTTGTTTAGGCATAATAAATCAAACGAAAGTATCTGATGCTGAATTCAATGAACTGTAAAATCTTGACATGTCAAGCAGTTACATCTATCGTTAATCAAGCAAGTTTTCTCAGACTTGATCACCAGGAACTGAACAGAATAAAGAGCAGAATCAAGATGGAAAGACAACAGAGACACAAGAGCAATCTGGATGAGATTAAGCAAAAGATCGTTGATTCGACCAAGAAAAGAAGTCTTGAGGCATCTCTTGAAACTGGTGCTTCATCGTGGTTATCTGTTCTCCCGTTAGAAAAAGAAGGCTTTCTTCTTGATAAAAGATCGTTTCGTGATGCCCTTTTACTAAGGTACAATTTACCTTTGCCACGACTACCATCAAAGTCTATCTGTGGATTGAATTTCAATGTCGAACATGCTCTTTCTTGCAAGAAAGGGGGATTTGTTACTTTAAGACACAATGAGATTAAAGATTTGACGGCTGAGACATTGAAAGAAATTTGTCATAACGTTGAATTTGAGCCCTCTCTAACACCTTTGAGCGGAGAAATTCTACCACGCCAATCCAATTTAACTGATAACGCAAAAGCGGATATTGCTGCTAGATGGTTGTGGATTAGAGGTCAAAGAGCGTATTTCAACGTGAGGGTTTTCAACCCATTTGCTCCAAGATACTCAAAGGTATCCCTCTAGGTTGCCCATGAGTGAAATGAAAGCATAACAACCCACCACAGAAGCATTATTACCCACCACAGCAATCAATATAACCCACCACAGTAGTGCGTATCCACGATAGTGCGCAAAAAATGCCACCACAGTTGGGCGCATAGATTTGCAAGCCTGACTAGGGGCACCAAAGAAACCAAAGTTGATCACAGGCAGCTACTTCAAACCTAAAAAACCTTCCGCCACCAGAAGAAGTAGAAGAGTAATTCGGCCGGTTTCTTATTTTTATTCTTTTTAATTTCTTCTATGGAAGGTGTGACGTAGTCAGCCTTTCTGTATAAATCAAGAATTATTTAAATCAATTTAGGCTAAAAATTGAAACTTTTTGAAAAATTGAAAATAAAAACATTGATGCTTAACAAAAAATAAGGTATTTTCTTCATAAAAAGAGTTCATGTAACGTAAAACATTGAACAAATCAAGAAATTTGGCTACCCCGTGACCTTCAATTTTAATGCTGAAAGGTGAAAAAAGCCAAAATGGGCTGCACTGTGCTTCAAACCAGTAATGTCCTGACCTTGACACACAAACCCATCCTCGACCCCAACAGCATTAAATGAAACTAATGCAGTGGGTATAGTACACACAACTTCAAAGTATTTCATAATTCATTTTGTTTCTATTTCAAGTTTGATGGCGCACACATAAAACAATGTAACAGAGATTTAGTGGGTGTTGAAGTGCTTCACGTTCGACAAAAAAGAAAGGCTAATAAAATTTGACACAGAACACCAAGCCAGCCAATAATCAATATGGCAATCTCAAAGGACACCCATAAACAATTTCAGAAAAGTCTTATGTTATTCTTACTGCAAACACCGACCTCATGCTCATCCCTACCCTAACGGATTGTCTTGAATGGTGAATACCTTTCTCAAAACAACTGAAGTATATTGCTATGTTTTTCAACATATCCCAGCCCCGTGTTTCTTATTATAAAGGCAGTTCTTTTTCAAGGCCAGTCAATAACATCAAGGGTCCTGGGGGTTACCGCAGCGAAAGATCATCATGCGATCATATAATTGTGAAATCCATTTGTTGCAAAGCAACCATAGTAACCAATCAACGAGAACAGATGGTTGCAGTTCTGAAAGAGATTTGTGAAATGGTTTTCAAATTCCAAATGATCACCTCATTGAATAGGCAACCCCTCTCGGAGGTTGACAATTAGATGGGCGCTCGGCACTCAATTCGGCAAACACCTGACAAAGACAGTGCGTGCTTTGCAAAAAGTTTGCTTGCATAGAAGGCATGGAATGAGAGGGGAGGAGCTTCATATAAAAGAAAGTGCATGTTCTTGTGTGTTTAGAAATGATAAAATTTCTAAAAGAAAAAGACAATTGGTGAATATGAAGTTTATTTTTTCTTAGCTGAAAGTCCAGCACCAGCATTGAATTTGAAGAAGATAATGTCGCCATCTTGAACAACATAATTTTTACCTTGCTGACAATATTTTCCTTTCGCCTGTGAGTAAAAATTAGAATTAACTTCAGAATCGAATTGCGAAAACAGAAAATCTCCGAGGGGTTGTTTATTCTTTTGCTGGTTTTATAATTATTCATATAAAAAATTTCCCGTAAATGAATTTGCATAATGAAGCGTACAGAAATAACGGAAGTTTAAGAGTACTTATTTCTAGTGCTTTGTCCAACGCAAACATTAAGGGAGGGAGGATTATCTACAGACCAGGTAGGCGTTCTCCACCCAGCCGGCATCTAGGACAAAAACGCTGCCGGAAAACCCCGCATAGACTTTTACAAGAAGCACCCTTACTGACGTGTTGTGGTGCTTCTCCTCAAGGTACTTTTCAGCATTCCGTAAACACGTTTTCATGCCCTAGAATCACGTCTGCGGCATTCCAGACCATTTTGTCTAAGGTATACCCCATATGTGCTCCGAAGTCCCCCATTGCAATATCATACTGTAGGTATCGCCTTGCATCCCATGGTGGTTTTACTTGACAAAATAGAACATAAAGCAGTCATAACGAGCCATGTCAGGAGTGTAAGTTAGATGCTGAAGCTTTTGGACTCGACTCTTTTCCACAAGCAGAAACGCTCCAGTTGTCCCTGGTCTGTGTGCCGCAGATCAGAAGAGACAAACATTAGTTCATACTGTATACCAAACCTCAGTGACCGTACCCGAGGACGAACGCGGAATGGTTGCAACATGACCGTCTTAGAGACAAGCATGGCGATGATCTGATTTGGGACGGTGCGGCTGATGGCAAATTTCTGAGGGGGCCGTCAAACTGGGTTGCATTTTTAAGGCTGCTGCTTTCCTTTTCCGTTAAAATCAGGGCACGCTAGCGCGCGTGCTGAGGTTCCACGACCAAAACTTGATAACCGGCAAATGCCCATTCTCAAACCTCAACTGTGCTCTGTAAATTGAGCATCGAACAACAAATTCTGAAAATGTTTTTGCTTAACATACGAAATCAGTTTCCATGTTGCAATTTACATACAACCCTTGTACTTTTTCAATATTCCGAAACTTTGTTTTTAACATTGAGATTTGCAGACTACTTACTACCGACATAAAATATAGCACTGAGCTTTCGAAATCTAAAACAAGAAATTATTGGAAACAATTCCAATCTTCATTCTTATACATTTTCTACAGGTTTCCATCTATTAAATAAAAATTATAAACAGAAATGATAAATACCTTTACAGCCGACTCTGATCCTAGTTCATGGAAATCATCATATTTCATTACCTATGCAGAAAGACAAGGAAAACTATGAGTTATTGTTTCTTTGGGGCTGTGACTGGTTCATTGGGAAATAGCAAGATAAAATAGAGAACAATTTTAGGTAGCTACCAGGGCATCTTTTAGGATTTACGACTAGTGGGGCGAAATTCCATGGGGCCCGGGACCCATGAATATGCGGCTGCATGAAACTTGCACTAACCGCTTGACATACATCTTTACTACTAGCAGCACCTTTGATGCACGTTTTGTGTACTCTCAAGGAATACCTGTCTACTCCTTTTTTTAGCCAATGATGCAGTTTTGTACCTAATTACAAGAGGTACCTGCAAAGCACTATTCTAGGGAGTCCAGGGGGCATGCTCCCCAGGAAAACTGTTGATAACCACACCTCTACATTGGCTTAGAATGCAAGCAACCATTGATAATATTGTATCTTACAGCTGACACAACTCTGTCCTTAAAATTGTGAGATGAGGTCTTTTCCACTTTGCCACATCAACTTAATTGTAATTTTGTATAGTAGACCGCCGAATCATCGAGGAGAATTTATTCCAGAAGGCTCCTTTGGGATGCTGCAGAAATTTTTTTGAAATTCAAGCCTGTAGATTGGCTTAAATTGGTCATTTTCAAATAAATCATCCATGAGGGATACATAATGCGGTAGGGAAGGAAGATTAAAAAACTTCGTTCTTTGGTAATAAGACCTTTTAAATAAAATACAGTGTACAGTAGTTATTCCGTTTACCAGAAAAGAATATTATTTCGCAAAGACCAAACCAAACATCACTTAGTACGTTAAAAGATGCCCTGGTAGCTACTCTTATTTTACCTTGGAAATAGTTAAAGCTGTTTTCTTACAAACTGCTATCTTCAAAAAATGCAACATCGCCGCAATGCAGGTAGAAATGCTTGACTACTCTCTCTGCATAAAGGTTGTCCAACACCGACGGGGGTAGCTCCTACATGGGGTTGGTATAGATGAGCCTCTGAGAATCTGGACGGGGGACCCATAACAATGGCAAGAGTTCGAAAACATAACCCCATAGGAAGGGTATCATCCGCAAATGTTCATCAAGTAGCCCCCAAAGCAGGGCAAATATCAGAAACTGTCGAACTGACTCATCAACCGGGGAAAACTTCACAGGACGGGACTGATAAACATGGCAAAATATCGCAAACAAACTCAAAACCTGGGCAAGCGCATGTAGTCAAACCTTCCTTTAGGAGTTACCCCCGTCCTCTTTAAACATCCAGTTATCGCTTCATATGCCGGAAATCAATTTAGATTTTCTGAGAGAAGTCAAAAACGTTCAAAATTAGAACGAAATTTTCAATTATTCTATATGTGAGAATCGATACTTACGTAGGAATAGAAACTAAAAAATCAATACGGCAAAAAAAATAATGAGCATTTCAACACCTTAATAGATTTAGACACTACGCCTTGCCCTACGACGAAGTATTCAAAATTACATTCAGTTTTTCATATTTAACTGAAAAAGGCCCTAAACTGAAAGTTGTCCAAAATTTCAGAGAAAGCTTTCAGAACTATAATTGAAGTTTTCAGAATTAAGTAATTTTATCCAAAAATTTCAGAGCCATATGGGTAGCACGGACAATTGTCATGTTATACTTGAGAAAATAGAAACAATGTTGCACTTTAAAACAGATGGGCTGCTTTGTTCGATCGTGCGTATTACCTTATTTTCTACCTTAAATTCTAGCAACAAGTTTTTTGCGTAGTTCTTTTTAAAGGAGAAACTCGAAAAATGACAGTAAAAATTTCGCTGACCATTGTTTAAAATGCTAGAGCATCCAGTTTCTCAAACGTTAAGTGTTCGGATAGTCTAAATGTCTTATAAAAAATTTCTTACAAGATTTCTCATAAGATTACATACGCATAAATGTGCACATGCCAGAAAGAAGTAAGGGAACAAATTAGAGAAAAGCATGATTGAGTTGAAAAATACCCACTTCAGCCATAATGAATCCTTTTTCAAAGTCGGTATGAATTTTTCCAGCCGCTTGGGGAGCCTTTGTGCCTTTCTGCAATAAAAATATATACGACGAATTAGGATACGCAATTTTTGTTGTCTTATTCAAGGCCAATTCTGTAGTCTTATTCAAGACCGATTCTGTAGTTTTTTTAAGACAAAGTGAAAGCCTATACATAAAATGCAGTTCCTCTAAATCGAACAGCATAACAGTACTGGAGATTACAGGAAATATTTTCGCAAATTATAACTGAGCAACCTAGTTCATTTGTCACGAGCCTCTACAGTTTTAGGGCTGTTAAGCTTATTACGACGAAACAACAATTTCATACACAGGTTTCAAGCATTTTCAGTTCAACAGCACAAACACGATTAGAAAACCATGTTTGTAAAATCGTGTTAGTGAATACTACTAAAGCAACGTGTAACATGCAGAGAACCGAATTTCAACAACAAATCAAAACGTTTTGCTACAAAAAATTGAAGACAAGGGCTCTTCAACTAAACAAAGTCTTGAAATTGTAAAATTAACTTTTATGAAAGTTAGGTTCGTTAAGATTAAGATTGTCAATTAGAATATTTTATTCTAAGTAATTTTGCATTTTTAATTTTAGTTTAAATTAAATAAACATGTTTCTTTTCAGATTCACTGAAAAACCTTTCTACGAAAACGTTCTTTGAATCTCGCAAAAACAATGCAATGATTTGGAGCAAATTTTCACCTACTTTAGAAAAAAAGGCAAAGACAGAGCATGCCTCCAAGAATCGTAGAATACAATAATGGACACTCACTTTAAATTCACCTCACAAGAAGGCTCCATTTTATGGCGTTAACGTTGAGTATAGTGTATAATATATAAAGACAAGGAGCGCAAGTTATTTTCAGCAACTGTTTTATTTTCGCCCGTATCGCATCAATAACAATTCAAAACATTCGAGCAGAAGTACGATTTGATATTTCGGCTAAAATTATGGAATTATTCGTAAAACAAAATTTGCGATACTTTGTGTGTGGAGCTAAAAAGGCAGAAGGATAGCATCACTTATACCTGGATTGTCCATGCCTTCACTTCATCTTTACCAGCTGTGAAAAAGTATTGAAGTTGCAAGGTCTGAAAGCCAGTCTTGATAATTTTCGGTAAGACACTGGAAAAAACAAGTGGAGTAGAAAAAAATCGGTATGTCTGATTAAATGTATTTCAATAAATATGGGCTGCGGTTCGTTCATTTTTTCATCAGCGCATGTAGGGCTTATACAGTGTGTAGTACAATAGAATCGCTTTTAACTAACTGATGCTGTACGCCTAAGAACTGCTAGTGCTGATAATTGGCAACATCTTACTCTGAATAAGAGAAGACGGAAAATGGGAGATATTAGGCCAATGTGTTAATAAAATATCAATTGCAGACAACGTAGTTTGCGCAATTCACGACCTATCTTGTAACAGATAGAGACAGCCTAATAAAGAGCCCATTTTCACTATATTGGATCGTGAGGAAAAGTGTCAATTTACAGAAAAATGCTTGATGGCAAATCGTATTATGGGACCTTGGGGGTAAAAAAAATCATCATCATGTTAAAAAAGAGTGTTTTTCCATGAATGGAAATAGCTATAAATTATGGCAGTGTGGTTTTCATAAGTTCTAGAAGTAGAATTGGAAATTAGGTAAGAAATCTGCCTCAATTCTTTACGAGAAAAATTGAAAGGCAACGGACAGCCTGGGCAAAATACATTGGCATCTGGTACCTTTGGCATCGAAAATTAGCTCATCAGTTTGACTTGTTCGCAGGGCATGGTCGAAATTCACTGGCCCATTGATAGGTAAATGAAGAGGCTATTCATTAGCCCAATGAATACCAAACTGATTAATAAACAATAACAACGAGACAGTTGGATTTGGTTTAGGCAATATAGAAGTAATGAAGCGATATTAATGCAAGGAAAAAGACCGCTTACCTCTGCGTTTTATGATCTTGTTGATACTGGTTAGCCTGTTCCGGTTCCATATCTAATAACTAAAACAAGAAAATGTGTAATATCGTCGACCCCGTCTAACTTTGATTTTGTTCGTCTAGATGGCAGTTCGATGTTCGATAACCTGATGCCAATTGCTTGAAGTTAGCTGCAAGACTGCTTGGTACGTCCACAACGTTCTTGTAGTTCGAGAAACAATTGAAAAAGAGGCAGCGATCAAAAGCTAAGCTTTTCCATCCTTTTCCCACCTTTGCCTAACGAGTACCACGTAGCCCAAACACCATGCATTAAAGCTGTGTCTATGATAGCTCAGTAGTTTAAATACAAAGTATTTTTTAATCATCCTTACGGTGGTTGTTTCCAAGTTTCGTTACACAGAGTAGTGAGCAGTTTTTTGCATACAATATAAATTGCAACTTTGGACGATTGCTAATTTGCAATGTCTTATCTTCAGTTTCAAAATTTTCAATAATTTAGGGACGGCAGAAACTTACTAAAAACTGAGTGTAGGGTTAGGGTTAGGGTTAGGGAGGTGGTGGTAAGTCAATTGGCAGATAATAAACGTAGTAGTCAACAGCAAAGGCTAAAAAATATTGTTTCATTAGGCTGAATATTACAAGATGTGAAGTCCCTTGGAAAGGGAGGGGGTAGGAAATCGAATCTCAGTACTTTTTACGGAATTACCTGTGCTGTTATTAGACAAAGGGATTAAAAAAAGATTATTTAAATAGTAACGGTAACTAAAAACATCATAATTATGCAAAATCTTTCACACATGAAAATGACTAGCAAACAGGAAATACCTTGAGTTCAAATGCGCCACTAAATGGGATAACAACAGCTCCAGGATCATTTTGGTCAATCCATTCTTTTATCTTTAAAAGCCTTTAGAAATAGTAGAAATTGAAATCAAAATTTAAAATCGGCAGAATAAATAAACTTCAACATTAAGATAAATACTAATGACAAAAGTACAGACGGAAAATTCAGAAAAGAACGATATAACGTAAGAGAAACAGATCAAGGAAAGTTTCGTTTCAAAATTTTACAACTTTCGTGTGGATCCCGATCCGTTGCATTTTTCAGTGGCAGAAGTATCTCACAGTACAGTCAGGCGTTTTTTTTGAAAGCGGAATGAAACTTTTGTAAGGTAGAAAGATAAATAAGATCAACTCAATATCAGCTGATGCTGGGCAGCAAAGTCGAACAAAAACGGATGAAAAATTCGGGCGCTTTCTTTATTTAAGATCCGAAACAAAATACCATTTTAGAAGCTTAATTCGTTACTTGTAACAATGTTCGTACGAAAACATTAGTATCAAGATACCAAAAGTGGTGAAAATGTTCCAATCCACAAAGTGTACACTGTTAGACTACATGATACATGAAAAAATTATGGATATTTTACATTCACCCAGATGTGATCGATATTGAAAATAAGGCCTCGTTTCTCGTTCACGCAGGAACGAAATCGTACGACTCCCTTTTCATTTCAATGAATGGAATGAAAAATCAGCCCTTCACATAGCGTATCTCTTAGCAATAACACATGCACTTCACCCCAAGAGCTTTATCGTTTCCTTTTCTGGACCAGTTATGCTGTGATGACCGCGTACTTGGGAACGAACTGAAATGACTGCGTATCCTTCCGCTTAACGGCTCAATTTAAAAATAGTTTCGATTTCTGGAACAACTTGGAACGGTACGCAATCGTTCCCATTTGAACAGGGCCTTAGAAAAGTGCAGGCAGCTGAAACTGTATTGTGTTGTCAATACAAATCAGTTCACAAGAAACATTGAGATGAGCAAGACAGAAATGAAATAGAAAAGACAATACGAAACCAATAGATGAATAATAATAGCTATATACTTCGCAATTTAGGTGCAATTGCCAAAACAGAAACCAGCATATAAGAACTTTTCTCGAGTTATAATAGAAGCCAAAACATTTCGCATCGATTTCAAAGAAAGACAGAAAGAAAATGCCAATCCAGGATAACCATGAAAATATAAAGTCAACACAAAAAATGTCCCGACCACACTGCAGGCAACTAGGGCTGTACTGACCAGAACTTTAGGCAACTTGAGGGCCCAACTGAATTGTTGTAAGAAAACTAAGAAGTCAAATAACCAAACTGTCTCTTTGTTAAGAAATTGCTTTTTCCTGTTTTGCATGTTGAAGGCTTCTAGGTAACGTGTTTCCACTTACTTGCCGTCTTCCAAAAGTGTTGTGCTGTAGGCCTACCAGTTGACTATTTTGAACCGCAAAATTAAGTGATTGTTCGGTACAAAAACTTTGCTTGTTGGAAAAAGCGTAGTTGACTGAGAGTTAGGTGATATTGTGATTTTATTAGATCAGTTATCAATGGCAACATTCTGTTCAAAACTCTAGTTCCTATATTAAGGTTTTTATTTTACAAAAAATAAGATGTTAAGTTTTAAAACTTACCATTTGTTTTTCTTCCGCATGAAATCTTTTTCCGAAAGATTAATTAAATAAATCATTGGCTTAGCTGTCAACAGCAGATGCCTATTTAAAATTTCAATCTGAATAGAAGACAGACAGAAAATATGTTAAGCTAAATGATAAAAATACTAATCATAAAATTATAAAGAGAGTAATTTAGTGTTGCAGTTAGCAGCAGTGCAGTTTGAGGACCTGACCAAGAGTTCGAAACCTAATTCAGGACTGCAAACGTGATGTGAAAATCGTGCTCCCTTTAAGCTTGCGCAAAAAGGCAGGCAACAAAGAAAAAACAATAAAGTAACTCCTCAAACGTGTACTTTATCAGCAGTATCAGACTAGTCTAGGAGCCGGACATGACTCGTTGTTGGTGATGGAAATCAAAAGGATTAAACTTTCGAAAAAATTCCGCAGATCTTGTTCAGTATGAAACCATGTAAGTGGTATAAACTCGAAGTCTGCTTTGTTCTATAATTCTTAGGCAAAGAAAACTTTCAGGTTATGTGATCGTCTGACCTACTTTACGTTGAGGATGATTGTTGTGCATTAATAGGAGACAATTTCGACAGAAATGTTCGGGAATGTAAAAACTGATTCAAAATCGCAATTTCTGGTGATAGTCTAAAAGATGCTTGATTGAGGGAACTAGAATTCAGTGAAACCTATCTTTGCTGTGACTGATTGTTGATAATCCTTTGACTAGATACAAATTAACACTTATAAGATCTACATATGTATTCTCAAACTCAATCGACACAGGAACCAACCCGCTACCGTCAACAGCAAACCAAAAATTGTTTTTTGTTTCCTTTTTCGCCCCTCTATAGGAAATTGACCTAGCTTTAGAACAAAATGAGATTTCAATGTTTGGCTCACATTTATTTCCATAGCACAGTCAACATTTTATATCAGGGATGTTAAGTGGCGACCACAGATGATTCGAACAGTGGAATGTTTCTAAGACAGCAATCACTCAAGACTTCCCTTGATTTTGGCATGAAGTCAGAAATTTTCATTCTTGAACAGTTTCGCAAAAAACAATTTATACATGTAAAACATCATGTTATATCATACATACCTCAACTGCAGTCCAGTTTGTGTTAAAACGAATATGTTTTTTCTCTTCTGTTAATGACGTGTAAAGTTTCTTCAGAAATTCCTGAAAGAAATTACAACAGAACATTAATACTCATAAATGCTCGTAAACTGTAGCATTTTCAGGCAAGAAATCTGGAGAACAATTAGCAAGTTAAATTGTTTGATAACAGTTAAGATACTTACGAATTCTAGCAATCCTTTTTTATCCCCACCTCGAACAACTTTTTTCTCCAAATCATTCTAGAAAAAGATCAAATAGTTCAAAACGTAAAGTGTCTGTTTAGCAGCAATGCCGAGAAATTTTTCAATGATTTTTTAAAATTTATTTTGAAGCATCCCACTTACTAAACTTTTCAAGCTAGCCCGCTATGAGGAAGCACGATAAGGGAGAAGGGTCGTAGGGGACGTATCATTAAACTCCGGCAAACTTTCGTTAGGCAATACAGCAATTATAAATGATTTCATTCACACAATACGCCCTGTCAGAATACAACAAAATCCAACATTGTTCCATATTTCGACATTGGGGGATTCTCCAACAATCCTTGCATGCTGCAACAAAGTTGGTTTTAGCATAGTTTGGGCCCAAAATGTCTTTCACTGTATGGCAGCTTACCTAAAAGTACCATTTAGAGCAAATTTTTGTAGTTTGAGGAAATTAAAAGGCAAACAAAAATGATGATTTCAAAGTTGCAAGCTACGTAGTTCGTAGTTATGCTCTTAAAAAAAGTTTAGGTCTCATGCGATATGACAGAGCAGAGGAAAAGGTAGGATTAGAGTTCAGCAAAACCCGAAAACTAACAAATATAATAAAAAAGAGAGAATTGTAAAAACTTTTATTGTTACTTACTACTCTAGCTGATAAATACTCTTCATCCTGTTAATAAAAGTCGTGTGAGATTACTGGCTTGTTGAAAACACTATTGATTAAAAACATAGCGCTACTGTTTATACTCATATGAAACAAAATCATACAGTAGAAAGAATCACGCAATAGTAATTCAAATACAAAAAATGGAAGGTCTTCGTTGCAAAAAAACATGAAAGGTTTGAAACAAGCACCGAAAGAATTGAACTGCTCAAATAAGCAGAATTTTTCAGTTTTTGTATATTTCTGTATTGCCTTATCAAACCACATCTTTCTTTCTAAGTTTCAGTGTTTTATTGAGCGCGAGGTATTCATAAACCAGTAAACAGTATATTCAAAGCTTCATCATGGTGACAAATATTTTCAAAAATATAGCTAATGGCAGCAAATGAGCAAAGCGAAAAGAAATTCTAAAATATTATGCAGTTTTATGAAGTATCAGCTCGAAAGTTTTTGTCGTTAAAATGAGATGCAATACTAGCCTGCGCGCAGACCCAATTATTCTAAGGAAGAAAGGGTCTGCGTAGCTTCGAATGATTCCTTGCTACGGGCTTTCATAATTTATTTCATGATTATCTAATTAATTCATAAACATTACTCTGTCTCAGACCTCTTTCTTCCTTGGAATAATTGGGTCTGCGCGCAGACTAATGCAATACTTACTTTCAATCGTAGTTCATCCATAATAGTTAATATATCTCTTACTGGATTGACCTCACCATCAACATGTGTCACATCTTCATCATCAAAGGCTCCTGAGAAAAGAAGTTCCCAGTCAAAAAGATGTTGCCATTTGTTTGATGTCTTCAATTTTCACGCACTGTTAAGATGTCTTGAAAAATATTCTAATTAACCTAAATTAACTAAATGCCTGTTGCTTATGCTATGAAGAAGCAAATATAGATATGCGAAGGAGCAAAAAGGGGTAGAAAAAAATGTCGCTTTGCAGAATGAGCACTCCAAAAAACAGAAAACAAAAACGAAAATTTCTAACCGTGGCTTAAGGCATTGAGATTTAATCAGAAATTAATTAACGTAATCAAGTGAACAAAACTGTGCCGTTTTCAAATTTCAAAATATCCAGTCTATACCGAATTCGTACTTAGCGAGAGAATGTATGTCTAGTTTCACTGCACTAGCGCTTATTGTTTTTATTGAGTTTTTACAGATTAAGATCTTATAAAGGCCTTTACTGGTCGGGGTGAAAAGTTTCGCCATCATCAGTTTTCACGGTAAAATATTTATCTTGAATATCGAATACTCGCAAAATCAAAAATATGTAAAAGATAATATTGTAAAATTTAGGCCTTTCCTGATCACAATATCCTTATTTGTCATCACTGTGTGTCTGTCAACTCTTTCACACTATTCGCGCTATTTATAGGTAACTAACTTCATAATCTTTACCTAGCTACACGTTTTTTTCTTATAAGAAAGTGGTTTATAAGAGAGTAGTGCTCAACATCTTAAAACTTAAGAAAGTTCAATGCTGGATTCTTGAAACTTAAGAAAGTTCTGTTTCATACTTTCACTCCTAATGTTCTGTATGTTATTTTCGCTCTTTTGTTCAGTCGCTCATCTTGCTATTAAACGAGTCTAATGATTATTTCCTTTGAAAAGCGTGGTATTTGTGCAATGTATACAGTGCCTGTATACATAAAAACTGCAATCCAACATTTTTGCTAAGAAAGTGACAAGAAAGTTTTGGCACTGAAAACATGAATAGTCTAAGAAAGTTTCAATACTGGCCCAAAAAAACTTTCTTATAAAAGAAAAAACGTGTAACTTTCCTAATACGGTATGTTGGATTTACTCTTTATTTCCTTGTATCAACTTTAAAAATATTGTGTTTAAAATTTAGCCCAGTAGAGTTCAGTAGAAATAAAGAAAACGTCCCAACACTCTCTCACTCTCTGGATGTGTGTTCTCTGCACGTTATAAAAAACAGTTTCTGGAACAACGAAAGATGAAAGGTGGAGATTTTAGTAAACTTTTTTCGAGCAGTCACAAAGGTCCTAAAAGTCAGCAAGTAATCAAAACAATTAATATTAAGGTAAATCACGATTGAAAAATCGTCAAGAAAATTTTATTTGAGCCGCGTCAAAAAGGATGAAAGTCGAATATTGTGATTTGATTTTCGCAACTGCATAAGACAACATTGAATATACAGTATTCTGATAGCGTTATGGAGTATCTTCCATAATATATAGTTATTTATCCAATTTCTGCACTTCTTACTACTACCAAGCCATTGGGAAGCAATTGAAGAAAAATTCAAAAGTAATAATTAGCTACATAAAAATACCTACTTAGCATGTGAAAAATTGCATCACAAGCTTTGATATGTGACAGGAATGCATTGCCAAGGCCCTGTTAATAAAAACAAAAACATAACAAGCATAAAAAGTAAAAAGAATCGCATGATAATTTCAATTTTAAAGACATTTTTTGACACCTTTTTCCTTTATTTGGAATTTATCAGTCGCATGTTTGAACATAACCTCACGACAAAATCGACTAAGATTGCTTATACCCATTTCAGATCATGCAACTGAGTCCTTGAGATGGAGTATTTTGTTGCATAGCGAGAATCTGTTTGACACTGAAAATGACATTGAGTCTAAATTGTTATAAACAATTGGTGTTCTGTAATTGGTATAAGACATATAAGAACGTAATACTCTCGTTTAAAATCCTGATCTTGATGGACACTGATGGTCGGCCGTGGTCACCAATTGTTGAAAATTCACTTTCTCCTGTACTAGAAGCATCGTAAGACCAAAATGATTTTCGATTATTGATTCGATTATTTACTTACAGGATATGATTTAAATGAGAAATCAGCATTTCAGAACTTTGGATTCAATTTGGTGGACACACGCATAACTAATAAGTTTGAAGGGATATATTACAGTATCAAATTTCACTCTCATTACTTATTCTACAAATAAATGCCATAAAAATATAATTCTTTCTAACCTGTCCCTCAGAAGCTCCTTTCACAAGTCCAGCAATATCAACAACATTGAGGAATGCTGGAACTTTGCTGAAAAATAATTTTATACTTTTCACCTACGCAAAAGGAATTTACAAAAAAACAAACGTAACTATAAAATTCATGAATAAATTGAAATATAGAGAAACAGGAACCTTAAAAAGTAGTGTAACATTTCTGTAAATTAGATATCTATTCGACTGCTATACTGCACATCAAAAAAAGGAACCAAATCAGGTGATGGTTCAAATTGTGTAATATTGGAAAGAATTTGGTAATTTATAAAAAAGTGGTGTTATGTTTGTGAATAATAAAGCTAACCAACAGGCCGTAGAATAAAACATAGGGGCCCTATGGGCATGTTCGAAGAACCACTCTGGTTGAATATAGCTATTTCGGTCAAATGATGAAAGATATTTATCGGTATGCACAACGATGACGATAATGATTATTATGATAATGGAGGTGGTTAATGACCACGATGACCATGATGCTGGTTGGTAGGGGTGATTGTGGTGGTAGGGTGGGTGTGGTGGTGGTGGTCGTGGTAGAGGTGGTTGTGGTGCTGAAGGTAGGGGTGGTTGTGGTGGTTGTGATAGGAGTGATCGTGGTGATGGTTGTATTGTAGGGGTGGTTGTGGTGGTGGTTATGGAAGGGGGAGCCGGTCGTGTTGATAAGGGTGGTTGTGGTGATGGTTGTAGGGGTGGTTGTGGTGGTGGTGATAGGGGTGGTTGTGGTGATGGTTGTAGGGGTGTTTGTGGTGGTGGTCCCGTTCCTTTAGATCTTGCCACAGCCACATTGTCAAAGATGGTAATCATGATGATGATGATGATTATGATGATGATGATGATGATGATGATGAGAATGAGAATGATGATGGTATGCTTTGAAAAGTGTTTTGAAATTGCCGCTCTTGCCCAGACTCTATGATCAAATGATGAGAATGTTTGAAATGTCATTAGCTAAACCAATGTGGCAATTTGCCATCGTTTATAAAGTAAACAACAATGACTCATAGTGAACTATTACGAGTCAGTAGAACAATTGTCACATGACCTAAGATTGACAAAGCTGTTGGCAGGCCGCCGTTGTGAAAAGCCAACCGCTACTTGCGCATCAATTGCTGAGACTATGGCTCTAAGGGCATTCTTGAAATGCTTATACTATTGTTACATGTTTTCCATTGTTCAAGCATTGGTTAGTCAGTGAGTTAGTTAGTTAGTTAGTTAGTTAGTGACACGCAACCCCACACCATTATGGTCGAATTCTTTGAACATAAAAAGCAGCATTCCTGGGGAAAGAGGTTTTCTGTTTAACATAATTTCACGATCAAAAGATTTCAATAGCAAGGCTTGCCATAAACTTCTCAGGAAGCATTTTCTACAGGTTCTGTATGCCTGCCAAATTCAAATATCAACAATTCATATAAAAACAAACTTGCAAAGGAAGTAATATGTTTTTAGATAGCCCACATAATTACTTAAGCAGAGCATCAAACATTCAAACTAATGTCCCAAGCTTAGTTTGGGATTTACATTACCTGAAGACAAGAAACAGTTACAGTGCCAGAGAATGCTAGATCGCAAGAAGTTGGGGTTTTAACATAATTTTTCAGCATAAAGGTGTAGATAGTTACTGTAGAGATTTTCAATGAAAAAATTTTGCCAACTTTAGTTACTAAGTCACCAGATTAACCAAATTTTTCAGGTTTTCACAATAATTTTCTTCAAACCAACCTGATGAGAATTACTTTACAGTTTTGTAAACAAAATCTCATTACCTTGCAGGTTTGAATTGTTTGCATAAGAAGTCATATCTTTCATCAGGAACAGGAACACGACTTAAAGAAAAAGGAGAAAGTTCAAATAACTGAAAGAACATATTGTATTATAAAGTTCTTTAAGAAAATAAAATCTCCAAATATCATAACTTTACATTTTATCAGGCCTTCTGTTTTGAGGCATACAGATCTTGTCTCATTTGCAAGTGCTGAAGATATCTCTTCAATCAGACAAACCTATTTTGGTCCTTGCATAATTCTATTTTGTTTGTTTATCCTTTTTATTTTTTCTAAGACTGTGATATTTTTAGAACTGAGCCTCCAAAAAAGAAAGCACATGATTCATGATTTGATATTTCTGATATTATTGCTGATCAAGACTTAACTCGTTAAGAATTCATGTTCAACTCTATCGGAATATCTGCAATACAAGATATTTCTGTTAAAGGTCAGTGAGCCTGTAAAAATTTTTGCCATGGAACATGAGAATTGGTTAATGAGTCTTAAAATAAACTGCTGATATTCTAAAAGGTGTTTGCATTAATACATCTTGATAAAGAGTTGATTTTTGGGTTGAAACTTGGGTTGTTCTCTTAAAAACTTCTCTTCTCTTACCTACTTCCCTTAAACATAAAAATAATAAAAATTTGACTTAGATTGGCATTCCAAGCAGCAAATAACATAAATTATACTTATTTTCATTTGGATCTGAAAAAGAAGAAAATGTAATGAAAAACTGGTGGGTGCTTCAAATGCATTCAAGACAACCAGAATCATAAAGTGTGTTAATGCCTGAAGGGTGATAAGTGAAATGAAACAGGGAATTTGCAATGAGGATAACTTTAGTTCTAATATTGTAAATCCTCAAATAAGCCCCTGGGGGCTTATTTAGGGGCTTATTTGCATAAATGAATTTTACCGTAGAGGCTTATTCAAGGGGAAGGCTTATTCGAGGCAACGCAAGGGGAGTTCAATGTTTCAAGTGTGCTGTCGAAAGTATAGCAGAGAGAGAAAATTCTGTACTCTTTTATCAAAATCAGCTGTTTGCCAACAACGAACGGCTGTTTCTTGATTGAATTAATAGTAAAACCTGTCAGAACTAGCTCGATCAGTGTTTTAATTAGTTGAAGATGCATTATAGACAGAAACAAATTCATGAATCCCTTGAATAATTCCTCATGGGGGCTTATTTGAGGGGAGGGCTTATTCGAAGGTGGGGCCTTATTCAAGGATTTATGGTAATTCAATATAAACAACAATATTACTTACCAATTGTACAGAATGGAAAGTTTTCAGCTGATGCTTGACTCTTTGTAAGCACATTGAAAAATGTTGATTTTCTGTTGAAGATAAATGGTTGAGAGAAATATGGATTCAGCTTTTAAATGACAAAATAATGGATGCACAGTAACCTCTGTGGCTTTGTTGAAATCTTATTTGTAACAACAAATTGTTGAATTTTTATTACTCTGAGAAAAAAGCATTTAGAGTTTGAGTAAGGGTATGAATTTTCCACAAGAAATGCTTAAGGTTGAAGATTACCTGGTTAAGATCACTTTGGTAGGGTTCCGTGGCAGGAAGAATTTTATGTCAACTGTTTAGTTTGGGGGGAGGAGGTACTTTTTTTGTCCACCCATTCATCATGTCAATATGTATGGTACTCAAGAAGGCTTAACATAGTTAACTCCATGTTCATTGCATTCCATCTTTTTCACCTGCCATAGCCTTTCAGATTTTCAGAATAATATGCCAATAGGGCAACAAGTATTCTATGCAAAAATCGTAATAAAGCACCTTAAATGTAGTCTTAGGTTCAATTCTAGGTAAAAGTTCACGATTTTACAAGGGCTTAGACCCAGTAGGTGTAAAATTTTCAACTACTTCATTTTTTGTGGTCAAAGCCTTTACACGTTTTTTTTTAATAAGAAACCGGTTTATAAGAAACCTAGAACTAAACACCCAAAAAGTTAAGAAACTCTTAGGACTAGGAGGAAGAAGTTAAGAAACTGTAGAAATTTTTGCGTCCGTTTTCCAACATACTGATTCACATTTGTGGAGGTAGTAATTAGTTCTCAAGCAATTCCGTCAGAAGGTTTTTTGTCGTTTTTACTGCAATATATTTCAATTCATTAAGAAACTGTTAAGAACCTTTTAGAACTAAAATTGGACCAAAAATTAAGAAACTTTTAGAACTAGGCCCCGAGCTAGGTTTCTTATAAAAAAATGTGTATAGAATTGGTAAGTTTGAATGCTTATAATATTAGGAATACAAGTGCTGGGACAGCGAAAATTTGTACTTAGACTAAATTTTGGATGCTTTATACGAATTTTTCATAAAAAACTTGGTATCTTTTCACTATTTGGAGAAATCAAAATTCTACTGAATCGCCATTATAGTTGGAATTTCAAGCTTTGGCTAATACCAGAAGCTAATTTTCATGCCCAATGAATCAGTGACAGGTTCTGAAAAACAATTTCCAGCCAAAGATCTTTGGCTAGCAGAGAGAGAGGGCCAAGCAAGATAGGATTGCCAAGAAGAGATGGGACGGATACAAGAGGATACCGTAGGCCTACAGTTGAAAGTGAATAAAAATAGGTGCAACCCCTATCACCTTTCACCATCTTATTCAATTCAATACAACGAAAGATAAAAGATAAAGGAGCTACCCTGGTCTACTTCTGCCCTGTCTACCTACAACCTTGTCCGCAGTCGGGGGGACTGTCCACTCATTGATTGTGCACTCCACTTACCCAACATTTGGGATTCCAACAATACCACATTTAAGTGATGTCCCAAACCTTCCAAGAAGCGGAGTTTCTTTAACTTCTTCCTTTTTCTTTGGTGGCATCGTGACAGATGACGATTTGAATATTCGTTTCAGTGGAACTAGAACAGAAAGTGCTGATCCTGACTCGATATGCACAATCCTCCTCCACGGAAAAGGCCAGGCCATAAGAGTGTCGTCATTTCTTTTCAGCCTCTCTCTGGCGATCGTCATGGAATAAATGGAATGGAAGAATGGAATAGAATAAGGAATAATGGAAGGAGGCAAGATGTAATCTAGAATGGACTTGCAGTATGAAAGCTCGTCATTTCGTCAATTTTTTTCTTCTTACTTTATTTAAAGTTAGTTACATAATAGCTTTAAAATTGTACAAGCTAATTCACACTAACCACTAAGCAAGACTAAGTTTGTAAACTAAGAAAATCATAGTCAATAGAAAAAGTTTTTTCTATTGACTATGGAAAAATTAAATTCTAACATTATTACAAGTCTTGAAAGATTTAATCAAACCAACTAATTAATCTAGAAACAATAAGCAAAAAAAATACGATAATTACTTAGAATTTATATATATCCAACATTGTGAATGTGTAAACGGTTGATATTTCACCGGCAGGTTGGCACAAATAAAACGACACAATTCGAGTAAATGTCCTTCTTTAATTCTTCCGATTATAAAATCTTCCCTGAGCTTTATCTTTATAGCATGCGAAATCGACAATACAAATATACGACGGCAGTAACTCTAGAGTTAACCTTTTTCAAGCGTTACTCTAAATTACACCTCTGTTCCTTTCCTTTGAACAGACTAAAAACGACAACTAAGGCAACAAGATCTTTCGCAAGCATCTTGCCCCTTGAACGACACATGCATGCTCTGTCTCTCTATCAGCTCGACATATCCGATGCTCTTCCTATTATTGTTGGGGAGATGAGAGGAGAACAGGGAATTGTAAAGTCTGCGAATTAGGTTCAGTCCGTTTTCGAGTTCTGTGACCTCGATTTCCTCCTTCACAGAGGAGGTCGATTCTTGCGCAAGAAATTGCCATATTTTGTTACCGCTTTACTCGTCCGAATTTACATGTCCACGCAGAGCAGACACGCACTGATCAAAGGGAATTGAAAATGTCCGGATGATGGAAGATGCTTGCCACCGCTCTTTGCTTTTGAAAATGTCGAAGAGACTGTTTTGAAGCACGATCGAAATATTGTGGAGGGATCTGGCGTTTTTAATCCGAAAGCAGATTAGTCTCGATTTTATTTATTTGCTTCCATTTTGAAATATATTTGCAAAATTGTGTTGATTTGTTGAAGAAGGGGAGGTTATAAAAGACGAACTGGCCAAAGTCAACAAAAAGCTTAAGTTAAAATACAATAAAAAAGCAGCAGCCACTGACACAGTTATTGGGTTTCGCGAGGACGAAGCTCTGCCCAGATCGGAGCGCCCATCGAAGATTAGAAGGGTTTTGTTATCGTCGGAGGCAGAGGGAAATGACAGCAGGGACAGGCCTATTACTAGGCCTACTGCATCATTAATTTTGATCATTAATCTTGATCCACGTATAATGTTTCGATCTGAAGAGTTAAAGATTTGCTTCACCATGTCAAATCCCCTTTGAAACGCAGTTTCGTCCCAAATTTTCACTGAAGACATTCAAACTTGATCCTCGAAAAAGTCACTGAACGTTCCTCCATCTTGAATACAGGTTATTTTTGTTGTGTTCACTCCTTCACTTGTCTCGAAGAGACTGAAAAACACGTGACGATGTTCTTGTTTTTGATTGGGTCACTAAAATCTGAAACCACTCACTGATTGGATGAGAAACAATGCCCAGACAAAGAGCAGATTTATTGCGCAAGATCACAGAACTCGAAAACGGACGCTAATTCGCAGACTTTACAATTCTCTCTTTGTGAAGTTTGCACGCAGGCTAATATATTCTGCATTTCGATCTTCGTTTTCCTCATAATTATCACACATAAAACCACCATCATCATTACAACCACATTTATTGGCAACTAATTCTTCTGGCAACAACAAATTATCAACCTCAGTTACAACAATCTCTGGCCTTTCTTCCCCACAATTCATACTTGTGTTAAGTGTTGGTCTTAATCCTCCTTTACATTCTTCAAATCCGTACTCCACAGGGCTTAGGTATGCAATAGTGTTGTCAAATACTTGATTATATTCGTGTGCTTGAAAAACTGATCTTAAAAATATTGCATCTAGAGCTCCATCAACAGGTGGTATCTTATGTAATTGGCCTTTTGCATACTGATAGCCAATATCCCTCAGTAGCTTTAAATTTGGATTTGCTTCACTGGTGATTGATTCCCAAGTAATTGTTTTAATTTTTCGTATGTATACTCGGTACATGTGGAAGTATATACGAGCATAGAGGAGTAAGAAAGCTGTTTTACACAAATTTGTATTGGTTAAGAGCCCATTGCTGTCAACAAGTGGAGGGAGGATTTTGTCTTTGCATGCCTCACCAAACACTGTCAAAGCCAAGTTTTTAGTTATATTTCGAATGCCAGGATTTTTATCATTTCCTGTAAAAATACTGAGTGCACCAAGACTTTCTAGAGCAAACTCTGTGTTCTTGAAATATTCAGAGTTTCTCAGAGTATCATAAAGTTTCTGCACATCAACAAAAAAATTCATTTTAACCTTAGAGCTCAAAGCTTTAAAATCCTCAACAGAAACATCCTCCTTAGGCTTTTTAGTGGGTTTACCCGTTTTAAAATCAACCAATTTATTGTGGATTGCACAAAACAATGTTATGGAGTAATTAGCAATAACCTCACTTATAAGATTGTTTTCCAAAAGCAGAATGGTGATGTTATCGGCTTCTGGACAGTTAATGATGACTGAACTGCCTTTTGCATAAGAGTTTTGTTGCAAAAACTTCTTAAGTGCAAAGAAAACAACTGTATCAGCTTCAGGGTGATGGCAACTGTATTCATATGAAGCTATAGATACATTTCCAATACTGTCAACACTGTAGGATGCAAATATACCACAGTGACCACCAATGATGACATGAGTAAAATTACTTGGCAGCTTTTGCATTTTTAAAAAGGAAATATCTTGACAGGCTCTCACATATGATGTTATAATTTTTTGCCTCCCATTATCTCTGTCCAACCATCGTGTACTGTATGATTTAATCTGCTCATTTGGATCAATTTGGAAACCAGTATATTGCAGAGGGGAAATTGGAACTGATGCTCTAGTTGCCTCAGTGCAACCCTTTGTTTGATCTGCGCGGCGATCAAAAGTCTGAATAAGAGTAAAATGACTCTCTTTGTTTCCATACACACGGATAATGGGAAGAACTGTTTGTTTCAGGATATGAGCACTCATTTCTCTGTAAGTGCAAGTTGGAATTTTGAGATGCCGAAAGTCAAACATACAGTCCCTGATCATGCAAGTGACATTGTTCAAATTTTTAGTTGCAGCTGCAAATGCAGGATCAGTCAGAAAGGCAGATGGAAAGTTTTTAAAGAGCCATGATGTTAAATCAGACTTTTTTGCAAAGTGCAGACTTGTACCATCCTTTTCATTAGCTGGACTGGCACACTTGAGTTTGACATTGCCACTTGCATGCCAGAAGACTGCAGTAATAATTCTGACATCACCTCAATTTGTTGGTTTGCATGATTGAGTGCTGCTTTTTGCTGCCTTTTTGTGATATTTCTTGGCACAGTCAGAATTTCAGAAAAAGTTGGGTTCTCCAAACTCCAGCCGCAAGGTTGGAGTATCTTAACGGCAACAAATTTATCTATTCTCTGCTTGCCAACTTGTCTAACATTTTTCAAATCAAAATTAACAGCAACAGATGCAGAATGCAAAGACTTCAGTTCCATAGGTTCAACCTTATTTAATTTGTTTTTCATCAGACTTTCAAATATGGATTTCAATCCTCTATGCCAACAGGCTCTTAACCGTATGAATCGTTATTGATAAAATATTGAATGACTGTCTGAAATGAGCTGAAATCGTTATTGATAAAATATTGAATGACCTGAAATGAGCTGAAATGAGCTGAAATGACCTGAAAATGACCTGGAATTACCCTAAATGACCTGAAAATGACCTGGAATTACCCTAAATGACCTGAAATGACCCAAAAATGAGCTGATCAGACTTAGTCCTGTGTTAAAAAGACGGAACCAGTATTATGTGAATCTGGGAACGGCATCTAAGAACATTGTAGGCTTCTTGAAAAGGAATATGGGAATGGGAATGTGGAAATGGGAATCTGGAAATGGGAATCTGGAGATTGGAATCGTACAAAGTGGATTTGAGAAGGGGAATCTAAGAATAGGGTTCTAGAGAAGGAATGGGGGAATGGGAATGTGGAAATGGGAGTCTGGGAATCAGAATCTGAGAAAGGGAATCTGAGAAGGGGAATCTAAGAATAGGGTTCTAGAGCAGGAATGTGGGATGGAAATGTGGAAATGGGAATCTGGGAATGAGAATATGAGAAAGGGAATTTGAGAAGAGAATCTAAAAAAAAGGAGAAGAAATGTGGGAATGGGAATCTGGGGATGGGAATCGGAGAAAGGGAATTTGAGAAGAGATATCAGCTGCCAAGACACTTCATCAATGTTCAGCAACGTCTCTTTATAAACAGAACAAAACAATGAAAATTATCTAATAAAAATAGAATTTTCTAAGACAATACAACATAACAGCCATAACGAACATAAAAAATGAAATTACTCCATTGGCAGCTGACATCTTTCTTCTCAAATTCCCTTTCTCCGATTCCCATCCCCAGATTCCCATTCCCACATTTCTTCTCCTTGAGCCTTTTTTTAGATTCTCTTCTCAAATTCCTTTTCTCATATTCTCATTCCCAGATTCCCATTTCCACATTTCCATCCCACATTCCTGCTCTAGAACCCTATTCTTAGATTCCCCTTCTCAGATTCCCTTTCTCAGATTCTGATTCCCAGACTCCCATTTCCACATTCCCATTCCCCCATTCCTTCTCTAGAACCCTATTCTTAGATTCCCCTTCTCAAATCCACTTTGTACGATTCCAATCTCCAGATTCCCATTTCCACGTTCCCATTTCCACATTCCCATTCCCATATTCCTTTTCAAGAAGCCTACAATGTTCTTAGATGCCGTTCCCAGATTCACATAATACTGGTTCCGTCTTTTAACACAGGACTAAGTCTGATCAGCTCATTTTTGGGTCATTTCAGGTCATTTAGGGTAATTCCAGGTCATTTTCAGGTCATTTCAGGTCATTTCAGATCATTTCAGCTCATTTCAGGTCATTCAATATTTTATCAATAACGAACAGCATATCTAGATCAAAATCTCCATGCTTTTGTGCTTCAAGAAGTCCAAGTACAGAAAGACCTTCTTCAAATAAATAATCGGCAATAACTCTCAGCTCAGGCTGATAGTTTGAAAATTTTTTACAAAACTTCCATACTTCACTAATTTCTACAGATTCCATGGGGATGGTATAATTTAAGATTCAAGATCCAAGATTCAAGATCCAAGATCCGAGAAATTAAGATCCGAGATATTAAGATCCGAGAAATTAAGATCCGAGAAATTAAGATCCGAGAAATTAAGATCCGAGAAATTAAGATCCGAGAAATTAAGATCCAAGAAATTAAGATCCGAGATATTAAGATCCAAGAAATTAAGATCCGAGATATTAATGACCGAACGATCCACCTAAATATTCTGTTCACCACATCAAGAAAATCACCGAGTTTCTCCAGCACTACAGTAGCTCAGTGGGTTAGTACGCGTGACGCGAACTATATGGTCGCTGGATCGATCCACGGTATCACCTTGTGTTTTAGTTTATTAGTTTTAGTTTCCGAAAAATTTTTCTCCGATGAGCGCCAGTCTGGAATCTAAAGGCTGTACACCGGACATGTCCGGCGTACACGATTGATTTTTGGCGTACACTTTGGTGTACATTTTGCTTAATTCACCAACTGGCGTACAAATATTTTGCAGTTTGATAAAAAAAAGGATTGTTGTCAACAATTTCTATGAAAACAGGCTTCTCTGAGACAAAGTAGAGGCTTCAATTTTCAAAATTTTCTGGGGGAACATACCCCCGGACCCCCCTAGGATAGTGCACCTCACCACATTGCCCATATGAGTGGCGTACATGGAGAACCTCAGATTTTGTTGTCCGGCGTACAAATTTTATACATTCCAGACTGGGATGAGCGCTTCGTGATTGTTTTCGCGTGAAAATTAATAAAAAAATACAGAATAATTCATGATAATTTTAGTCTTGTTTGTTTTCTATTTTTAAACAATTCTCAAATTTGGCGGCCAAATTTGAGAATTGTTTAAAAATAGAAAACAAACAAATTTAAGCTAAAAATACAGTGACTTCATGTCGTCTATTCCATAGGCCTAAGTTATAAGTATAATACCTATACTAGTATGTATAAACCGCCAAATATTGGATCTTAATTTCTTGGATCTTAATATCTGGGATCTTAATTTCTGGGATCTTAATTTCTGGGATCTTAATTTCTGGGATCTTAATTTCTGGGATCTTAATTTCTGGGATCTTCATTTCTGGGATCTTAATTTCTGGGATCTTAATTTCTGGGATCTTAATTTCTCGGATCTTGATATCTCGGATCTTAATATCTCGGATCTTAATTTCTCGGATCTTGGATCTTGGATCTTGAATCTTAAATTATACCATCTATACCATCCCGATTCCATGTTTGTTTCTTGGCAATCTGCTGTGCTTACAACTATTTGATGGTACTGCACATACATTGTAAGTAATTCTGTCAGCCCTGCTACCACATCATGGTAAAAAAATTGATTTGAAGTGTCAAAATCTTTCATTGATGTCAAATATTGAACTTTTGAAGCACTTGGACTGTCTAAAAATGCAACTGCATGTTTCTCTAGGTGGAATTTTCCATACCGTTTCACGAGCTTGTCGTGCAAATTTGATAGTTTGTGAAAGGATCCCAGAAATATTGATGAGATCCATGAGTAACGCAAAGGGTGCAAATGAAGAAGTTGATCTAGATGTGCCCATACTTGATAATCAGCACCAATAACAACAGCTTTATCAATGGGAGGATAATCAATCCAACTGAATGGATGATCAAGAATGGTGACAAATGAAAACTCCCAGAGAAACTGAGATTCCTGCTCCTGCGAGTAACCTGTATCTAAAAGTTGATGAAATTCTCCTGATAGGCTTATGATAATTTGCGGAATTTTTGAAAATTTCGCAAAATTTTTGCGAAATTTTCGCAAAATTTTCGCAAAATTTTTGCAAAATAAATAAATATCCCAAATTCTTAAAGAAATGTACATTTAATGATAAAAACGAGGAGTAAACAGCCTCAGATACTGTGTCATGAAGCCATTTTCGTGATTCATTAAGCAAATAGTCCTTATATTAGAAGATTTCAACAAAATATTTCGCAAATTACTAATTTGCGAAATATTTCGCAAATTACTAATTAGTAATTTGCGGAATTTTTCTAGAAAGGATTCGGAAGCAGAGACAGGCAAAGCAAGGACACTGACAACTTGTTAGGCAATGTTAAATGATGCTAAATGAACATTAAATTGAAACTTTGAAATGTTGAACACCGGAATACGTAAACAGAACCGGAATATAGTGAAAAAAGTGTCGCTGAAGCCTAGGCCAAGAGTGTCAAAAATCAATTGACAAATTTCTTCATTTAGCATGATAGGCAGGTTGATATGCTTTTGATTGAACTGTAACAGCGATGAAACAAGGGAAAATGCATTTTTAGAACAACTGCATGCTATTTTGAAAATATTTCGCAAATTACTAATTTGCGAAATATTTCGCAAATTACTAATTAGTAATTTGCGAAATTTTTCTAGAATGGACTCAGAAGCAGAGACAGGCAGAGCAGGGACGCTGACAACTTGTTAGGCAATGTTAAATGATGCTAAATGAACATTAAATTGAAACTTTGAAATGTTGAACACCGGAATACGTTAACAGAACCGGAATATAGTGAATAAAGTGTCGCTGAAGCCTAGGCCAAGAGTGTCAAAAATCAATTGAAAAATTTCTTCATTTAGCATGATAGGCAGGTTGATATGCTTTTGATTGAACTGTAACAGCGATGAAACAAAGGAAAATGCATTTTTAGAACAACTGCATGCTATTTTGAAAATATTTCGCAAATTACTAATTTGCGAAATATTTCGCAAATTACTAATTAGTAATTTGCGAAATTTTTCTAGAAAGGATTCGGAAGCAGAGACAGGCAAAGCAAGGACACTGACAACTTGTTAGGCAATGTTAAATGATGCTAAATGAACATTAAATTGAAACTTTGAAATGTTGAACACCGGAATACGTAAACAGAACCGGAATATAGTGAATAAACTGTCGCTTAAGCCAAGAGTGTCAAAAATCAATTGAAAAATTTTTTCATTTAGCATGATAGGCAGGTTGGTATGCTTTTGATTGAACTGTAACAGCGATGAAACAAAGGAAAATGCATTAGTAATTTGCGAAATTTTTCTAGAATGGACTCAGAAGCAGAGACAGGCAGAGCAGGGACGCTGACAACTTGTTAGGCAATGTTAAATGATGCTAAATGAACATTAAATTGAAACTTTGAAATGTTGAACACCGGAATACGTTAACAGAACCGGAATATAGTGAATAAAGTGTCGCTGAAGCCTAGGCCAAGAGTGTCAAAAATCAATTGAAAAATTTCTTCATTTAGCATGATAGGCAGGTTGATATGCTTTTGATTGAACTGTAACAGCGATGAAACAAAGGAAAATGCATTTTTAGAACAACTGCATGCTATTTTGAAAATATTTCGCAAATTACTAATTTGCGAAATATTTCGCAAATTACTAATTAGTAATTTGCGAAATTTTTCTAGAATGGACTCAGAAGCAGAGACAGGCAGAGCAGGGACACTGACAACTTGTTACGCAATGCAAAAGAAAGTAAAAAACCGGAAAGCGAAAAATACAATTGCAAAAGAACATAACAATGTAAATCAAAATTAAGGGCCGATTGCTTTTAGCCTTTTTTCTTAATTCTCAATATGTTGTTTTTGAGTAGTGTAATTGCTGAAAAAGTGCCTTAAAATGTATGCTTTCCATTTTTTCCTGAACTTGTTCCTCTATCTTGATCAATCCTTTCCAAAAGTAAGGGTGTCTCTTTAATAGGCATGCTTTCTTTGGACAGTAGAATTTTCTACCAAGTATGTTTGTTATTGTAAAACGCAGGAAATTGTTGGCTTCATCTCTCACTGGGCGCATGTATCTTTCTTTATGAACAATTACCATATCCGAGACTCCCTTCTTTGGGTTTTTCTTGGGAAACTCAATTTTACACGTTTCACACTTCTTTGCGCGCTTACATTCTTCATCACTTGTTAAATGCACATAAAATAATTCGTTGTTGTGCCAGTATTCTGTAAAGACCGTATCTTTTGGTTTGTCAATTTCTTCGTCAAGGGCAACGGCGAGAGGTACTGACGACTGCGAATCAGGTTGCAATTTGTAAACATGGACAATTGGGGCCATCTTAACGTTATTTCGACCTTTCCTTGGCTTCTTTTGATGCTGCTTGTCACCTCCTCGCATAGGTATGTTTTTGTTGATGATTTTGTTTATGTTTGCACCGTGCTTAGCAAAATGCTCGAGAAACTCCTTGAGAGAGCCTTTAAATTCATTCACAGCAACAACATGTCCACACAGGCCATCTGTATCTTTAAAATCTTTGCAAGGACAATGTAAAGAGAGCTTTGATGCCGTTTCAACAACATTATATGCCTGGCTGTAATCTGTTACGCAGTAATTTCCACCCAACAGACGGGACACATTACAATTTGAAAGCAGAAATTCAGCCTTGTGCCATACTCGCTTAAGTGTGCTGAAGGGGATGTTAATTGCTGCTTGACATTCTGAAATTTGTACAGAGAGCTTATAAGAATTAATCAAGTCCAAAAAAGGGTCTTTGAAGTCTTCTGATGCTAGATTTAAAACCTTACGCACGTGGGCTTTGCGTTGATCTGTCGTCATTTCTGTCCACTGAGTTGGGGTTACTGCATACGACTGCATTGTTTGGCAAAGCCTGTATTCCCCCATACCTTGAATGCCTCTTGTCAGCTCCGTGAGCTGTTGATCGAACACTCTCTCTTTCACCTTTTCCAGAAAAGTAACGACATCGAGTGCGTCGTGGTTCAGTTCTTCTTTGATAACATTATGTAGAGCCTCAGTAACATTATTAACCCATTTGTTAGGTGGGTTTCCGAGGCCTGCCGCAATTCGAACTGGTTTCAACATGCATAGGGACATTGTATCCAAAAGACTCCTTTGCCTTCCACGACGATCTTCAAGCCACTCGATAAATGCTCTTGGCCAACTCTTTTTCAATTTGTCAAAATTAGCCAGAAATTGTTCCTCGTCAGCTGAATCTACTAGACCTTCCGTGCGCATTCCATTGTGCTCTGTTCCAAGCACCTCCTTCACTATCTTTTTCACTTCAATGTTCTTACAACCGAGTTGTAGTAGAATTCTGTTCATGTCAGTCTCAACATGTTCAAAGCATCGTAAGTGAATATTTGATCCACTGGGATTCACACCAGATATCGGAAAATTGTCTTCAAAAGCACGTTCCAGAGCAACTTCACCATCTGTTCCAAACACAAGAGTTTTTGTGATACGCTTAAAGTTTTCGCTCATCATTTTATAATCATCATATTCTTTCGTCGAGCTTATCAACAGAGCGGCCACTATTCCAGGGTGGGCATTGCTATCATCATATTTTACAAAAATAGGATGTTTAAATGTTGCCGTTGTTACGTAGAAGGGTCCACATTTGTAGGTCATGTCCAGCCCCAACTGTGCCAGAGGTTTATGTGAAGAGCAGTATGCTTTTACCCATTTTGCGTGATTGTCAGTGGTAGCAAAAACTGTTGGCGAAACCTGCTGAATCCCGTTTTTAGTAACAGCGCGAAAAGCCAGATCTTTAACAAATTCTTGGCTGCTTAGCATTGACTGCAGCTGTGTAAAATCAGGAACTTTGCTACGACCTGTGTTTCTCGCTTTTGGTCTTTCAATATTTTTAATGGCATTGTAAACCTGTCTTCTGTCTCTGGGTACTGCTGAAACTGACTCCATTTCAAACACACCCCCAGCATCTTTTATTATCTTGCTAATAATCTGCTTGGGCCTTGTAGATGGGGCTTGCTCTTTTATGTTCTTCAGAACAGACTTGAATGTGGGAATGTAGGGTTCATCAGTCTTGGAATTACCGTGCGCTTTTTGAAATTTTTGTGCAATGCTTTGTTCTGTGATTTCTCCTTCTACTTTGTATTGAACCATAGCATATCGTACCGGCGTTCCGTCTTCTGCAAAGAATTTAGAAATCACCCGGTTCAGCTGTATCTTCCTGTCTAAACTCCAGCTTTGACTGTATTGGCGTCTGAAGATGAACTTATTTTCCTGATCAGTTAAAAAATTACTTCCCCCTTTTGGTAAAACTCGACATTTTTTTACAGTATGGTCCACTATCTCAACAGCCACAGCTTCTACAGGAGATGAGTGCTTGCACCAAATAACACCATCTGTTGATAGGTCAGAAATTTGCACTTCTTGGAGATCGACAACGAACAAGGCATCCTGATAAACATTTTGAGGAACTCCTTTGCACACCATGTCACGGGATATATTGCCAGCTATGCAGATATCAGCCATCTTTAGCAGTTTCATTCTTTGTTTTGAGAGCAAAGGATAACGACCTTTATGTTTCGTCACCTCATCTAGAAGATAGGCCAAGAACTCTTACAAGCTGATAGAATCCTGTTGATCAAAATTCAGCGCATTTTCGAGATTTGTCTGTTCTAATTACTGCGAAACCCCCTTACCTTTTGCGCTGTCATCAGCAAACACCACAGTCTCACGTCTTGTTCTCTCATTTACTTTAGCGTCGGCCCTAAAAAAGACAGATGTATTAATGCTCCGGTCTAATCACATATTTATTTCAAATACAATAAGAGTCCGCAACAAAGTCATTGGATTATTATATGTTTTCAAATATATTACGTTCTTCACGAAGGCTCTGTTTTTTGCTCTAGCACTTCGATAGCGAAGCAAGGGTTTTTACATTTTGTAGATCGTAAACGTAAATTTGTGCTCCCTAGCCTGTATTTGAACCACAGACCTTGAGCTCGAATGGCCCAAGTGCTACCACGTGCTAACCAGCACACTACGCTTCTCGTTTTGCACATGAAATGTGAATCAAGTGCAGGGACAACAATAGCTGTGATAATTGTGATCGATACAAAACAATAAAGCTTACCTGCTGCCGGATGAAGACATATCATCACTGTTTGAAAGCGACCTTATTGGGTTGAGATAATCTCTAAATGAAAAAGTTATATTATTTAAAATCCTGCAGCATATTAACCTTCCCAATCACAGAGACTTTAGCTAGAACCTATTAGGATATGGAAGAATAAGGCATAATTCTTACTGACGATACGACGAGGATGGATTATGTCTTTTTCTTTCACTTCTCACAGGACTGATTGAATCTCTAAATGGAAGAGGTATATTATTTAAAATCCTGCAGCATATTAACCTTCCTAATCACAGAGACTTTAGCTAGAATCTATTAGGATATGGAAGAATAAGGCATAATTCTTACTGACGATACGACGAGGATGGATTATGTCTTTTTCTTTCACTTCTCACAGGACTGATTGAATCTCTAAATGGAAGAGGTATATCATTTAAAATCCTGCAGCATATTAACCTTCCTAATCACAGAGACTTTAGCTAGAATCTATAAGGATATGGAAGAATAAGGCATAATTCTTACTGACGATACGACGAGAATGGATTATGTCTTTTTCTTTCACTTCTCACAGGACTGATTGAATCTCTAAATGGAAGAGGTATATTATTTAAAATCCTGCAGCATATTAACCTTCCTAATCACAGAGACTTTAGCTAGAATCTATAAGGATATGGAAGAATAAGGCATAATTCTTACTGACGATATGACGAGGATGGATTATGTCTTTTTCCTTCACTTCTCACAGGACTGATTGAATCTCTAAATGGAAGAGGTATATTATTTAAGATCGTTAAGTATAATAAACTTTTCATGAAAAATATTTGCAACCTTTAATATGTTGTGAGTGAACAAATATAAAATAATCAAGACATAGCCCTGAAATACCTTTCTAGAACTACGGTAGCCTGTTTATCCTGCTTTAGATCTTCATCAGTTGTTGATATCTAAATATAAAGTATGAACATAAGATAAAGGGCATATTCATATTTATCTGATTATTTTGGAGGCGAGAATAAATACGTAATACTTACAGTATCATTGTCCAATGTCAAATCAATTACATCAATGTTTTCTTGATGGTAATATTGTGTTTCAGCTTCCCTGTCTTCTAGTCTAGCTTCGATGATCGTGAAAGATTTACTTTGTTTCAACAGAGCCAGAGACTGACCAACTTCAAACCGAACACCACTTGTCACAAGCCTCCCCCATATCCACTTGCAGATAGCTTGACAGGTCCGGTCGCTATTATCTTCGTATACACGGACTTGGCCATTTTGATTACCTTGACATTCCTCAACAACAGGATGGGTATCAACGAGAAACAGGCGATTTCTTATTGAGCCAATAGTAATTGAATACGGCTCGCACGTATATATTGAAAGGAACGTCTCATTTGCACTACTAACCTCGCGCAGCTTATGCAAGAGATTAGTGCGACCATTTTTGGAGAAATAGCCATCCAGATATGGGAGCTCTTCAGTTATTTCGTAGGTCCCAATGTGGTTATGTCCGTTCATCAACGTATACGCTGTTATGACTTCATAAATCTTTTCCCAATCACGATGTTCATTTATTTCCAAAGGATAGCTATTCACGATATTGGTAGAAATGCTGCAAATTTTTTCTGCAAGAGATGTTGCATCGTTGTCATCTGGTATGTTTCTGACAAGAATGTCACAGATCTTTAAGCACAGAAATACACAACAGTTTGTTCCATCAGCACGAATCATACCAATATAATCTTGTTGGCATTCAGTTTTCGACATTGAAGCTTGTATTCTTTCGGCAGCTTTACGATTTGCTCTCTCTAAAGCACTGCTTTGACTAACAGGCATGTTCTTTACAACACATTCTACTCGTACGAGTTCTTTTTTTGCACAAATCTGATACCGGCTCGATGCTTCTGACTCTGTCTTCACTATTGAAGGAAACGCACATGTTGTATATTTGTAAAGGAGTGTCCCAATACAGTGCTTGGAGTTTGGCATAATTTCCTGATGACTCCGGATATTTCTCCTCCCGCTGTAGTTTAATCAGCATATCTTTTGGGTCTATCATTGGGTTTGATTTACGCTCACGCTCAACTTCCAATCTATATGGAAATTTTGAATCTGGATTAACTAGTACAAACATTATCATGCCTAAAGCCCACATGTCAGCTGCCTTAAGATCATGAATATTAGCGACTGCAGGACGTTTCTCCAGAACTAGAAGCTCCGGAGCCATGAAGGCAGGACTTCCTCTATCAAGCTCGTTTACTTTAGAAGATAACAGTGACTTTGTCTGGATTAATAGAGATCGGCTCTCCCCAAAGTCTGTGAGTTTGCAAATGATTGGTGCAATGCCACCATCCTGCCACAATTTTTGAATTTCCTCCCTTTCAAGGTGGAGATAATGCTGATTGCTTACTAATATGTTTGCTGGCTTCAAGTCCCTGTGGACGATGTTTTTACTGTGGAGAACAGCAAGTCCCTTAACAATATCAAGTGCGATTGTTTGAATAACATGCTCGAATCCTTCAAAGTTATAACTTGTTTCTACATACGACAAAAAAGCTTCTAAAGAGTTCACTACCTTGTCTTCAGCAAATGGATCCGCAAATGGAGCAAAAGAGAATTCCAGGTATTCTTGCATTAATGCAATGTTTGGTCTTACACAGACTCCGAGAAATTCCACAATATTCCTATGTCCTCTGACGCTATTCAAAAGTTTTGCTTCCTTGGCAAATTCTTTTTCATACTCCGATAGATGCAAGGGCTGCTTTAAAACAACATTACGTGTTTCACCCTCTTTAGGCTTATATATTGCGTATTCAACAAGCCCAAAACTGCCATGACCAATAACTTTAAATTCGGACAAATCTTTCCAAGAAAATCTCGGCAAATCTCCAAAAATGTCTTTCCTCTGGACAATTTTTGCTGACGGAAGTTTGAACTTGTCGGGCTTCAACATTATTGATGCTAGTGACTGATAACATTTCGGAAAAGAAATTATTTCAATTGAACTGGGGTATATAGTAAGAGCAGAAATGATTGATGTTCTAGACATGTGTATTCCAATTACGAAAAAAATGTCAAGTGGGTGCATTTGCGGTCTATAGAAATCAAGCTAAAACTGAATGTAAAATGAGCATAGTTCATAACAGTTTTGATGTTATGGCACTAGACAAACTAACTATCAAAGACAGAGCCAAGGAGCTTTAGTATTCTCATAAACCTCTTCAAAGCATTTGACATCTCTTGTAGTGATTGGTAAGATTTTAGGAAACTCAACCATTATATATTACATATTTATGTAAGAGCTTAACCTTTGTGACCTGACCTAGTTTTCAGTCAATAGCATGTAGCATACACTTTTAAATACACTTTTAAAGTTGCTTTTAAAGTTCCCTCAAAGTTGATTTAAATTTTGGACATTTCAGACCTATTGCTTCAAAGTTTGCATCATACACCTCCCTATCATGCTAAATGAAGAAATTTTTCAATTGATTTTTGACACTCTTGGCCTAGGCTTCAGCGACACTTTTTTCACTATATTCCGGTTCTGTTTACGTATTCCGGTGTTCAACATTTCAAAGTTTCAATTTAATGTTCATTTAGCATCATTTAACATTGCCTAACAAGTTGTCAGTGTCCTTGCTTTGCCTGTCTCTGCTTCCGAATCCTTTCTAGAAAAATTTCGCAAATTACTAATTAGTAATTTGCGAAATATTTCGCAAATTAGTAATTTGCGAAATATTTTCAAAATAGCATGCAGTTGTTCTAAAAATGCATTTTCCTTTGTTTCATCGCTGTTACAGTTCAATCAAAAGCATATCAACCTGCCTATCATGCTAAATGAAGAAATTTTTCAATTGATTTTTGACACTCTTGGCCTAGGCTTCAGCGACACTTTATTCACTATATTCCGGTTCTGTTAATGTATTCCGGTGTTCAACATTTCAAAGTTTCAATTTAATGTTCATGTTCATCAAGCAGCATTTAACATTGCCTAACAAGTTGTCAGTGTCCTTGCTTTGCCTGTCTCTGCTTCCGAATCCTTTCTAGAAAAATTCCGCAAATTACTAATTAGTAATTTGCGAAATATTTCGCAAATTAGTAATTTGCGAAATATTTTGTTGAAATCTTCTAATATAAGGACTATTTGCTTAATGAATCACGAAAATGGCTTCATGACACAGTATCTGAGGCTGTTTACTCCTCGTTTTTATCATTAAATGTACATTTCTTTAAGAATTTGGGATATTTATTTATTTTGCAAAAATTTTGCGAAAATTTTGCGAAAATTTCGCAAAAATTTTGCGAAATTTTCAAAAATTCCGCAAATTATCACAAGCCTCCTGATATGCTACTTTGAGTGAAAATTTTTTGAAATACATGATTTTCTGGTAGCATATGATGCAATTTAGATAGTAGTTGGTCAATTTTGGTTGCATTAAAATGTTTGCATTGCACAGAGGAAACCAGGAATTTGTTGTACTTTGTCGTTAGACTGTTTATGCTATTGCTGCCAGTTGTTTCATCTATAATTTCAATAGCTTTGTCAAAATGCAATATTGCTGACTCATACTCTCTATTTGCAGCCAGCAAGACCGCATACTGATTATAGAGTATAGCCATGATGCTATGTTTGTTTATTAATGGGGATTTTGCAATACAGGATTCTGCAAAATGTAGAGCTTCATCAAATCTGCCCTGACAAGCAAGTGCACAGCTGGTTAGACTTTTAAAACAAATGTCATGATATGAGTCAATGATATCACAATTCTGAATATGAATTTCATTTAGAATGTTGATGCATTTTTGTGGCAATCCTAACTGAATGCAAGAGTTTGCAGCATTTATAAGGATTGAGTTGCAGTTTCTTACAACATTAGGAAAAACAACATTTGTGCAAGGAAAAATATTTTGCATTTGATCAATGTTGGTTTTAGCATTTAAAAGATTTTCAGTTGCTTTGCCTAGAATTCCTTGCTTTCTCAACAATTCTTTGTCATACTTTGTCACTTTCAGAAAACCATAATGGATGTTTATGGCAATGATCTAATGCAGACTCAGTCAAATAGGTTGCCAAAAATATTCCCTCATTACTATTTTTTAATTTCTCAAAAATAGCTGCATGAATCTTCTCCAGGGATTTTTCATTGTCAGAAATTCTAAGAAAATCACTATTTGTTTTCGGATGTTCTACAAATCCCCAGGGAACAAAGCAAACATGACTGGAATTATCATCAGAGATCGAGAGAGATTTCTCATTTATATACCTGGATGCAAACAAAAAGGGTGATGTAGCAACACTGGGAATATATGACATGTTATTCAAACAATAATCAGTTGATGTCAAGTCTAAAAGTTGTTTGATGTCATTTCTGTTCGATGAACAAAGTTTCTCCATTCTTAAGTAAACTGTATTTGATGTTGGGAATACAGTTTCCTCTTGCAAAACTCTTTCAGATGGCATATTTGGTTTTTCTATTGTTGTTAAAGTGTTTGGGGTTTCATTGTTATCTGACATAGCAAGACTAGATACCATTTCATCACAAGAAAGATGTTTGTGTAGTTCAGTTACTTTCTTATGACAATCTGTAAGGAATTTTGAGTGAAGTTGTTCTTCTTTGGGTGTAACATGAAATGCAGAAGCATCCATATCATGCACTGGTGGTTTTTTGAACAAATCTCAAGTAACATACTGCCCCTTTACATACTCTAGCTGTGATGTTAAAAAATGAGTAAGCCTTTCAGCATTATGTATGGACGCAGACTTAAGCATTGTCTCTAAATTGTCACACTCAATCCAGTGCATGTTGGATGGTATATTCTGCAGTGTTTTTTCAATCCCACATTATTCCATACCTGCCTCGCACGCTTACTGTCTTTCATGTCTTTCGAGTACGAAAACGATAAACCTGACTTGTTCAATACAGTCATTAAACTCTTGGAACAAGTCAAAGAAACCTCATTAGACAAAACTTTCTGCAACATTGTTATTGTTTTGCAACCCACAAGCTTTTGTCTTATGCAATGTATTGCCAAACACTTTAACAAGGTGGAATATTGTGAGTTCTCAGAAGGATCCACTGTTGAATTTCCTGTCAAGACAAGGTCAAACAGAAGAAATACAAATGGAGTGCTAGAAATTTCAGCACCAACTCTAAAATCAGAAACAGGATAATTGCAGTTCTGTGTCTGCTGGATTAGTTGGTTGTGAGCAAAAAAATTACCTGCAAGACACTTGGCGGTAAAAAAAACAAGTTGTTCTATTGGGTATGGTTTTCTATTGTGGCCAAAAGCCTGTAAAATTTTATTTAAATCATTCTCTTCCTGAAGTGAAATTTCTAACATTTTGTTCAATTCAGGTGTTAAAAATAAACTACTGCATTGGTTCAACTCTGTGTTGTTCTTCTTTGAGCAGTAAGAGTTAATTGTCTGGAATGATTCAAAAAATTTTTCCCATTCAAAGTTCTTTCAACAAAAAAATGTTTCTTCAAGAGTCTACGCCATACAAGATCGTCCTTAAGATATAAATTTACCAGTTTGTTAATATTTCTGCATGTTACAGAAAGTGATGTTAAATCATGCAGGCAGAGGTAATTCATTACGCAAGTTAGCTGGTCAAAATTTGCATCATTGAATATGGCTAACTCTACACCCTGGTCTACAGTTGTTTGCCTTTATTGGTCTTCAACTGTTGCATCAATCTTGTTTAAAAAATGATTTTCATCCGAAGAAACTTGATTATAGGAATTTATTAGTTGTTTGATTTTATAGTTATAGTTATACCACATTTTCCAGTGTTGTTGACATATAAAAGTTTGGAAAGGATTTGTTATGTTATTAAGCCTATAAAAGGTAATAATGAGCATTGCACTTTCCCAATCCCAAACATTATTGCCACCACCTCTCAGCTTCCTTCTTATGAGTGGTTTGATAATACTATTTGTGTCACAGTCTGTTACTACACAAATTTTTGGAGGATTAGTAGTTGAACTCTTTTCAGTTTGGTTATCAAAATTATCTGTGTTCACAAAGGGTTCTGCTGAACTGGTTAGAAAAGAAACATCTTTATGGAATAAAGGAGAAATCCCTGGAGATGGAAATTGAAGGTTTCCAGGCTTTGCAGAAATAGGTGTTGATACCTTACTTTTTTTCACAACAACGCCCCTAGAGGGACTTTGAAGAGAAGAGAGAGAAGAAGGTAAGAAATCCGAGGCAGGAACACATTCTTGGCTTGATTGAGATGCTTCTTTACGGTCAACATTTCCACTGTCAGAGCTCTGGTAATCAGCTTCAAGATTCTTGGCTATTTCTTTATGCTTGGATTGTAGGTGTTTGACCATCTTTGTATGCATTAGGCCCTTGATAGCACATTGGCAGTATCGGCAGTGATAGTGGCCACGATCATACTTACACTCAGGATCCTCGCAGTGTTTTCCAGTTGCTGTAGCTTTCGCGAAAAATTGAAAGTGTTCCTGCACTCGGAGACTCGCCATGAAACAGGTCGTCGGCCAAAAACCACCATAAAATCCTAAACCAAAAGGAACCGGACCACAGACAGTTATTTAATTCACAAGCACTCGACAGCATTTAGGCATAGGCCATAGCTTTGATGTTGCAATAAAACGCTATGGTTCTTCTCGCTGTCTGCTGTTTCCCCGCAGCCAAAGCCAGTTACACTCTATCTAACAGACCTCGTAAAACAAACCCAGATTTCCAACCAGAAACTCAAATAATACGATACCGAAGTAAATTATCCTAAACGTCCATGGCCAACGCTTGCATCATGACAAGTGATGTTTTTCCCGGGAAGGCGAAAGATAAGCGGGAGAAAGGTGTCTTAGTGCGCATGGACAGTTCGCCCCTCAACCTCGATTGGTTGAAGACAAACAAGTTTTTCCTTTGTTTAAAACAAAAGAGCAATGATCACGTCTCCCCAACAAATTAGGACTACTTTTTACTCTAATTTATAATACACATAATCACGTGACAACAAAGGCTAATTAACGTAACATTTAACAGATAACATAACATGATGACAGAAATACGCAGCTGGCCACTCTGCACATATCCGGCAACATGGAACATAAGAAAATAACACTACTATGACAAAAAGTAAAGTAACACGCAATTTATAAAACACTAAACCAAACATACATAAATGCCCTGAAGGTCTATCCTAAAAACTAGCCGTATCACAAATGTATTGCTTACAAATATCGCCAGTACATTTGAAAGAAATGATGGTTTTGGACAGGGCATATTTTAAGGAATTTTCAGTGGTGGGCCAAAATAAGAAAAGGGCCCTGGTTTCTTTTGAATTTCAATTATAATTTGAAAAGCTTTTGTCCAAAACAATAGGACAGCAAGGGGGCCTGCTGGGCCAAATGGCCCACCAGTACATATGTTAAAATATGCCTTGTGCCCTCTCATGTATCCTATTGATTACTTTGTTGTTGATGTAAATATTAAAGAGGAGGGCTCCTAATATCGAGCCTTGAGGAACACCTTGGTTTATTTCCATCCATTCGCTAAAAACAGAGTTAATTTTCACTCTTTGTACTCGTTCTTGTAGATAGCTAAGCATGAATTCAACGTTGCTATCAATGAAACCATACGATTTTAGTTTTGCAAGCAGAAGTTTATGAGGCAAACAATCAAAGGCCTTAGATAGGTCCATTAATACAGTACCGGCAAATTTTTGTTGTCTAAGTTCTTTTTTAGATCTTCAATAAGGCGCAAAAGCGGATGTTGTGTACTGTAACCTTCTCTAAATCCGCAAAGTAGCAGGAATAGTTTGGCTTTCATATAGTAATAAATCTGCTTGAACATTATTTTTTCAAAGATTTTTTATATTGATGGTAATACACTGATTGGCCTATACTGTAGTTCTTTTTGTTTGCATTATCTTCCTTTTTGAAAATCGTATCACCCCGCATAACGTATGTGCAGTACAGTGGTGGGTGTGCAGTATAGTGGTGGATGTTCAGCACAGTAAAGGGACACCATGAGTACAGTGGAGGGATACCATGAGTACAGTGGTGGGTGTTCAGTACAGTGGAGGGATACCATCAGTACAGTGGAGGGATACCATGAGTACAGTGGTGGATGTTCAGTACAGTGGAGGGATACCATGAGTTGCGTGGAGGGATACCATGAGTACAGTGGTTGATGTTCAGTACAGTGGAGGGATACCATGAGTTGCGTGGAGGGATACCATGAGTACAGTGGAGGGATACCATGAGTACAGTGGTGGATGTTCAGTACAGTGGAGGGATACCTGAAGTACAGTGGTGGATGTTCAGTACAGTGGAGGGATACCATGAGTTGGGTGGAGGGATACCATCAGTACAGTGGAGGGATACCATGAGTACGGTGGTGGATGTTCAGTAGAGCGGAGGGATACCATCAGTACAGTGGAGGGATACCATCAGTACAGGGGTGGATGTTCAGTACAGTGGAGGGATACCATCAGTACAGTGGTGGGCGTGCAACTCATTAGAGAAATTGCAACGGTGTTGTATGAACTGGAAGTATCTCTAAGCAGACAGTGATGCGTTTTGTGGGGCCTACATCTGTAAAAAACAAATCTAAACATACGCTTTTTCAATAGAAGAGCCCAAGAGTTGAGGAAACAGAGAGTTACTATTTCTAGATTAGGTTTGCAGTAAGAAGCCGCCCATTTTGTTTAGTTTCTATAACCCATACCTGGGTCTATAGGTGAGTTCCGTAGTATTCTTACGGTATTTATGTATTTATCGTGTTGTCTTAAGAAATATAATGTGACTTTGATTCATTAATTTTGCAGCACTTTTTGAATGGTTCAATATTTCATGGTTGTCTAGAGTGGGCATTTTGCGCAACTGACTCTCTATAAGAAAGCAGCGAGCGTCGGGAGTCAGGTATCAATAACTAGTTGTATTAATTAGCGCGACTTTTCAAAAAATGGAAGCCCAGAACACTTTTCTATTAAAAAAGCGTATGTTTAAAGCTGTTTTTTACAGATGTAGGCCCCACAAAACGCATCACTGTCTGCTTAGAGATACTTCCCGTTCATACAACACCGTTGCAATTTCTCTAATGAGTTGCACGCCCACCACTGTACTGATGGTATCCCTCCACTGTACTGAACATCCACCCCTGTACTGATGGTATCCCTCCACTGTACTGATTGCATCACTGTACCATCCACCACCGTACTCATGGTATCCCTCCACTGTACTGATGGTATCCTCCACTGTACTCATGGTATCCCTCCACTGTACTCATGGTATCCCTCCACTGTACTGAACACCACCACTGTACTCATGGTATCCCTCCACTGTACTCATGTATCCCTCCACTGTACTGAACATCCACCACTGTACTCATGGTATCCCTCCACTGTACTCATGGTATCCCTCCACTGTACTGAACACCCACCATTGTACTCATGGTATCCCTCCACTGTACTCATGGTATAACTAGCCCTTGCCCGGAAGCGCGCTGCGCAGAGAAATAAAATTGATCCTCGTCCTTGAGCCTCAGATTATTCTTAAACTAGGCCCGGAAGCGCGCTTTTTGGGCTTTTTGCGCAGTTCACTTGGAACTTCCGCCTTCCAATAAATCATTTATAAAGAAACCATTCTACATATTTAGTTTCATTTGAATATTTAGCATGTTAATAACTTTCAAATGAAATGGGAATAATTTGCAGAGAAAAGCCTGGATTGTTGAATTCAGACAAAAAAACCACTCGTAATGTAGATGTGGACGATGATCAGTAATGTTGAGAAATATCTTCAATAGTAATGCGGAGGGATTCTCGCTGTAATGTTAAGGATGTTCAGTAAATAGAATAGGCAGCCACGAGAGCTCTTCTTGACCATCCGGTCCCTCCGCATTACTCCGCACCCTCCACATTCCGATTCCCTAAAGGCTCAATGTTACTATTGATAGCCCTTCATATGACTCCGCATGAACAACATTACTCATAGATACCCCAGCCCTCCACACTGCTTCGCATGATCCACCACATTACTGCAAGATAGCTCTCCACATTATTGACCATCCCTCCTGAACAATGCTCCAAGATAGCCCTTCACGTCACTGATGACCCCTGGTGATAGCCTTCCACATTTCTTAAAGATATCCTCCACATTACTCCGCACCCTCCACATTACTGATGATAGCCTTCTACGTTTCTTAAAGATAGTTCTCCATATTACCCCGCATCTACTACATCTATTACATTATAGCCCTCGACATTAGTGAACATCCTCCACATTACTGCAAGATAGCCCTCCACATTACTCCGCATCCTCCACATTACTGATGATAGCCCTCTACATTACTGAACGATAGCCCTCCGCATTACCTTGGGCCCGTCACATTACTGAAAGATAGCCAAGCCCTTCACATTACTCCGCATGCACCACATTACCGCAACATAGCCCACCACGTTACTGATGATAGCCTTCAAGATATTCCTCCACGCTACTTTAAAGATATTCCTCCACACTCAGCACCCTTCACATTACTGACAATAACCCTCCACGCTACTGATGATAGCTGTCTACGTTACTTCAAGAAGACCCTCCACATTACATCGCCTCCACTACATTATCGCAAGAAAGCCCTCTACATTATTGTGCACCCTCCACATTAATTTAAGATAGCCCTCCACATTACTGAAAGATAGCCCCCCGCATTACTTCGGACCCCTCACATTACAAGACCGTCGGAAGGAATCTCGGATTGGGGGGGCTGAACAACTTAAAAAGTATTAGATGGCGTAATGATTTTACGACGTCATACCATTGTTTTCAAAATTATTGGGGCAGCCCCCCGCTTCCGACGGCCCTGCATTACTGAAAATTAGGCCTCATCATTACCGAACATCCTCAAAATTACTGAAAAATAGCCCTCGGCATAACTACAAGATAGCCCTCTACATTCCTGCTCACTCTCCACATTTCTGAAAGACAGCCCTCCGCAATCTCGGACACCCTTCACATTTCTCGTGATATCCCTCCACGCCACTGAAAATAGCCTTCCACGCTACTTCAAGATAGCCCTCCACATCACTGTGTACCCTCCACATTACCTGAAGATAGTCCTCCACATTACTTTGCATCCTTCATATTACTGAAAGATAGACCTCCACATTACTTCGCACCCTTCACATTACTTGAAGCTTGAAGATAGTCCTCCACATTACTTCACACCCTTCATATTACTGAAGGATAGTCCTCCACCTGAGCACCTCCTCATTACCGAACGAAGCCCTCCACATTACATCGCACTCTTCACATTACTGAAAGACAGTCCTCCAGATTACTTCGCATCCTTTAAACTTCTGAAAGACACCCCTCCACATTATTGAACACCCTTCATATTACTACCACATTAAAGATAACCCACAACATTACTGAACATCCTCCACATTAGCCCTGAGATGTAATGAATTCATTTGAAATGTTCTGATCAAAAACATCTTCGTTCATCCTTCGTTGGAATTGAGAATTTGAAATCTTGAAATCCTTTTGTGTTATCCTGAAATGGCCGTCATTAGGAATCAGTACAATGCAGAGCAGTTATAATTATGCAACGAATGGCATTACTGTAACTAATGACCTCATTATCTGTCTGAGAACATGTAATTAACGACCAAATCATAGATCTAAGCATCCGCTCTTCCAGGTAACGACTTTTCTGGTAAAAATCGTCCATGTGACCCTATTGTTTATTGTGTTGAAAACAATAGCAAAAACAATGGAAGAAGGGTTGTTCCCCACTTTTCGGCGAGATTCTGGTAGCTAGGGTGAAAAAACCAAGCGATGGCACGCCTTCAACAGTTTGCCCTTGCTTCTGGTCCAAGTGCGCAGCCCAGGGACCTTCTAGAAAAGCGTGCTCGCTCTGACAAAAAAGACAATAGACTTGCAAGCGCGTTTTAGTATAAGAGAAAGATAGACTACAATCTTGGACAAAATATTTGGAACAAGGCATTTTCTCCAAGGAATAAGGCCTATTCCATTGATTTTCTACTTCCATAACTCCAATTCTTCCCCCTTTTACCCCCAAAACAATGTTGGTAGTAGAGCAAAACAACTTTTGTACGAAACAACATTGTAACGGGGGAGCAGAGGGAATCAATAGATAGTAGCAAAACTATTTAGGCCGTTCCAATATATTTTGTCCAAGATTGTCAGAAAATTTTTCAAAATATCATCTCCAGATTGGCTTAGATTGACCGTTTTTCACAAGTTACAGCATTTATCCGATTAGCCACCTTCTTGTTTATCCGGACTTCGATTATCCGGTCCGTCAAGGATTTTCAGCCATGAAATGATTATTCAGCAAATTTTCTATTTTTCTTTGCAAAAACCACTCAAACTTCAAAATTCCTGGCAATTCTAACCACAAAATCACTAAAACCTCAACTACTCTATAGATTAAGTCACAGTTTATAGAACGGTCGCGGGAACTGCTGACAAGTGTGAGCCGTGAGGCATCAAATAGCAAGCCAATGAGTGACCCGTTTTTTAAAAGTGTTTAATATAACAAAATGTTTGTCGTGAAAAATCAAAAATATATAATTGTTAATTTTTTAATGGTTAAGCTGCCATTGTATGTTTTTGTTAATCCGAAAATCCCGTGTCCTGAGCTCGCCGGATAGAAAATAGCTATTTTATCAAATACTATAGTATCCAAAATGATTTGAACCTTGAAGCAATGTGTAATAAGGTTGCAAGGAAAATAAAATATCTAAGGATCATTAATATTCTGATATCACAAGGGATTCATGTTTTTGGAGAAAGAAAGACAATAACACTAAGAGACTGAGCAAAAACTAGGTGCTTTCGCTTAGATAAACAAAATAACTAGGGGGGCTGTAGCCCCCCCAAAAGCTTGAAAAAAATAACTAGGGGGGCTGAGCCCCCCCGAGCCCCCCCAGCTCTACACCCCTGAAAGGGAATAAGATATATCCTTTATATATTATGGTTACCCGTGGTTACCCGTGGTTACCCTTGCTAAATTCATATAAAAAGCATATAGAATCATGGTTACCCGTATGGTAACCCGATGGTTACCCGTACGTTCTCAACTCTATGCTATGTTTGCATAAAGAAAAACCTTTTGTCGAACATAATAGCTTCATAATATTAAGGGTGTGGCTTTAGGGCGTGCCAGTTTTCGATTTTCACTGAACATATATGCCCCTTGATCATTGAAGAAGGGTTTTAATGAAAAATCAATATTTTGTAACATCTTTTTGAAAATTCAAACGTCCTTTCAAAAATATGTTATACAGACAATCTTGGACAAAATATTTGGGACAAGGCATTTTCTCCAAGGAATAAGCCCTATTCCATTGATTTTCTACTTCCATAACTCCAATTCTCCCCCCTTTTACCCCCAAAACAATGTTGGTAGTAGAGCAAAACAACTTTTGTACGAAACAACATTGTAACGGGGGAGAAGGGGGAATCAATAAATAGTAGCAAAACTATTTAGGCCGTTCCAATATATTTTGTCCAAGATTGTAGCTGCCAACTTGAACTTTTTGCCAGAACGCTTAGAGCGCGTATACAATTCACAATGGGCAACTAGTTGCTCTGTCGGCATACACATTTTGTTTTATAAGGAGCCTACCTCAAGGCCTAGTTCTTAAAGTTCTTTATTTTCGGGCCATTTTCGAGGCAATTGTAGTTCCAAAAGTTCCTTAATTTTAACTGCACATAGCCACATACAGTGGTCTTAACAATAAAAGAGAGACATTTGCATGTGAGCAAAGCTCGAGACTACTAAAAGAAACATTGGATGCATGCTTAACTGTGATTTTCGACTGCAAATGAATGGAAACGGCTTTCTAATTCTTGATTATTTGCAGTGATAAAAGTATTTAACATTCACACGTTCCTTCATGATTTTCTCTTTAGTAGTATAAGTTCTTTAAATTTTTGGGCCTTCTACATGTAAGTTCCTTATAAAGTGGTTCTTTATAAAAAAAAGCGTGTAAGCCTTTCTTTAGATTTTATATTTAAGGTTTAAGCCTAACTAAAGTAAGAGATTAGAGTGCCGGTGGTGAGCAAGTCTAACTTGCAAGTCTGGTGAGGGGGGCTAACTCGCCATCTATGGTTATGGTTATGAGTTCGATTTCCACCAAGGTCAAGGTGCAATTGGCCATTAAGAATGAAGAGAGTCGCCAGCTTTCTGAAGTTCAAGACAAAGGAAAGAGGAATCATGAGGTGTGGTCACTTCGAGAGGAAGGACTGGATCCCACATGGGTCCCACGTGAAAAGTCTCACCTAGGATCCTAGGTCCGGCTCCGTCCCACCTAATCTCTATCAATATCAAGTTTTCTCAAATCATTCCGTATTTTCCGAACGATTCCTTATTTCTCAGACAATTCCTCGTTCTGTCATAACATTCCCAGCTTGTAAGAACCACTCTACATGTGTCAATACAATTTGAAACAAAACTAGTGTTGTAGCTTATGTAGAGCTCTGGTACCAATTGCCCCAGTCTAAAAATAGCACAAGGGGGCATTTCTCGGTTGAGGTCTATATTTTATCTTTTTCAGTGTGTCAAACTACCCCTTTTCGCCAAATTTGATTCTGGTAACATAAAATCCCCACTTTGAAAGGACCTGCTCAAACAGGTCCCGATGACGTCATCATAAATATTTTAACCTTCGAAATGCGAAAAAATTAATCGAAAGCCCTCGATGTGTTCTATCTATTCTTACCATTTTCTTTCATATTAAGCGGCTATTAAGCGAATTAAAATGGGTAAAAGGTATATTTTTATGACGTCATCATGATGTCGTATTCACGTGAGAGAAGCATTTCTCGATTTGGCTCCTGGTCTCAAATGATTCAGCGTGGTCGATTTACCGGGAATCAAGTTTAAAAACAAAGGTTACATTGCAGGCCAAAATACCCTGCCTATGAGTGAATGCTTTCTTTAACAAGTCTGTTTTTCCAATTCTTATCCTCATCATTTCGTAATAAAAATTTGACCCCAAAATTTATGAAAACTCTATAAAGTATACCCCAAAGTTCACAAAGAAATATGAATAAAGTACATAGAAATACTCAAAAGTCTGTCTTTAGAGTTATACAGCTGAAATTTATTTGGCATTTATTGTGACTTTATCAAAATTGATCATCTTAGCAAAAATGATACCCCAAGTTTGTAATTTTAGCAAATTTGATACCCCAAAATTTATTTTCCACCCCTAAAAAGATACCCCAAAAATGGCACATCCCGTACCCATAAATAAAGGAGTTACCCCCCGGGACTTATCCATCTGCTGTTTTTCCGTCCAACAATGATTGGCAAGATCACTTTTTCAGTTCGACCGTGGGTCACATTTGATTTATGTTCTTGGAGCCTAGTTCCTGTCTCTCTTTTCGATTGTCCTACTTATATGATTTAGGGCAATCTCTACATGGTATTTTGTATATACCACGTTTGATTTTTAAGATCGTCGACTTTGTCTTTTGGCCTTGAAAGCGATTTTTCAAGTGTATTAAGGGAATAAAAAGTACACCTTATATTTTGTTTAGACAAAGATCGACGGATTTTCTCACTTGTCCCTCTGATGTATGGCAGGTTCGTAGAACATTTAGGCTTCTCTTTGTCAGCCTCGGTATTCTGTCTGGGCTTTGAGATTGGTCACTGTGAGTGGCAGGGGATTTTTATGGGCCGGGAAAATCCAGATTTTAGGGGCCCACTATACAATATTGTGAAGTTACACCATTTTAATGTTAAGAAGGAGGCTAGAAAAAACACGAATCTTTCAAAGCTATGAACATTAATAAATGTATGTATGAAATCTATGACAAAAGTAGCCGTTTCATTAACTTTGATGTTGCTGCTACCTTGTCTATAACTTGATCAGACGTTATGAGGTGCATATAGTCGTGTTGTACACTCATCAGTATCGAGCTCTCAAGGTTTTCTTGCGTCATTCTTGCTCGCAATCTGGTCTTTATCAATTTCAACTTTGAAAAGACCCTCTCGCATTCCACTTGCGTTACTGCAAGAGTTAGCAAATAAAACAAACCAACGAAGACCTGAACATTTATGAATCTTCTCAGAAATTATCTATAAAATCTGATGTTACAAATGATAAAAGCTTAAAAACAAAAACAAAAAAATCTACAATTAGAGGGGCCCACCAACAATATTTTTCGGGGCCTACGCCCCTGGTGAGTGGGCTTCCTGTACACTGATAGTGGCCTGGAACCACTAGAATAGGAATGGGAAACGGGGAATGGGAATGGGGAATGGGGAATGGGAAATTTGAACTTGACTCTTTTTCTACAAATATTTTTTGGTGCGAGAGTTGCTATATTCAAATGCACACGAAATTTCGGTGACAGGTACAGTTCTCTATGAGCCCTGTCTCACTTTGTGAAATCCTCTTTAATATTGTGAAATATGCAGAAGCGTAAAAACTAGAAAAGAGAAGAAACACCGGATGTTTGTTTTCAATTCAGTATGTTTTGATCGTTGCATCTTTTAGGCTTCTAATTCCTAGCTCAGATCCTTGTTTAAAGAACCCAAGAACTTTTAACGCTACCGGCCCAGATCATACTGACACAAGAAACTGTTGAAACTTACACAACGGAGGTGAGTTAAAACCATCTTCAGACGGGAGACATACACGTATGGTGTTGCCAGTATGGGCAAACACCAAGTATTTCGATATCTTAAGAATCGTTCGATATCATCAACATCGCTCCTTAGATGTAATCTATTAAGCTTAAAACCCTCAAAATATCACATATCGAACAGTTGTGTCCAGATGCTATGGTTGTGGAGGCATTATTTAAAATCCACCGAAAACAGATCTGGACAACCTCATTTTGGTCTGCCGTGATCTAAGATGGTTTCGAGATGCAAAAACTGGGCAAATGCAGCGTTCGGCACACACGCAAAACGTTCACTTCCATCTCCGTCTACTCTGCGTGAAGATGCGATATCCCAACCTTGAACCTGGCATGCTCATTGTTCCCAGAGAGTTTATCCCACTTCTCAGTCAAGACCACCTTCAGAGGCTTCATAATGAATTCGGATGGTCATATCAACATTAGTTATCGTTATGCATAGAATGACAATCGAGATGTGGACTCTACAGCTTTTAATATTAATCGAGATAGTGACTTCGCTGTGTTTCTTATGTTAATTGATATGTGATATTTTGAGGGTTTTAAGCTTAATAAATTACATCTAAGGAGCGATGTTGATGATATCGAACGATTCTTAAGATATCGAAATACCTGGTGTTTGCCCATACTGGCAACACCATACGTGCATGTCTCCTGTCTGAAGATCGTTTTAACTCACCTCCGTAGTGTAAGTTTCAACAGTTTCTTGTGTCAGTATGATCTGGGCCGGTAGCATTAAAAGTTCTTGGGTTCTTTAAACAAGGATTCTTTAAAACTAATTGCTGAAGAGGGCCCCTTACCTTCAAGCATGAATCCTGAATAGTCATCCTTTACGTTATAGTTAGTTAGGCACGTCTACAATGCAGGCAAGCAAGTAATGTTATCATATTTTTTGCTAGAGAGACTTGCTTCCTTGAGTGCAATATCCACCCTGAAAGAACGACATGGTCTAGGTCTGGCCTTTTAATATTCACCAAGGGAATTATTTGTTGCTATGTTTGTTGCTTTTTGAATAATTTGTTGAGATTGCTATATGAAGTCTGCCATATCAAGGTGTTGCTATATAAAAGTTATTTCATAATAAAGGTTTTGTTGAATGTGTTGTGATTTTTCTTTCTGATTTTCACTGTGGAGCTAGGAATCAGAAGCCTAAAAGATGCAACGATCAAAGCATACTGAATTGAAAACAAGCAACCGGTGTTTCTTCTCTTGTCTAGGTTTTACGCCTCTGCATATCTCTTAACATTAAAGAGGATTTCACAAAGTAAGACAGGGCTCAAAAGAACTGTACCTGTCACCGAAATTGTGTGTGCATTTGAATATATTTGTAGAAAAAGAGTCAAGTTCAAATTTCCCATTCCCCGTTCCCCATTCCCCATTTTCCCATTCCCCATTTCCCGTTCCCCATTCCCCACTATATATACCCAAAGAACTCAAAGTTCCCCATTCTCAGAAAAAGTGGGTTTATCAGAAAAAGTGGGTTTCTCTCAGAAAGTTGGAAGCAAAATTCAAAGAGAATCGAATGGTTATTTTTTCCGAATTTTTGGAGCTCTCGTTCACAAGTTATTCCATGCACATTATGAAACCCGAAACCCCGTATCCTCAAATCAATCCTGAACCATCCCTGAACCCTATCTTATGAACCCAGAACCAGCACCAACACAAATCTTCAATGGCCTATAGCTCTGGGCCTAGCTAGTGGGTAGAAGCATGGAACGGCAAAAGACAACAGAGAAAACGCTAAGCTACAGTTCTTTCCTTTGTGTTTAGGGTAAGAAATGAAAAGGTATGGGAGGGTATATAGTGGAAGGAGTTAGCCAGGAAACGTTTTTCGCGGTCTGTTTCACTCTTTGTATAGCCTTTCCACTGTTGTTGTTTATAACTGCTTGCTTGAGTCGAAGACGAAGTGGGCAAAACATTCATCCAGCTTCAAGAGCCAACGTTGAAAACATTAGGAATCGAGTGGCACACAGACGAAATAGCCAAGAGAATGGTAACCAGCAGGATCAATGTCCAATATGCATTGATGCAATACATTTAGAAACTGAAACTAACTGTGGTCATCTCTTCTGTGGTGAGCTTACGTACACTTAATAACCCTTTTTCCTGTTCTGTTGTTGTGTTGTGTAGATAGGTACTTACTTATTGTTTTTTTCGGCAGAGGGAAAGCTGAAAGATTTTGCAGGCCGTGGGACATATCCAACTGCTTTGGAAAACAATGCCTGGTGCTAGTTCAGTGTGCAATTCCATTTTGGAATGTTTGGGGTTGCCACCCCCAAATCCCCACTTTTCAGTGTATATGTTTCAAAGTTATCGGAAAACATACCTATGTTGATGTAAACTGTACTTAGGAGCAGTGAAAAGCTGTACTTAATGCTAAAGTAATACAAAGCATCCAAAACTTAGTCCAGGTACAAATTATCACTGTGCTACCACCTGTATATTTTTCATTTTATGAGAGCTCAAAGTTCCCCATTCTATAAAGGATTTGACCAGGAAATATTAAGCAATAGGTGAAACTTTTACACCCAGTTAGTCTAAGCCCTGATATAATCATTAACTTTAAATGCTTTTAGGAATTTAACGGCAAAAACAACAACTTTTAATTTGCAAAACATGTTTCGGACATGCACTGTCCATCATCAGTTGATTAATTCAAATTTCTACAACGGTTAATTTTATAAAGAAAAGTAAGTATCAATTATTTTTTTCGTAATATATGTTTTGTTTTGTTGTTTTGCCGTTAAATTCCTAATTGATGCGCTTACTCCTAAGAAATGCTTTTAAGATCAATAAAACAAGTGCTAAGATAGTAACACTTTGCATCTAGACTAAAAATTTGCAAAGCACAAGCAAACTGTTGCAAGCTAAAAGCAAACTTTGTAAAGCGTATGCATAAAGATAGCATTATGCAAACTTGTTACTTGATTGCTTGCTGGAGAGTTGTTTTCAATATGTTTCCTGCAAATTCAGATGGTTGACAATAAAACCACTATAATCAAGTTAGCGGAAAAGTTTTTCTTGGCAAAAGCAATAAATTTTTTTAATATGCAACTGGTCAGTTAGCAACTCAGTGTGTAGAAATGATTGATTGAAAATTTCACCCCCAGCGATTTTTCACGGTCAAATCCTTGATAGAAATTAACGCCTATAAAATCAATATCTTAAAGACTAGAAGCCTAAAATTTTGCTTCGGTCATTGGGATGTTATCTATTCCTTCAGTATTTTCATTGGCAAGTTGAGGCGCATTATCCCAGGTATTTCTGCTGGTAGCATCTTCTTTTCCGACATCCGTACTGTTGTTGTATGACTTCACCAGTGGGTCATTCTCCAAATTTTTAAGCGCTTTAAAATCACCGCCGAGACCCTCTTTTGTTACTTTTTCTGGTGCTATTATTACTTCAACTGACTCTCTTTGAGTACCAGAATTACTAGGCGAATTCTTCCACATATTTTTCGTCCACCGTGACACATCCTCTAATGCGAAATCACTCCTAAACTGTTCACCATATTTTGCTCGTTTTCCACCTGCCATTCCGTAGAATGTTATAGAATAACTTAATCGATAATAAAGCTACAACTTTTCTCATTTATTCTTTCGATTTGGATATTTATAATAAAATATAGTTGTCTGATTTCATCAAAAACGCTTCATCTTAACAGCTAACATAAAGAAAGCGCCAAATGAACCAATCACATTAGTGCAAATTCTGCAAAAGACGCAAAATAATTATATTCGTTGATGTAAATAAAAATAAAAACACATGGTTAGATTTTTGTTACTTCAGTGATAACTGAGAACAATAAAAAGATAGAACAATGGCAAAAACAAAACGATGCGGCTTGGGTATAGCGAAAAGATCACGCAGGTTTCCACGTCTTTTCATAGCAGGCCCTTGGGAGTTTATATTATTGAACTAAAACTGAAAAAACATTTGAAAAGCTTGAATCTTTGAATGAGGCCCGTGAGACACAATCCCTTGTCAACATCATTGATATCACGCTTCTTTTCACGAATACGAATGACGGTTGAAAGTTGAATTTGCGTTGCAATCAGTGCTCCCACTCGTAGGGGAATTCCCCTACAGTAGGGAAAAACATGTTGTTGTAGGGAGTAGGGGAAACCTACGGGGAAAATGGGTAGCTGTAGGGGAAATTCATAGAAATTGTAGGGAATCCTTGATTAGTCTTTTCAATGCGACTAAAACCATTCCCTTTTCGTTACAGAATCGATCAATTCTTTCACACACGGTCAATATTGCTGTATCATTCACCTTGAGCGGCAATTTCTATGTGAACAAAGCACCAGTGTTGTAGCAAAGTGTCATCTCAATGGCTCCCGTGGGGGGCAAGGTGTCCTTGTCTTAAGGTGTCCCTGTCCTACTTTGTTTTAAGAACCACTATAAAGGAACAATTGACGCTGTGCAACAGTTCATCAATTACTCGATTATAAGGAGTTTCCGAAACCTCCGAGGCCGAAACCAGGGAATTTTCTTGCAGAATTGTAGGGGATTTCATTGAAAAGTAGGGAAATGTAGGGGAAAGTAGGGGAAATTAAAGAAAACAGGCGTAGGGGAATGTAGGGGAAAAACGCATGCGCTGTAGGTAAAAATCTCCGACGCTGAGTGGGAGCACTGGTTGCAATTCAACGACGAAGCCAGAGGTCAAACTGCCAAGGTCAAGAAGAACAGCGATAAACCTAATAGATCTAGTAATCTGCCAAAGTCATCAAATGGCTCTAGAAGTGACAGTAAATGTACAAGGAACAGAGAAAGAGGGTTTCAAAGGCTGTATACTTGAGATGGAACGCAGAGTATATGCAAAGGGTAAAAAGAGGTTTGCAGTGAACATGCATGCTGCAAACTCTATTCAAATATTTCATTGTTCATGATTATTTGCTATTGGTTTGCACTATGCAAACCCTTTTGTTCTATGCATATCACTGACAAACTCTAGGAGCTTGCAAAATGGTGCAAAATTCAAATGACTTCCAAACTATTTGCAAATTTGTATTGTTATTGTCTTTGAAAATTTTTTCATACTGCAAACACACTCACTGCAAAGTTTGTGACAAATCTGCTGCAAATCAATCGCAAACCCTGATTTTTTACTAAGGGTTGGCATCAAAACCTAGATATCTCAAAATCTCTTTTTCATGGGTTTATTGTTAGTTTGCTGGTTCATACCAAAGATGAGGTGCTCAGATGGCTGAAATAGCTGTTTCATACTCCTTTTATTGAATTATACTATATTAACTACACTTAGGTTCGAAAAGTATTGCATCAACTTTTTCAAAATGGTGGCTAGCTGTGGCGCCCGGGTTAAAGCAAGCTATTTTAAAAACAAAGACAACAGGGCTCAGGAGCCCCATGGCTAACGATTTTGCTGGGAAAATATTCACCATTTTACTGGCTTTCCGTTAGAATTAAAAGTCAAATTCAATTATAAATTGATGATGGGTTAACTTGCAGAAAAACACCAAATTTTGTTGATATCTGACAAAGACTTCTCAGACCTTTATTTTGATAACAAAACGTTTAGTGTGGAAGACTTTTTCAATTTTGTGAAAAGATTTAAAAGTTGACAAAAATTTCAGGTGAGTAAAAAATTAACTCTCTTTTCATGTTGCTAAAGCAGTGGCCCTAAAATTTAATGTTCAGATATAATCAAAATGGAGTAAATCTAGCAAAAATGTGAATGGAAAAGTTTTCACTGTGTTCTGATAATCTTTTGTTCTTTCTGATAATCTTTTTCTCGGTGAAAAGAGAGTAATATAAAAGAGCAGCACAGAATTTCGCTCACCTGGAATTAGGGTGGTTCCAGTTAATATCAGTATGGAAGAGTCCTAAGAATTGCTTTGGCCCCAGATTTTCTATGATACAAGTTACTAATGGGTCCAGATTTTTCCTCCAGAATCTGTACAGTTATTCGGATTACTTCTTTTTCCGACCCTATGGAAGAAAGCAAGCATTTGACCCAACCACTGGCGTAAAAAGTTTTTTCATCAATGAGATCTGCTTCAAAAGAAAAGGTTAAATGCTAAGATAATGATAAATTATAATGATACAGCTGCCTATTCAAAGTAGGCTTTTCCCATGAGATGTGCAAAGCCTCTTTGATCTTCAATTTAAAAGTAGTTTGGGCGGTGTCCAGAACAGAGAAACAATCCTCTGTGCAAGCCTAACGACAGATTTCCGATTCCTGCAAATGCTTGTAGTTGTAGATGTGTGAATTTTTATCTGTAACCAAATGTTCCCGGATTCGATCTAGAGTAGAGATGGCTGCACACATTTATTTTCATCATCGTGAACGCGATAAAACAGATAAAAAGAATCGGGACGGAGCAAGAATCGGTCCATTGGCTACAAAGACCATTTTGCAGGCAAGATCATCGAGTTTACTTTTTCTTCTAAAAATGCATCCAGCTCAGACTTTACCATCAAATAGAACAGTTCGTTGAATAAACGGAAGATTTTTTCCTCTTGGTAGTATGATTTGTACAGCAGAGTTAAAGCTTTGCCGGTTCGTTTAACTCGCAAGAGGGTCTGCTACTTGTTGCTGGGTATGGTGACCCCTATTTCATAGACAGTCAGATAGTCTGTCAACGGCTTCGTAACAGTGGAGGTTATGATTGTTTCCAAAAAAAGATGAGATATTGGTGTCACAGCATTATTTCCTGAAATTTCTTGGAAGTCGTGATCGTATGTTTCCACATTGTGCAAGGTTTTGCCACCCTGAGCAACTTCTTTCCTTATAATAGCTTTTGCATCCTTGGAGTCTAGAAAAAAAGCATCTCTATGATTGTGGGCAAAATCAACTAGGAAGTTAATATTTGCCGTAGACCAGTGTAGGTTTATGATATGGAGCTTCAAAGGGCAAGAGTCTGGTGGTCTATGACGAGATACATTTGCGTTTATTTACCTTCCTTGGTGATGTTGCACAGCTTGCGCTTTACCAGCTTTGTAGTTCATTGTGTAATTGTAGCAGTCTGACAATGATATTTTAAAACCCACTTAGGCTAATGTAAAGATGGCGTCTCTTGCTGACTTCATTTTTATGTTCGAAGAATTCGAACATATTGAAGTGGGATGAGTGTCACTCACTCACTCACTCACTCACTCACTCACTCACTCACTCACTCACTCACTAACTCATTAACTAACCAACGCTTGAACAATGGAAAACGTGTAACAATAGTAATCGACTCAAGAATGCCATTAGTGCCATCGTCTCGGCCATTATTGCGCAATTTGCGGTTAGTTGTTCACAATCGCGGCCTGCAAGCACTTTTGTCAATCTGGGGTCATGTGACAATTGTTCTTCTCACACAAGCTTGTTTGCATGACTCATCCTTGTTTACTTCATGGAACTGGAAAATTGCCACCTTGGTTTTGGTAAATGACATTTCACGCATTCTCAACATTCATCAAAGAGTTTTGGCAAAGAGCGGCAATTTCAAAACAGTTTTCAAAACAAATCGTCATTATTATCATCCTCACCATGAAAGTCGTCATAATAATAATAATAATTATAATAATCATCATCATGATTACCATCACCATCATTGGTCTACAGCTAAAGGAACGGCACCACCACCACAATTAGCCCTACAACCATCAACACGACAATCCCTATCACCACCACCACAACCACCCCTACAACCATCACCTTGACCACCCCTATCACCACCACCACAACCATCCCTACAACCATCACCACGATCACCCCTATCGCAACCACCGCAACCACCCCTTCAGCACCACAATCACCCCTACCAACCAGCATCATGATCATCGTGGTCATCAACATCATCATCATAACCACCACCATTATCATCATAATCATTATCGTCATCGTTGTGCATACCGATAAACATCTTTCATCATTTGACTGAAATAGCTATATTCAACCAGAATCGTCCTTCGAACATGCCCATAGGGCCCCTATGTTTTTTTCATTGTTTGGGGCACGGTATTAGGTCGATGTAGCTTTGGATGTGACTCGAGGCCACCACCCCGTCGTTCAATGCGATCCCCCTCTCCAAATACATACTGTATTACTGAACACAGGTCAGGATATTCATCACACTTCAGCATTCTTCCTTCATTTCCTACAAAAGACTGTCGGATTTGTTCCAGTTTCGCTGCTTCCAGCCTTCTCCTTACCACTAATTTCCTTTTTCGCTCTAGAAGATGACTAAAGTTTTTCTGGATTCATTACTGAGTTCTACATAATTCTCTAGGTTTGTTGGCACACATGCTGTTGTCCGCTTTATACTGTCCCTGTTTTGAACTCCCGCTAACTTTGCCGTAAAACGCTTACGTGATTTTCGCCATTATGCATTTCAAAACATCTCGATCGCGCTCACTGTCAATGTATTTTAAGCTTGTTTTGTAAAATCCGGACAATTCGCTCTCGATACTTTCATTCATATCTTTTGTATGAGTTTCTTGTTGCTAACATTCTCTCCAGGCGAGGGAGACATTCTTCCAAATTTTGTTCCACATGCTTGAATTACAAATGCAGTGCCGTTGATGTAGATTTGGGTTATATTTAGGTGCCTAGCAAGCATTTCATAAACCTCAGAGCTCATTTTTCTCAAACTTCCACCTTTTCCTGACCGAAAAGATTTGCATTTTACTGATTTAAAAAGTGAAAAAGCTTGAGAATTCATGATTGGGAAGGTTGCAAACGCCTCCGCAACTGCATCAACGGCCTCCAGGTGAGATTTCACTTTACGATGCGTTTCAGTGGAAATTGATCTTTGAAGAGCAGCTCTATTCTCGTTGAAAGATCTAGATATCTTGCCCCTTTCCATGAATCTACATCCCTCCTCATTAGCTACTTCGTTTTTCTCCTTCTCTCTGTCCTATTTGCTTTTATATTATCTAGCCTTCCTTGCTATTCGAAAAAGCTTGCAGATGCATGCAGGGGTAATTTGTACCTGAATGTTTTTTCTTTTCTTTTCGAACATCCGCAGAATTAATTTTCGAGGGAACTGTTTGCTTTTTTCACTATCCTTGGACAAATCCTGCTACTTTTGCAAACTAATCAGAATGACAGGGTAGCGGTAATGAATGGAAGATAGCTTTGCTTCCTTTCAGATCAAATCTTTTTCTGCCCAATACCATCCATCACGAAACTTTTTTGCATTTTCCTCTTCTCCTTTTTCTCTGTCTTTCGGGTGTTTCCTTTTTTCATACGGCGAGTTTCCCTCTTTCGCTCTTTGGTTTCGCTCTTCTACTTCTGGTTTCCCTGTTCCATCAGGTTGCCTGTTAATATTAGTATCAACCAATTTTTCTTCTACGTCATCTGCATGGAATGGATGATTTTCCAGCATGCATGAAACTGTGGAGTCGCTTATCAAAGCTGTGTCCACAGCCGTCCAAAATCCATGTTATCAAGGATAGCCGCAAGTATTTGATATATTTCGTCGGTTCTTGCATCCATTTAATCGCCGTTCTGTCGTTGTAAATCTTTTCTGTGCCTGTAAAATGCGATACAGCACCATCATTAATCATCATGGCGGTAATTGCCATGGTGATGACCCCACAATAGTCAAAATCATTCTGTAGATGGTAACCTGTGCAAAAGCTGGAGCAGCTTCTATTTCCGTACTGATGTGCTATCTTTAGCTCGAATTCCAATAGTCCCATCGGTCATTCCATGTTATTCTATCAATTTCAGCGTCTGGTGTAGATTTTCAGGTATTGTTTCTGCCAGCGTATCGCAATAAGTCAAGGTCTTTGACAATGTCTCTGCTACGAGTAAAGTCCAATGATTCCCAGAATCGGCAAGATGGATTTTGGTAATACCTTGCTCGTTTCTTACAGACCCTGAAATGAGGTATTGCGGACACTGAAACCTGTTAATTCAACACAAAAGCCCCTTTTCAGTAAAAATTTGGTTATCAAAAGAAAGGTCAGACAATTCTTCTTCGCATGTCAACAAAATTTAGCATGCAAAGTTAACCCATCAATTAATCATTGAATTTAACACCAGGTGAAAGAGATTTTCCCTTAACCTGTTGAAGACATTGCTCCAAATTCCCAACTTCTGAATGAATTTCTCTGTCAAACATTTTAACTATTCGTTACTTTACTTTTAATTCTAACGGAAAGCCAGTAAAATGGCGAATATTTTCCCGCCAAAATCGTTAGTGATGGGGCTCCTGAGCCCTGTTGTCTTTGTTATGAAAAAATGAAAGATTTGGAAAATGTTAATCTCCCCCCTAAAAGTATACAGACCTTGAAAGAGGTCTGCCTATGCATTTAAAACCCTTTTCCCTCAAAAGTCACAGAAAAAAAATAAAATGTTTTTAGGGTGCCCCCTTGTTATTTTCAGACTAGATTGTGACATCGAACCAAAACTAGCACATCTCATACGGCAAACTTTAGTGGTCACAAAAGTGGTATTGTTTCAAGTAAGTCATGTGACCAGTTACTAAGGTTACTAGGCAATGGCACCAGTAACATTAAGTGTTAGAGTTGCAGTTTCCTTTCCGCATTTTTTTATCAGAATTTTTCTAAACCCCATAGCTCCCTGCCTTATTGCTTATTGGACTCATGGATCTTGGCTTCATTGCATGAGATGCCCTGTTTGTAGGCAAGAGGTAAGACTTAAATATTTCTTTCAGGCCAAATTTTTCTGTGGTTTGCAATACAGTTTTAGAAAATTTTTTAACCCAAACTGATTAGGCAGGCAATGGTACAAATCATTAACATTTTTGAAGCTAGACTGCTCAATGAGACAGTTCAAATCAGGTTTCTTTGCAAAGAAAGTATCACATAGCTTATTTTATTTTCCATAGAATTTCCATAGATAATGCAGATTTTTAAACTGCTGCCTTCGAAAATAAATTTATGTTTTCATGGTTTTAAAGATAGAAAACATAATCATCAGTATGAAATGGTGGATTCTGCAGACCCATATGGGGTAAATAATAATAAACAATAACGATAACAAAGAAGTTGAAGTGGTAGATGAGCTATAACAGTCTGTAAAACGCTATCTTACTTTCTCTTGTCAAAAAGTGTCCAAGGAAAGTTTTTCTGATGTTTTAATGGTATTCATCCAAAACCATTCTGAAGTAATGTCCTCTGGTTCCGTTGGTATTGATTTTAAGAAACTTCGAAAAAACTGTACACATAAATCCATGAAACATTTTAAAGTAGTAATGTATCCACGCTGTCTCCCTTTCTCCTACAGTAAACTTCACTGCACTTTGTTTTACAGCCACGATAATCTTGCTCTCGTTTTGAGTCTATCTTCTATACGGGTTTCTATTTCCATATTTTTCTTGATGTAATTCTATCCAACCACGGCGGTCTTCTTCTTGTAGTTGTGTTTCTTGCATTGTCCTTATTTGGTATGCATAGGTCTAGAAAACGAAATCTAAGCAACTTGCTTTTTGGTTGGTTTATAGATGTGCTGAGATAAATAGCAGTCCTCAATTTTCTCTAAGAAGAGAAATGCTGGGTGTGTATGACTGGTAGAAAGCAAAGAAAACTGTTAGAAAGTCTTTTGTCCATAACACAGAAAATCAAATAATAATGTTAGCAGTATTGAAAATATAATGCAGCTGGATTGCTGGGGTAATTTAAAAAAGAAATCTTGACTATACAGTATTTTAACAATGGAGCTGAGATATAAGAAGTTCGCAGTGGTCCTGCAGGAACAAGCTCATAGGGTCATATGAAATCAAACAAACAAACCATTGAATCTATCGATTTTTCTTGCAGGTAACTATAATATTCCGTAACTTTTCTGATGAAGAAATCAATTCAGACCAAGCTCAAGAAGTGTCAGCCGAGATATCAAGATATAACCGAAGATTCTCTGGAGAATCAAGAACGGTAGGAAAAAATAATTGTCATGACCACCGGCGAATTTCCTACATTGTTAGTTTTTTAATTGTTCTTCGGATTCAAGAACAATGTTTTTGGAAAGGATGTTAGACAGGAAGGTCTCGTTTGATTGTAAACAAAAGCCAAAAGTGTAGGCACTAACCTTGCACCAAATAAAGAACAAGACAGGTCCTCCAAGTCTTTGACAAACAAAGTGTGTGGTTCAAACTGCCTTGTCACATACAGGGCATGAAGTGGCAAATGGACTACCAGACTACCAAGTTTGACTGCTTGACCAAAACGTGATTTGGCAAAGTAAAAAAAAAAAGCAATGAAAAGTCCATAGTAGCCAAACAGTCATGATGTGCGTAATGTTAGTGACGTTTGGTCATCTTCTTAGGTTAGCAAGCATCATGCTGATTGATATTGGCTGTTGTTTGGTCAGAATAAAAATTCAACCAGCGTTTCAGGATGTTATCTTCTTTTTGAAAGTTGCCGAACTCACGCGTACAATCGTGGCGCTCCCCTTTGGTGTGCCAAAACCAAAACAGCGCTCTCACTAAGAAGCGGATATTCACTTGACGAATTTGTCTATTATACAGGTATACTGTATATCTGAGAGATCCAAAACGCATCATACTTTTTCATCCTGATGTGCAGTCGAAGCCCAGTTTGATGTGCTGTTGCTTTCTTTCTTGTATCACATCATTTTGTCAAGTATGCAGTATTAGGGTCTTTAATTTGTTTTGTGTTTTATTACATTAGTTGTCACAGAAAGGAGAAACTTCATTTAATTCAAAAGTTAAACGAGTAAAAACGTGAAGCTGAAAAGATGACTGAGTTTTTGCTATCTTAAAAGGAAGACATTCAAGAAAGATATTCCAATTTCTTTAGATCAAGCCTTTGTCACTAGGTTATGATTTTCAGCATAAAAATGACATATGTTTTTTGTTTAGGTAATGGAATACATTGCAGATTTTCCTGTTCTTCTCAGACATATGTTTGGACAACTTTTTTCACCAAGTGGAATGATGTGGATGTTTAGGTTGAGAATTATGTTATATCTTGGACTTGTTATTCTTTATATCATATCTCCTCTTGATTTACTACCAGAATCAATCGTTGGTTTTCTTGGGTTCGCTGATGATTTAATTATATTAATGATTGTCCTTGTATATCTAACAGTTATCTATAGAGTGTATATTTCGCAACACTAACGCTAGAAGCATTGTTACAGGCTTATACAATACAAGTTTGTTTAAATGAATTGATGTTGTACTAGTTTCCACTAAATGAAAACCATTTCATCTGATCTAGAGACTAAATGTAGGCAGCTGAATAGTATATCTATCCGAAAGTCGACCACTTTTCAGTTGATAGTAATTAACTGTAAACTTTATCTGTCGCAGTTCTAAATTTCAGTAGAAAGTCTTTTTTATATATTTAAAGTTTAGAACCGAATATTGAAAGGTCGTAAGATAATGTAAATGACATTATGATCTGTGCCTATTAAACCAATGACACTATGATAAAATTGCACTTGCGCAGATTAATGAAAAAGCTGGATCATACAAAGCAATAATACTTGACACCAAATGACAGGATGAAATATCACTCACACTAGCCTATTAGCACACCGAAATATGTAATTATGCAAATGACCAGCTCCGATAGTAAGTCACGCTCAAGTCAAGATGGCAGTCATATTAGACAGGGTTTTTTCTGCAAAAATCTAGCAAAGAGGGTAATCTAGGGTTTTTAAATTGAAATCTACAAAAAAAGGGCGGAGAACACAAATCCAAGATGGGCCCTCAAAAATTTTTGCCGAAAGTACCCTTAATTAACGCCTAATTATGCCTAATTAAGTGAATTAAAAAGGTTGCACTTTTTGAAATTCAATAACTGCAATATGTAGATCTTGAAACGCTGAGTAAAATTGTCTTTGACTGTACTTCAAATAAACTTCCCTTTTTTGAGAAAAACTCGTTTGAAATAATGATGACGTCATCATCCTAGGGCTCAGTATGGGCTTTTGACGACTCGCGTAACTTCACAAATAGGGGGTGAATCGACAAAAAACCGCTTACAGTGCGATACGTGTATGTATGACAGTATAATAAGCATAATAAGCCCAACCGCAAGTTTGGAAAAATGAAGAAAGGGGGTTCACTGGATAAACAATAGGAATCCCATTATGAATACTGTATAGCGAATTTGACCTCTCGCCATTTCCAGCAGGTTTAATACAGAAACTTCAAATATCGAACATGAGTAGTCCTTCACAACGCCTTTTGGTTCATAGATGACTGGCCATCATTTTCGTACCACTATGATGTCAGTTGCCCCCATGACGTCATGGGGCCCCCCTTATGATTTCACAGCCACACCCAATCATCATCATTCTGCTGTCTTAACGTATATCTATCGCATAATTAGCGGTTGTGTGACTATTGCACCTCAACTCATAAAGTTTTACAAGCTGAAAAATAGAATCCAGGTCTGTACTGATCATATTGGTGATGACGTCATCATAGTTTCAAACGAGTTTTTCTCGAAATTGGTAGGTCGTATTGAAATACAGTCAAAGACAATTTTATTCAGCAATTCAAGGTCTACATATTGCCGTAATTAGATTTGAAAAAATGCGACATTTTTGATTGACTTAATTAGGCCTAATTAGGCATTAATTAAGGCTACTTCCGGTGAAAATTTTTGAAGGCCCATCTTGGATTCGTGTTCTCCGACCTTCTTTTAGTAGATTTCATTGAAAAACCCAAGGTTACCCTCTTTGCTAGATTGTTGCGGAAAAGCCTTGTCTATATTGGGGGTAAGTGGCGACGGTCAAGAATTTTGTCCAAAAATTCAAACATCGATACTGAAAACAAAATTAGGTGTTCTTATGAGAAAGCATCTTAATAGGATGTGACAAATATTAGATTCAGACATTTGAAATTTAAGTATGTGTATAAGCTCAGTCTTGCGAATAAAAGTTAATTCATGATTTGAGTTAATGGCGCCCTTAATTTTGAAGGCTTATTAAACTTGTTTTAAACAGCTGAAACTATGAAAGCACAGTTTACTAACATTTTTAGTTGTCTCAATGGACAGAATTTGTATTACATCTTATACATAGAAACATACATCCAATCTCTTCATACCTGATGTCCATGTATGGCTACGCTGGTCTATTTTTATCTTCCCTTTAGTTGCATGTCTTTTAAGTTGCATGTCTTTTAAGTTATGTGAATGCGGACAAATTTTACACTCGAGTTTGACCGTTGTTTCAGTGATACTTACATTGACACAACAAGACTTAATTAATCGAATCTTGAATGAAAGCATCCAACAATTTGGAATTTACCATCATCTGAACAACGATGTCTGAATATTCACTTGCGTGATTTCTTCCAGGGAGTACTTTCAAGCAAAGTCGTAGCTGTTCGTCTTTTTCTCTGAAAAAAATTGGTTTGTCTTGTCTTATTTATTTAACTTTCAGCTCCCGACAGTTAATTTTTTTTACACAGGAAAACCGGCTTAGAAAAACTCCATCAGTAAGACCCCTCCCAAACGGAATCTAAAGAAATCTTCGTCCATATTGAGATAGATCAGAAGAAGATACCGTTCGATAGGCCTATATGTCGATAATTGAGATCTACAACTAACTGAAATGGTAAAATTCTTTACGTTCACATAACAGAAAAATTAACTCGATACAGTTAAGAAAGATTTTTCAATGTGGCCAACTCAAAGAGAACAGAATGCAATGGATTTTCGTGCAATGGGAACGCAGCTGAGAAACTTGATGAATCATCAACCGATCGGGGAAGACAAAATTGTTCGAAACTGTTTGTTATCAAATAAAGAAAGAAGCTAACTTCATCAGTTTGACAAATTCGAAGCCCAAGTCATCGGCTTTCTCATTAAAGAAGCAAAAACGTAACACCACTGTGCTGTCGGGTGGTTCGATTCACGATCAAAAGGCCGTGGGTTCGAGCCACTTCGGAATCACTTTTCACATCTTTACTCTCAATTCAACTTTACATTCTTTAAAAGGCGGCAAATGAGTAGTCTGAGGGCACAAACCGCAGTCGCAGGTCAACAAAAGCAGTAATGCTGCCCACGACATGACCTACGTTACCAAACAATAATCGTGCTTGCTTGAAAACCGATCAGTTGAAATAATGCTAACAAAGCCTACTATTTGTCATTTGCTTTAATTACTATCAGTGTTCGTTATTGTTGATTTGTGAAATTTTTGTGCATTTAGTAAATTGAGCTATAACGTGAAAGACGCAAACAGAAACCAAAAAGCGATTCCTTCCTTCCTGTAAGTCCCTCTGTCTATGACTTTTTAGCTTGTGACTTTTTCGTTATTTCATTTGGCAGTTGATCTTGCTGGGCTTCAATGCCAGAAGTACCATCTAAAATTTGCATAGTCATTCCTTTCTCATGCAACAGAGGTTGTATGCAGATCATTCAGCTTCATTAGAACAGCTCAAATAATTTCAACTTGCTGAAAACGTTACGCTGAGTTTCCAGATAAACAATTCAAGGGAAATTAAAATCAAAGCATACCAAGTTTCCAGCAGCAACAACATCAATCAGCAAAGAAGACGCTACTCCATCCTAAAAAAGGAAAATTCATAATACTGTATTTCAATTGTCCCAAATAAAATTAGGCCATTTTGCTCTTCAAAGCATAGGGTTCGTCTGCTTCTTAAGCACGATCGCACGGTCATGAGATTTCCTAATTACGAAAACAACGCATGAACATAAATGCTAAAGAAAATCGTGTCCTGATTGTAGAATCGTGAAAATAGAGATGCATTCTGCTTTCAATTTCTACGTTTCAGTTGCGACTTCTTTCAATTAAAATATCTTATCTGTACTGTTGTATTAGTATCTTACGATGGTAATAATCTTATTGACACCAGGATCTGAGGCCGTGCTCTGTGATATTTAAGCAAGTTAAAACATTGAAGAGCTGGCGAATTCCTTCAAATCTAATCCCACGAACCTGTCATTTACCATCTAACTCTGTATAAGTTATTTCTATGGAAATACATTTTTGACAAGATATTGCTACTGATTCACGTAATTTACCAACACCTTACTAAAGAAAAAAAGCCAGTCTTACCTGCGGTTCAGACTGATTCGGCAAGTCCAAGGAGAAGCCTTTAGAAATATTTGAGAAATATGGAAGTTACATTACATGTAGATTAGGAAATAAAACATAGATTAACTAGCTTCATACTAGCAGAATAAGACGCCAGTTACCTATTAAACTTCAGAGGTTTATAATACAAGCTGGGTCAAAATGGACTAAACATGAATTTTTTTGTCTCCAGCGTGCCTATACACAGACACTAATGGAAGATAGGGCCTATCACATGTTTTCTTCAATTCCTTCATTCTAATTTCTTGAATTAAAATCTTTGAAATTCGTTTGCAAAACTCAAAGACCAAATTCCCTTACCTATTACGGAAGATACATCTCTACCAGGAGCGAGTCCTTCAAATCTATGCCTGTAATTGAAAAAGTTCGAGCTATCAATGAAATATCTAAGATCAAGTGGCGATAGATACAACTAATTTTCGGAGCGGTTGGTCCCATGTATCCGCTATACAGTAAAGCAAAGAAGGGCCTATGGCAATACGAAAATCGGTCATTGAAAAGAAAAGGTGGTAGGCTAGTATATTGGAATGCATACATGAAACTCGCGGCAGACGTCCGATCGGGGTAGTAGCACAACTTTCACGTTTAAGAAGTACCCTTTCAGTTTGTGCCTTGGCAATCTTTGTGGGATATTAGAAGCTGGTAGCATCCACCATGGCCTCAAGGTAATCATCCCAGCTGGGCTGTCTGGGTTGGGCGATGCACCAAAAAGATATTTAATTGGAGGGCCTACGTAGCCATATCCTGAGACCTAAAAGGGATCATGCGGAATTTCAGAGTTGAAAAATACTCACTTCATTGTTCCTAAAGTAGGTATAAACATGAAAGTGTCTGTTGTTTTGGTCATCGATGTCAATTACATTTGAACCGAAAGACTTCATGGTTAAGACTATAATTACCATATCAAAACTTAGCCGTTATATACACAAATTAGTCCCAGACAAATTTTTCATATAAAAAGCTCGACTTGATTGAACTTTTTTCTTATAGAGCACGTTCGTTAAATGCCACTTCTCACGTTCACTATACACTACGCATAGAAAACGTGTCTAAATGGCCGCTGTCCCCACGTCTGTTAGAAACTGATTACCTCAGAGTTTGTAACTCGAATTCACAATTACCAAGGGCATGTTTTAGTTCGTACAAAAGTAGAAGGTCGTTCCTAAACGAAAAGGAAAAAATTGACCTTTATTCATCATGTGCAAAGAGAAATAAAAACAATGTATTGAATAACTATTTTAAATAGCTTCATTTCCTAATTATGGATCTCGCAATAATTTTGTTCGAATAGAGAATAGCCCAGTCTCTGAAAAGACTTCTCTGAAATTCTTAGATTCTGAGCTGTCGAATTCACCTCTACATGTCGTTTTAAATTTCGGTATCAAATGCCACAAAACTTTTTACATGTATATTAAACTTACACATAATTCCATTTATTGTTAAAAGGTTGTTTGTTTCTTCATGCATTGAAAAATCGTTAAACTGAAGGTATCTGGTTTGCGACGCTAGAAATATGTACAACGCTGAAAATTCTACATTCATGAAAAATTTTGATATTCTTTCATAAGTTGTGTATATTCTCTTGTTCATCTCCCGAGCTTCAATTATTAAAGCCCTGTTTACATGATATCGTTTTCATTTGAAAACGGTATGGACTCATGCCGGATTGGCCTTCTGTTGATCTGTTCACACGAGAACGCATCAATCCGATATGCTTGCTATCCGAATTGTGTTTTCAAATGAAAACGCTCTGAAAGTGAGCTCGTGTAAACGGTCGAATCTGATATGAAATATAACGGAACTGTCTAAAGCAAAAGTTAATACCGTGAAATGTGATTAACAACAAAAGCGGAGTTCAACAAATGCACAGCCAAAATTTTATCCATTCGAAATTTTCTCTGTTTTATCAAAAAATAGTCCGCCTTTTTAAAACTGTTTGTAACAAATAGGCACCCTATCAGGAAAAAATGAAAATCTTGTGAATCAGCTAGTTTTCCTGATCCGTCCCCCTTTTTCAGCCATGAGATTTTGAAAGTTGTGTGCTGTATTTTGATCGATAACTGTTGTGTTTGGGTCTTTCTTTGATAATTTAGGAATAATGCTGTTATTAGGAATTATTTTTATATTTATATTTATCAATACCATGTTATATTTTTTATTTACATCTTACATATTCGGATCATGCCCAATAAGATATAAATGAAAATTAAACTGATTCCAGAAGGTATCAAAGTGCATATGAAGATCTGTTATACTGCTTTCACACTGGCACGGTTTATACCAGCCTGGTTCAGGCCAGTCTACATTTCTACCAATGAGATCAACTCAGCTTGTTGATTTCAAACAATCAGTACACAGAATTAGTTAACCGTATCTGATTCAAATTTCTTGATCAAACATACCGATAAATATGATGCACTAATGCATTCTCATAAGCTAAGTTTTCGTGAAACTAAAGAAAAGGGGAACAACCAAGCAAGGATTATGGCGTAGAACACATATTTTTTCAAATGTATCTCACCTCAGTTCATTAAAATCTCGAACTATTGTCTCATTTGGCATTGGGTATAACTCTGAAAGTTGAACAAATGAAAACAATGCAAATGTCGATTGCAAATATAGAAATGATTACATAACATGTCATAGAAAGCAATGTTACATCAACATTGCGCCAATATTTAATACACAAATCAATGTTGTCATGGTACAAAATAAGAAATATACCAAAATTTCACATTAAACTTACCAACTCCAAGCTCATCAAGCAATTGCTCGACAGCCTTTGATTTCTTAGTTCCAACTGACTGAGGCATTTTGAGCTGTTTTGAGAAAAAGTAAAATGGCATTAACAAAAAAAAAAAAATCAACAGTCCAATAAAGCAAGATCAGGTACAAGCATCTGAAATACTGTACATGGACGAAAATTGTTCGAGACTTCTTCTTTTCAACACAGCGTGTTGCAACACATAGACAGAACGATTCTCCTTAATAGAATAAAACTGAAAAAAGTTACATATGCTTTAGCTACAGGGATTTTAAAACTTTCAGAAGACGTAAACACCTAATCTGTATTTAATCAGCGAAATTGGCATATCAGTGCAAGAACAAATGCCAAGATTAGACATTGTGGATCCAAGAAAAGGGTATGGCGAAATTCTAATAAAAGATTCGGGCGAAATTGGAAGATGAGTGAATAGGAAACGACATACAGCACTGCCAGAGCAGACAGAGACATCATTAAAGAAGAGAGACATCATAATAATTATGATTAGAAAATAACCTTGCTGTAACGTACCTTAGTGCTACGTAAAGAAACACCAGCACCTTTGGTTTCAGGAAATCGTATACCACTTTGTTCTTGTTTTTGCTTTGATTCTGCTGATTGATTTTCTAACCTTTTCTTCTGTTTTTTCTTTCCTTGTTTTTTGTCTTTTTTGCTAATGAAATAAAAAAATTAAGTTTTTAATTCTATCTTACAGATCGCAAACAGAGCTCATCCAACCCAGTATCACAGAGTAGGTGTTTCAACGCAACCCCTACTCTGTGCAAACCTTGATCAACCTTGATCAACCTTGATCAATCCTGATTTATGCATAAACAGCGACAGACGGTACATGATTTTACAAGTGTTTTTTTTTACAGTAATTCAGACGATATTGTTATTAAAACATCATGTTATATAGAAGGTGATCAAAAATGCGGGGGGCTGATCTTAATCTTAATATACATCAGTAAAATGTCAATAGTTCATTTTTGATATGTTAATATATGGTCATATAATATAAATGAGTGTTGGAGCACATTTTTAATAGAATTAGGAAGAAACTCTAACAGTAATTGATGCAGTGTGGACAAACGGCTCTTCTGAGCTCCATTATGTGCTCTTCGCACATTCCACCTGTTTTCAAAATAAGGGCAATTTACCGTAATAACATCATTATCAAGTATAAGAAACCTTCGAAGGCAACCATTGTTACACATCACATAATTCTTGAGGTTTATATCAAACAAATCTGTTTTGCCTTTAATTGTGGTTACAGTTCAAGCTCATAAGGTAAGCAGATCAAAACTGATTTGGATCATACAAGGCTGAACAAGATACGAGCTATCAAACAGTTCTAATGTCGTGAAAAGGTTTCTAATTGAAGTAGGTTTGTCTAATACAAGTTACCTTGACTTCGGTCTGATTTGGCTAGAAGGAGAAACGATCATTTATTGAAGACCCAACTGGATATCATGCATCCGTCTTAAGGTTCAAATACAAATTACCATGGCAAAGACCAACAGGTATACAAGGATACATAATACCATATAATGGATAATATCATATAATGAATGAGATAATGTAATAGAATCTAAAAAAAAAAGCAAAACAAAAATCCCTATTTAAATGCAAAGCGCACAAAACCCTTAAGATAATATTAACTTCAATTTCTTATTTAGTTAGAATGGATAAGTCTCCTACTCTCATCAACATTTCTACATGCTTATTACATTTTTCTATACATCCATTTCAACTTCCAATCATCCTTTTGATGTTTTAAAACAAAAGTATCGATATCTTACCAGCACCCACACTAGGTTTTCTCGTAAGTAGGACAGAATCAATAATTAGGAAGTATTTAAACCCAGGTCATGAAAATATGGCGACTAAGATGTCAAAAATGTCATCAAATTCCATTTTCGATGCTTTTGAATCTTAACACTACGCCTCATTCAATCAAAATCTAGGCATTTTGTGCGAATGTGAAAATTCTACTGTCGTAATACAAACATAGCTACACCTTTTATCGCTGTTGCTTCAAACTTCAAATTGCATCACTATATCTTTTCCTTTATAACTATTTTTGTCATAGATAATCTACTTCTCTCCTAACCATTTGCTTAGTCTTACATTCATAGCTCCCGTTTAGCTAGTCAAGACTTCCAAAGCGTAAAATCATGCCACAAAAAGCAATGTGTATTAAAGCACTTACAAGCATGAATTTCTGAAAAGGCATGTAGCGATAAAAATAATGTATAATCGTTGAAAAGTCTTTTTACCTTATAGGCATCAGATTATGGTCGGAAACAGAAGGTTTTTTCTCAGCAGCAATTATTAACTTGCTTAGTTCTTGTTGTTTCTTTTCTCTTTCTTTTTTTCTTAATTCAATTTTCTTTAATTCTGCAACAAGCATTTCTTCCTCTTCAATCTACAAAATTGATCACCAGTACTGAATGACAGCCACTTGTAGAAGAGCTAAATTCTTGAACTAAATTCAGCAACCTAAAAGTGCTACGTTACGTTCCGTTTTTTATAGAAAGCCTAGAAGCCTTGCTTCTCGATTTCCTAATACATCTCTCAAAGCGTTGCTCAAACTTTGGAACACGTTGCCATTGTTACAAAAACACACTTTGAAGGAAAGAATTAAAAATTTTCTACAGAACAGCAAAAAGAAAAGCTTTTTACACCAAAAAATTGCAAAAAGTAAATTCTACAACAAAAATTTTGCTGCAAGTGGGTATACTTAGAAATAGCCAGGTCGGTACCTCAGCTTGGCGTTTTGGGATCTGCCTACCCAAATCGATGACCAGATAGAAAAAAGTATTTTCTTGCATATTCGAGGTCAATAAAGCTAGATACACAAAATATTGGGGGAAACAATAATCTCGTGTTGTCAAAATAGACACTATGGCTTCTTCATTACTGTACCTGTTCAGGGGTGCGATTGTACAATTTAAGAAGTTGTCTTTTTCTTTGAGTTTCATGTTCAGCATCAAAGACTGGCGGTTGTTTCTCTGGTTGTTGACCTGGGACAGTTTTTATCTGATCAAAACAAACAGAAGATATTTCATTTTATCAACCTATTTCAAAAATTGAAAACACCTAAAGCTTCAAGAAGAACTGCAATAAATCCTTACAAAAAATTAAATATTTAAACTATACTTACAGAGGTAAGTTTTCCTGTTATTTGAAAATATCTGTCTTTTAAATCCTCTACAGATCGATCCTTGAAAAACAAAATTATAATATTGGAAAACTTCTTCATGCAATCGCAATCTTTGACGATATATTGAATAACGGACGTTATATGGAAGGATGTTTAAATGCCATGGAAGCCTGGACTATTCATTGACCTAAGCAGATTTAAAGGAATGGCAGGGCAGGTTATTTGTTATTCTCTGAAGTTACCAATGTATTTGCAATGCAACTAAAAGAATTTTAAATATGTATCACACTGGAAATATAATTGAAGCAAACGTTTTGTGACATGGTCAAACAATAAAACTTAGTTTGAAAGCAAATTTCCAATGCTTGACAAAACGTTTTGTTTCTGTGGCTAATAAATAATCGATTTCATATGTATATTTCTATAATTTTCCTCGGCCAAACTCGGCCTACCACGCAGACAATAATTCTTTTTAAAACAAAACAGTTGCAAAAAACAGTGCAGGACATAGAAGCATGTCTAGGAAAACACTAAATTTAGGGATTTGTGTGCTCTGATGAAGCTGGTATTTTATATTTGCTTACCCACCTTGAAGCGCTCCTTGTCGTATCTATCGTGAATGATAAAAAACCTTAGATCGAATCTCCTACAACAGAAATTGAAAATTAATGAATATTATATTTGTTTAGCTTAAGGAGCTCGTTGAAACTCGTTGATAACGAAAAATCTGTTTTTTTCCTGATGAGGCTTTGAATTCAGACGTGATCTTTCTGCAGTGAACTTAAAGGGAATCGTCGTTTCACGGTCAAGATATTTTACTCTGCACAATAGAGTCAGAGCATTGCTCATTAGCGAAAGACAATTATCTATTTAGACCGCCTAGTCCTATCTGATGCGCATTACTTAATATCCGTTGATTCTTTAAGAGCTAACCCGAGAAACTTCGAGAATCTTCAGTTGGATGAAAAAAAAAACAAAAAGACAGCTGACCACACAGCGAAAGTACTGTCCAGGGAATGCTACAAAGAAAGCCACAGATCTCTAAATTGGAGTTGATCATATAACCCAAGGATTGTTAATCAATCCTGTGTTTCAAGCCATATAAGGAGATCAGTTCAGTTTACAGGAGGAAATTGACAAATGAAATTAAGAAATTGTTTAAAACTTTCTTTGCCCGGTTTTGGGCATCAAATTCAGCAGAAGCAAGCCAGGGAGATAATCTTAACGAAAAACAAAAATAAATACCTGCACAAATCAAACAAATGATCCGTCTCCTCTTTGGTCCATTTATTATCATTGTCAGCCAGGTAGAGCTACCAGTAAAAACGATATCATTTGTATAATAATGATAAAGGTGCAAGTTGCAATGATTTATAAGCAACAGAATCGCTAGATGAATGAATGTATTGTCTGAGATGAAGCAAAATCAATCGAGCTGAAATATGTTGTTGTTATATGTTGTTGTTTGTTATTGACACAGTATTGAAAATTATATGAAACGAAGAGATTTAGAAAAGTCCTTGGATGTTAAAGCAATGAAATTAGCAGCATGTTCCAGGGGGAATTTACAGGGGTAACTTACTAGGGAACAAATGGTAGAAATGCAATTCTTAACTGGAAATACAAAAGTGAACAATGGATATAAATATTTTAGAAATTTCATCTGATGAATCGACAAATATGTATGCCAAAGGTGGAATTTAAAAGGCAGCTCTTTACTTTGTATTCTTCATCTGTATAATTGGGGATTTCAACATCCTAGAAGTTGGAAAAGAAATAAAAATGAGAAGATTATTCAAAAACTTATCTTAAGTTTATAAAAACGATTTCAGTGGCATGATTGAATGACAAACCAAGTGTGTTTGTACTCTTGATGAGCACTGCACATATTTCAACATCTCAAAATGCTAGGTTCTTTTCAAAATCTTCAATGGCAATTTGACCATACTCAAAACTTAAAATGGGATTAGTCATGCGAGAAATGCGGAGGGCTTATGGCGTTCCTTTTGAATGCAGATACCAATTTAAAGGGTACACGCTGTTCATACACGTATTTTAAAGCAACCTTTGGAATAACAAATTTCCTGTTAATAAACATATAAATGATAAATAATAATAATAATAAAATAAATACTGTTTAATAAAGTAAAAGAAATTGTACAGCTCAATGATACGTAGATGATACGACGGCACGTTGGCACCTATAATTGGCACGTACGTTGAAGCGTAAGAAGCTTTGGCACGTAAAAATAATGTAGGCACGTTGGCACGTACAAAGCTTTGCCACGTTGGCACGTAAGAAGATGTGGCACGTAGGCACGTTGGCACATAAGAAAATATGGCACGTAGGCACAATTTATGCATCACCCTCTTAAGACTGTAGCCTCCCAGATATTAAAGCCTGATTGTCACCTTTGTAACACTCACGCTAAAACATACAAGCGATCTGGGAAGGTCCCTATGTACACGTTTTTGTCTCGTGCGTGAAGGAGTCTGTGTGGCTGGTTTTCGGCAATTTTATATCATGGTTACAAAAATTTCAGGTTTGAAGGAAGGTCAATAACTTTTTGCAACTCTGGGTACGTATGGCAAGTAATTTAGCACACTCTGAACACGCAGGGATATGCAGCAAAGCACGCATCAACGAGTAGCGTCTGCTTGAATTCGAGGCTAAATTCTGTGGCTTTTCCTCAGGCTTTTTCCTTTAACGCCTTAATTTCCGACTGTTTTCGCAAGAAGATCGTGCGTTTATCGGCTAGCAGCAAGTAAGGTCTATAAAATGATCTGTTTTAATTAAAAATGTCTTGAATAGGCAATCCTAGCTGGCGATATGAAAATCAAATATGGCCATTAAAAATTATTGCATTGCTGTAAATCTTAGAGGTCATTTTGCAGCACTCGAAATGTTCTATAGTCTATTTAGAAGGACTGCTTACCTACTTTCAGAAGCATAATTCAAGAGGGTCTTGATAGTTGTGGAGGGTCAGAAATTTATGGAAACTGTAATTAACGGGGAGTTTATTAAATTGGGGGTTTACTAAGAGCTGTCATTACGCATGATTGAGAAAATGGAATGCTTTAAAAATGCAATGGTTTTCTTTCCAATCAACCTCCTCCACATGGCAAACCCGACATGAAGTGACAAAAAATGCCCGAAACTACAGTTAATCCTCTGAACAAAAAATTGGACGGGCTTATTAATAAGCTTAATAAGGCCTGGGAGTCAGAAAAAATCCAGAAAATTCAGAAGCATCCTTGTTGTATTAAACACCTGAGTATCATAAAAAGTTTGGTTGAAATGCGATGATTTAAGGTTTATTACAAACGTTGCACTTCCCAGAAATTAATTGATAGGAAAAAACAACACGTCCCTGGCTAGATCTTTGATTCACTTAGAAATTTAAGAATCTGTCTTTGCTGTTTTAAAAAACTAAAGAACCGGTATTTTGTAGATAGAAAAGTTCATTTCCAACTCGGACTCCACGATAATTCTTTTATTGGCATCCTGCTATGTCCTATGACCTGATTTATTTTCAAAGTGCAATAGCAATTCAGCTTTGCTATTCAGATTATCATGCATGTTAGTGCACAGTATGCCTAAGTCATTGTTTCAGTCTGTTTCTGATATTCAAAATATGATAAAAGCTCTCTATTCTCCTTTACCTTATTAAACTTTGCATAGGGATATTTTTTACCATGGTCATTTTGTCGCACCCAGTGATTTAAAACCAAATCATCATCTCTTGATGGATTACCAAATGGAGCCCAGATCCAAGGACGTACTTTGCTTCTTCCAATTTTTGCTTTCGCTTGCTTATAACCTTGTGTAGTATCAGAAGGAGTGAGAGATGATGGATCTCTGCAAAAACATACAAAATTAAGAAAAACAAATTAGTCACTCAAGTTCCAAAGTTGAGGTCTGCTCCAGATTAACAATTGCATGGCCAAGAGTTATATAGTCGAGAAATAACGAAGGACTGTATTTCCCAGACCAAGATAAACTGAACAGGGGCCCATATAAGATTTTAAACAATCAAAGTAGCATAAGAATGTTGAACTAGCAAAGATGATAAGAGGTATGTCTTTCATCACATAAAAAGTCGTCTGACTAAGAAAATATTGAATCCAACCAAAAGAAAGTATTGATAATGGCAAATTATGTTATATTCATTGAAAACAAAATATCAACCTTTGATCACTATACAGAAGAGCATATAGCTCTCGATGCATGCCCTCTGGACGTCTGAAGGTTGGATCAGTTGACCGCCTGATTTTTTTCTGAAAAAATGAAATAATACACACAAGATGGTTATTAGTTTGAAAAACATGGAAAAAATTGGTCAGTTTAGGTTGATGTGTTATATTACAGTAACAAACTAATAGAGTATACGATATTTGGTAATAAAATTAATTTCCTACTATTCTTCATTAATGTCTATGAGAACTTTGCTTTCTCATCTTTGCACTGTGATCATACAAAACAGGCCTCTTACAAAACAGAGCAACGCGTATTTTACTGACTCCCACCGTGGGAATCACCTTGCAAGCCAACGTTGGAGAACAATAGATTACATCATCAAAATCTTCTTGATGTTTTCTAATTTCCACGGAGAAATTTCTAATTATGTACCTGAACCCCCCTTTTTCGAGGCGTAGATTTCAAAAATAAAAAATCAAAATTCCCGCTGGAGACTCCTTGGTAGAGAAATTAGCATTTTCTTCATTTTTTCACCCCCGATCGGGGGAAATTTTCTCGATAACTTTGGAAGCATTTTTCCCCCGATCGGGAGAAATTTCCCCCGATCGAGGGAAATTTTGCTTATATTCCTAGCTGAATTATAGCAGAAGCAGGCCTGGCCTAGGCCCTAGCTATAGTTCCCTCTTTTACCAACCCTAAATACTTACCTTGCTCTGAATAATGGCATCCTTAGATGGTCCAGTCTGTTGATTATTATCTAATTCGAGGATATCTCTGACATCAGTCATGATTATTTAGCCCATAAATTTATTTCACCAGTAAAAACTTTGAGCTTTGAAAGAGCTTGGTTAATGTTCACACCTTGAGACTTGCGTTCGCTAACATTGAATTGAATTGATGTTGTTATTGTTCGCTTGAGCCTGAACTGATCACACTGATCACTGACTGATCTTAAAATAAAGTTCCCAGCGCTATCGATTTACCCCAAAATGTGTAATAAAATTCAAAGTTTGGTTTAAAGTCAGATAGATATGGAAAATTCCCTGCCTACATTGAAAAACATAGGAATGGCACATTGAAAAAGTGAAGAAATCTTCATTTGTCCATCAAGCAGCAGAGAAATGTCCCTTACAGTTTTAGAATTTGGTGTGTTGTAAAGACATGTATGCGAAGGTGATGCAGCTCTAGCACTGTGATATTAATATGACATCCTTTTGAAGAAAATCTTTGCACCATCGAGAAATAGTAGCTATCTGAGAAAGAAGAGAAGAAGGACGTTAAAGCCGCGTGATTAAAAGCTGCTTGCAATAAGCACATAATACTACACTGACTGAGTATGTCTTTAATATTCAGTTAATCCACCTAATCTTAGGTGCCTAATTAATCGGATGGAAACGGTGGGGGTTGACAGAGCATTCAGAATCTGAATGACGGGGAATAAAACAATAAATAAAAGCTAATGCAAGCTGTTTATTCATCTCTGCTACTGCATAGGATCATGTCAATTTATGTACTGTGCAATCAACAAAGCTTACATCAGAAAATGAAATTCACCTTATAAAACAAACATCTCACCTGTAGCAAATAAAGTTCCAGAAGTTTCAGAAAACTAACAGCTATTTCAAGGAATCGAAAATGAAGGTATTTATTAGGTAAAGTTAGACATTGATGAGACTATGAAACCATTTGCTCAAAACCAAAAGCACATCCCTCATAACATCACTTAAGAAAACAAGTAAAAAAAGAGCTCAAAAACTTTGATTACCAAAAAAGAATTGTTCAGTCAGAATTCGTGTGGATATGCGATGTGCCAGTAAGGCCATCAAATCAAGTGAGTCAGACATAACAGTCCACCTTTTGATAGAGCATGTTTCTATTCAGTGCTGAGTATTCATTTGTATTAATTAATGCAACATTCATTGGTACATAAGTTGGCAGTATTCTCCTTAAGGCTTTTGACACTTTCAATCGTGCAATCATACTGAAAAAGATGGAACTTTAGGACACAAAAATCTGTCGAACAGATTGCAATGCTGTGAAGTTAATGAAGTTAATTAAAGCTCTCCAAGTTTGAAGACGTTTCATGTGGTGTTCCACAAGGGACCTGTCTAGGGTCTCTTCTTTTCATCTTGTACATAAACGAGTTTCCTTTGATATTGAACCAGTCAGATGTTAATATATACGCTGATGACACTAACTCGTCTTTTTCAGCCAAATCCATCCCTCTAATAAATAAAAATGTAAATGACGACCTTGACATTCTTAAAACGTGGCTTGCAGCGAAGAAGTTGTCATTAAATGTTGCCAAAACCGACAGCGTAAAAATTGGCAGCAGGCAAAAATTGAAAAATATTCCACAAACTAATTAAATGAAGCCGTCTCTTGTTATAGATGGTGAAAAAGTTTCAGTAATTGAGGATGCTAAGTACCTTGGGGTATATGCAGATCAACATTTCACATGGAACGTAAAAATAACTAATATGATCAAAAAGCCAGAGGAATGTTGCGGTATTGCCAACAATACCACAAGATACAAATACTGCAGACTATTTACAAAAGTCTGGCAAAGCCATAATTTTCGATATTGTTGACCAGTATGGGAGTTTGCGGACTCACTGTAACAAGTCAGTGTTATCCGATAAGTTAAATGTGTTAAGCTGTGACCTTGCATCATTTATGGCGCTAAACATCTGTATGAATTTCCAGTTATTGTTCGCGTAAAGTTTAAATTGTTGAGAATATATTTGTAACAGATAGTTGGTCGACAGAAAAGATAGGAATCAGTCGCATTAGATTGTAGTCTATTCTCTACTGGGGCTTTGGCCCAGGGCCTTGCCTCAGGCTGGATTTCTCTCTCTCTCACACTCCATCGAAAGGACCACGCATATACGCTACATCACAGCAAAAGACAAGCTTCAAAAACTACAAACCGTAGGGCTGGTTATCTGCAGTGGCTGAAATGAATATGACTTGAGCAGAAGATCATCTGTATCTACTGTAATCCCACTGTAATTAGAAGGACATGGACATGACCATGTCTCGAGCAGCACAACATCTATTTCTAGTAGGTTATCTGCAGTTGCTGAAATGAATATAGCTTGAGCAGAAGATCATCAAGTTTTAGAAATAAAGTTTAAAAACAAAACAAAAAACAGAATGATTGATTTCAGTGTTGTGCTAGTAAGGTTTGAAAAAGTATTTGGAATGGCCTAGCTTTAGCACGATTTTATCAAGATAACACTGACTATGGGTGGTCGAAAATTTGACATTTGGTTATTTGAAGCTGAGCGAGCTTTGCGTTGCTGAAAGATCCAATAGATATGGAAAACAATAATGGATACAATATCCGGGTAGTCATGCGAATGAAAAGATAATATGTCCACCGATGTGTAAAAGGTACTTTTGGCCTTAAAAATGCTTGTAGACTGTTATGGGTGCTAGGATCAATATTGGGGATGGGCTGAAACTTCAGCTCATCAAATTGTCCGTAACAGGTACGTACTTCACAGAGAATGTGACAAAAAGATGCACATTGTAAAAATGGTAGAAATCGCAGAGACGATTGCCAAAAGAATGGAAATTCGGAAAATGGTAACATTGGGGGTAACCTTCTTATCGAGCCCCGTATAGAAATTGTGGTAGAAAATCCCAAAAGAATCGATTTCTAAACTTTGGAATATGAAGTCATTTCTGAAAGCGAGGCCAACGGTTGCGATGCTGACATCAGATGTTATAATAAATTCGAAAGTGAAAGCAAAAGATGAACCTATGATTCTCCACGAAGTCTACCAGCTCTAAGAGCAGAATTTTTAAAACCTAGAAATTTACCATTCTTAGAATGGCCCAAAAGAATACGTAGAAAGTCTCTCGAAAGCCTACAGAAAAGAATATTAGCTACTAGGCAGACTTTCGAGTTCTATCGTTCTTCCACCAATGTGGCTTTCAAGTTATTTTGTTCAACATGTTGATTTGTCAAGAAAGAATAGCTATTTGACAAAGTTATCGGAGGAATAATTGTCAAACGAGCTCAAAGTTTAAGAAGAAAATTTTCTCAAAAACTTATCCGTGCAAGACGCAAGAAAGCTTGAGCAAGGGGTGAGTATTCTGGGGAAATTCGCCTTTCTTTGGCCATTTTAGTTTGTTTCTGTTACAAATTAACCTCCGTTCTACAATTGATGAATATAGATGTAACGTATGCTCAGTCATGTAACTTTGCTCAGTTATTGAAAGAGGAACTCTCAATTTAAAAATGGTCTCGAAATATTTCTAGAGGAACCCTTGAGCGCTTAATGTAATATCGAGCTGCCTAACTTTCTTATCAGTGTCTAACAAATTACAAAGCATTCTTGGTGTTTGGTAAATAAAGGTGTCTAAAAATATCACTTTCTGACACCAAATTTCAGTGTCGTCAAGTTGCTTTTTTTAAAGAAAATCCGCACTATGGAACATCACAAATATTTGGCATTAGCAGACACTCTCTTAATAATGAAAATTTTATCGCTGTTCTTGGGAAACTTCAAGAAATAGCTACTGCTTGTTATAAACAGTACCTTATTCTTATTTTTGTTCCATTCTTAGGCCACTTTGTTGAAAAGAAAAACAAAGAAGATACCGTATACCGTAACGAGAAGGAATGTCGTTGAAATAGAGATAGAAATTGACAATCTTTGAATCTAGAGTTGTGCCGAGAGTTGACCATATTTTACGGATTCCATTGCTCTAAAAAAGCTATTCTTATCAAATAGAATATGTTAAAATATATTGAGATATCTTTATCTACCTATTCAACTACTTTCGTATTTTTGAAGAAACTCATTCGCACGCGCACACAGAAAATTTTCTCTGTATTATGCGCATGTGCATGTCATTTAGTTTGTTGAAACCTTGAGGCAAACCCGATTGCTGGCCAAACGCGCCGGAAGCAATTTGGGGCGGCGGGGGCAGCGGCTATGAAAAGGCACTTCAAAGTCTATTGTCTACCTTTCTAGCTCTAGTGATAACAAAAAGAGGTTTCTTTATTATAGATTTCCATTTGAATTGATAATTCTAGCAACTCTTCTGCCATCAAATCTAATTAAATCAAGCAAGAAAATTGGACCAGTTTTTTCTTGGCATCTCCGAAATCTTCCTTGCTTTCCGCACTTATCCAGCACTCTCTATAGTCGTCCTGGTCAAAACAACTGATTATGAATGTCTTCAAGGCTTCTTGGAGTGGCTCTCTTCTTTTTGACACTGCTTTTTTCACAGCTCTTATTGATTCCTGATAGATTTTCTGTCGCCAGAAAAGACAGTAAAACTCCTCGTCTGAACGGAGCTCTTGCAGACGAATGTAAAGCTGTCGATGCTTGTCAGGGCTTTGAACAACTCAGCTCATTATGAAGCGAAAAACATTTCAAAGATTACAAGGACAGCACAGCGCTGCCCCCGCTGCCCCAGCATCAGAGCAGGAAGGGCAGCTGACCCGCTGCCCCCGTTCTTCCAGCGCTTCTGTTGCTTAAGTTAGTACAACGTTGAATAAACGTTTAATAAACGTTTGAGAGTCTGTGTTCAAACTTTGGAGCAATCTCTCTTCCAGATACGTTTTTAATTTCATGTTAGCTACCATAGATCCATTTCTCAAGGAAGGATATCTTTGATCCAGGTCTAATTCTGATATGCATAAAAAAGAACAGCAGATTTTTTAAGTGAAAACGTGTGTCCAAAATGTTATAATCCAATGCAAAATTTTGCGCTTGTTGTGACATTCTTGTGACATTCGTTGTGACATTCTTCTTTTTACATATCATTACTGAAAAATATCTAAGAAGTACAAGTAGCCAAATATACTCGTATCTCATAGCGTAAGAATACGTTCTTCTGTTTCAAGGGGCTAGGCAATGCGCAAGTCTTTTATCGCGTCTGTGGTCATGAACATCTTCCGTGAAAAATTCGTTGCTTCGCTTTTAATTTTATTGCTTATACAAAATTTCTTCTAAAAAGGGAACTCATTGGAAAGAGAACTCTGTGTTATTTCTGATAATTACAGGACGACTTCAATATGAGCTTTTTACCTATTCCATTTGTTCATTTTTTCTTTGAGTATTGATTTATTCGCTGCAGTTTAATTCTTTTCGTCCTATTGATTTGCTATTGCATGTAATGCTTTTACAAAGGGCCATAACCATCTTCAGTTGAATCATTTTTGAAATGGCGATAAGGATTTTTGGTGACTTAGCGTCAGACAGGGTTGCCAGCGAAATTTCATGTTTTTGGTCAACACCCTGCTAAGCGTGAACGCGTAACCAGACCATCGTAAAACGCCAGAACATTATCACTTAAGTTTGCAGGTGGAATCGCTTACTTTTCATGTGGTCAGCTTTGGGCTGTCCAACAAGCTGCGCAACAGGGTCATTTAACACATTTCCTTTTTATCGAAATATTCACATAAATCTTTGAAAGGTAGGCTACTTGAGAATGCTAGCCTTTACGCTCTATTGGCGTCCAGTACTATTCTTATTGAAGAAGAAGGATGGAGTGGAGTCTCATAAAAACAATTCAATAAAGGTAAACAATTACTTAACGCCTCTTGCTATACTCAAAGTAATATAGGGCAAAAATGCAAAACGTAGAACATCAGCTATTCTGAGTTTCTTAAACTTTCAACAATTTTCACTCATTTTAGACCTTCTGTTTGGTTTCATTATTTTTTCCTTTACTTGCTTATTAACATAATAAAGCTCAAAATGATGATGCTGCAAAGAATCTTGGACTAAATAAATTGATTAAGTTTGATCAATCCAATCTGAAGTGAACTGCAAGCTCATTAATCAATTTCAAAGTTACTCTCTCTGGGTCAACCGGCTTTCCATAAAAGTAATTACAATTCATGTCATATGATGTACAATTTGTGTTTGCGTATTCCGTACACAGACAACCAATGCTGGTAAAATATGGTGTTCAGTAACTATGTATATAAACAGAAGGTCCAGAAAGTATATTCATAGCTTTTAAATCAGAGCTTGGACATTCTATACAATTCAAATATCTGTAATATGACGATCATTTTAATAACTTAATGCAAAGAATAAGCTTCAAAATTTTAAAGTATTGCTTAAGAAATTGTAGATTTCCTTTGAAATGCTACAAGGGGAAGACGAATACTAGGTACAAAACTGAATAGAAATAGGCAGAAAGCATTTCAATACACACGATAGAACACAAGAAAAGAAGATGAGGATATACAGGCCTCCGAGAACGGCTTTTGTTAAAAGCTCAAGATTTTTAATAAATTTGGAAACAATGGCTATCAGATGAGTTGCAGTTGCATGAATTAAGCTGTATGATATTGCAATCATCTCGTTTTTAAATATTTGTGACACTAAATCTCTGTTTAAAGTTATGAACTTTTTGGTGATTTAGCTTCCAGAACTGTCTTTAGACTGTTTTTAGTTGTTCATCCGCTCTAAGAAAGGTTATTGCTGATTGTATTACTTCATTCCTAACTGCACCTTGTGTCGTTGTCTGTTCTCATTGTGGTGACAAACTAATGGGTATTACAAAACTGCAAGAAACAGCAGAAACATTTCTAGACATACCGCTGCTTCTTACAATTTTGAAACTTTGTAGCTCCTGCTCAAAGACTATTCAATGTGTAGTTCATAATTCATAAATTGAGAAAATTTTGCATAAGAAAACAAAGCAAAGAAATGAAGAAAATGCATTTAGAAGTTGATTTTCAAAAAAACAAATGGTTTGGTAAGTAAGAATTAACAAGGGCCCAAACTACTCGGGAAATTGTGAGATTTAGGCGCTCACTACTTGGGAAAGCATTGGGCCTACTGGGGAACTTTCCTGAGTAGTAGCACAGTCAAAAAATGCCATGGCATATTACTCTCTTACTTATGTGTTGCCAGATTCTTTCTAAGAAATTGAAGAGGGCACAAAACATGCATTTATTTATGATAAATGAAGTCATTGTTCAAACCGTAAGAAACATAGAAACCTTCGAAGAATATAAACCCCAACAAAACCCATAGCATTTCTTAAGGATTTTTCACTGGGCGACAAAACCCAGGCGCGGATCTAGAAGCAAAGACCGTGGCCCTGGCAGGGGTCCAGGGGGCGGAGCCCCCGGAAGCTCGTGATATTTTACTATCTGTGAGGCCTTAAATGGCGCAGGATTCTGAAAATTCTCCCTTTGCATCTTAATAGAAAATCACAAGAAATACACATCCTTGCATATCGCTCCAGAAAAAATTTTTTTGAATCATTGAAAAGGGATTTCTTGAACCATTGAAAAGGGCATGCCATTCCTTGCTACAGAAGCTACAGAATTTATATTTGACGCAAGCAAAAGCAACATCTATTCCGTTATGAGTTTTCCTTGTGCCTTGTCGCCCATTTTTCTAAATTTTTATGTCCAGGGCGACAATTTTGGTGAACTGGGCGAAATTTAGTCGCCCAGTCATACAGTTAAAAAGTGCTTTGACAAAACCTGATTATTTTTCCTTGATTCAGTTCAGAAGGTAAGCTAGTATGCTTATTCAAGTTCTGCTCACAAACACAAGGTCAAACAGAGAACTTAATAATTCATTTTTAATTATATTTCTGTCAATAAAGGATCATTGTTTATTTTATTATGAGATCAATAAGACCCAGCCTTTTATGGTATTAACAAATATATTACTACAGCTCAAAGAAGATGTGCATCGCCACCATGTAGTAATAATGTGCATAATATGCACAATAATATTGAAAGTACGTGGGTCGTACTTTTCAGAGATCAGCAAATGTTATACGTAAGGCAACACGAATATGGAGTATTCATCAACAAATTTTAGACGCAGAAAATGACCATCCCGTGGCACTTAACAAAAACCTACCCTTGAACATGATTCTGCTTAGGACAACCTAGATGGCACTGAAATAACAATTGGGATATGTTGATGATCGGTACAAGAGATATTGTTACAGTCAAAGGTAGACCCAACGAATACATGAATACCTTTTTTTCTGTGGTTTCGACAGCAAGGGGCCCCCAGCAAGGTACCTTTGAGCAGGGCTGATGTCGTTCTCTTAATGCCACCAATCCTGCACATGTGAAGCTATAATAGTTTTTATGTTTTTTCACTTTGTATAAATGCCACTTCCTCCAACCGCTTCATATATTTGTTTAAGAGAAATAATTGCAGCTGGCATTTGGTGAGAATGACATATACGTGTATGCGTAGCCAGCGCACATGAAAAATGAAATATTTAAAGTTATGCATAATATTAACCAGTAAGATTGCATTGCGTATATAAGAACCACCATTGTGTTTTATATCGAACTTCGAGTAGCACTTCTGGACAAGGCAATTTTCTTCTAAATTTCTTTGCTTCTGTCACAACTCGAGAACAATATGTGAGGCATAATTCAAGGTATTTAAATCCTGTTTAATATGAACACATTCCCCGTTCACAAAAGAGTATAGCTAGGTGACGAAAAACTACAGAGAAATCGAGCAGTTCAAGAATGAATGACAACCCATTTATAATATAAGCCACATGTATGTAATTTTCAATTTGTTTCTCTTGTTTATTTTCAGCAATATAGTCAATATAGTTGAACTTTTTTTGTAAGCTGACAATAAAGCCACAATGGTGCTTTGATTTATATAATTTAACATCCCTTCAATTTGATGCAGCCCGTTCAAGCAACTTGAGTAAGTTGAAAAAGAGGGTTAAATTTTCGACACCCGGTAATCTTAGAGCTCAATGAATAACCGAGCCGAGGTTACCCATCTAGGATAGCAGGACATTTTTGCATACATGCTCCATGCATATTCAGGAAAATCATTTGCTTCCGTGCAAAATAAGCTCAACTGTGGAAATGTCATATAATTGATGAAATTTCCGATCAAATGTCACAAATACTGACGAAATTTCTGGCAAAAGTCTAAATTCAAATGTCTAAAATGCAGCTTTGAAAAGTCAATCTAGTTACCTATAATTTTAACTTCACAAACAAATGTTATATTCAGTCTTCTGGCAGGGCAGTATTGTAAAAAGATAATGCAAAATAAAATATACTAAATTAAACTAGAAGTTCTTCTTCTAGTTAAGAAACCTTAAACATCAAATTCTTTGAATCTTTTATTCTAAATTACGGGTCTAGGAGGCCCATAAAACTTAAATAACAGAATTTCGCTACAAATTCTTAGTTCCTCGTTTTAAGCCTTCTTTACTCATGATTGCTGCCATTTTGGGTATTGTTCTCTTTTTTCTATTGGTTATAAGGCTCTTCCCAACCCTCTCAACAAGGTTCCTTCCCGTGCAGCAAGAAAACAGGCATTTGCCAGTGCATTGCAAGTAATTTGGGAGAGCTTGGCGTCTCAAAAATTTTGTTTTGACGTCATTATGACATCATAATGAAAACTTGCCATGACCTTTGGTAAAAATCAACCTCAAAAATCAGAAAGTAAAGATTTTGTTAGTAATCATTCACCTTGCAAAAATCAGGCACTTGGCACAACATTCCGACAGACAATGTCAAGTAACCGTTACTATTTTGAAGATTTTTTGGCAATTTTGTAGCGAAAAGATCGCGAGTATGGAAGCTTAACATCCATGAGAGAAAAGAACAGTTACAAGAAAAATTTGAGGGGTTGGAAAGAGGCCCTCCCTTTTTGGTTGGATTAAGTGATTAGAAGTAGATTGTAGCGGCTTTTTTAAGACGGTCTTCAGTAAAGGAAGAATAGTGAGGGCCAAGCTGAATTTGACGCACGGATGTTAAAGTTGACATGGAACATTATCAATCTCAGGAGCACAATGAGAGCGAAAACCACAGGCTAATGAAGATCGTGTAAGCTTTAAAATAACGCGCGATTCAGCAATAACTCTTGCTAGATTAAATTTCAAACAAACCCTTTTACCTTTTTCTAGACATTTTCATGGTTTTCCTTCAGAACATTTACTACTTTTCATTGAATATTGCAGGAAGACCATAGAGGATGTTTGTCTGAAGCAATATTCGCATACTGTATTTACTATTTACTTTTTATCCCAAGCTCAACTTTAGTGAACTCTTTTTACATATTTCCCAATTCCGTTTCCCCATGAAAAACATGTATAGAGACCAAAAAATGAATCTACATGTAATACTGCATCATGCCTGATAATTATCAATGAAATTCTTTGCATTTCCTTGCTAAGAACAGGGGTGGCGCTAGGCTTTGCCCGAAAAGGGGGCTAGTCTCCCCGACGAAGGGGTTTACTGTATAACGTAACGGTACTCTTATCTATGCTTGACCAGATTCCTTATCTTCAGGTCGTATTGGTCTTTATTGGTTCACAACGGTTCATAGCTCTGAATCTATTGACAACCATTTCCAGATTGATTCTGCTTCCCATTCCAGGGGCAAGTTGGCCGATAAGTTGGCTGAGGGCCGAATTAATGAACACCGACGGCGCGCAGCCACAGAGGGGGGTCTGGGGTACTCCCCAAGAAAAATTTGAATTCTGGATTCGCTTAGATGCGATTTCCAAGCATCTGGGGGCATAATTTCCTAATATAATCACTAATTTCGCACAGGAAACGCTATGCATCGTAGTGCAACTAACTGTCGCAATGTCGCATTGAAGTCAATTTTGGCGTTTCCTCCATAAATTGATAATTGCCGATTTTTGGTTGGTTATTAAAAAACAGAAAGACCGGATCCCTAACGCCTAAAACTCTCAAGGAGATCCTATATCATTACTGTACGCAAGTGATTCTTTATTAGACGCATCGAGTTGAAATTTCTCTTGAATTCAGCTTAAGAGACAGGCACTTAGACGCTCTACCTCAAAAATGCACCTTTTAGATGACTGGGCTTCATTTTCCTTCTTTCATTTTAACAAACACGTGAATATTGCAACTTCACGGTAGAGGGCGCCTTTTTAAACATGAAAAAGGTCTGCAAAGGCTATTACTATTTCTCGTCAAGAAAGTTAGGAGATCGATGTTATGTTGGGCTGAGCGATCTTAGATCTTCCTTGCATAATAGTTAGATTCCTAGTGCCGAATCTCCCCTCAGATTTCATCAACTTAATCAACAACCGGAAAAGGAGTCAAAGTGACAAAAAGAAGTCACCCATCGGCCCCGACAACGGTAGGATTTTCCCCGATGAGGGGGCTAGATTTCCCCGAGTAGGGGGCTGTAGCCCCCCTAACCCCCACCTGGCACCACCCCTGGCTAAGAACATCTGCTTTCGGAATATTCATCTTGTTTTTATGCCTAGTCCGAAATTGCCAGTATTTTGGCAGATGTTTGTAGACTTATTACACGAGTCCTAGTTATCGCTAACGGCTGACGATCGAACTCAAAACCGCTCAAACCTCTTTGAGCAAACAGCTGATTGGTTGTTGTTGTTGTTGTTGCTGTTTGCGAAGAGAGAGACTCATGGAATAAGTCTAAGAATTTCGGCCGGTACCAGGGTCCAATCGACTCGACGGTTAGGATTCGAGGAAATTCGATTTGAGGCCTTGGGACGAGGTTTGAATATCTTCAGATCTTAATAATTAGTACCCAGGCTCGTTTTCTGCCTGTGACATCTTCCTTCCTCCTGACGTCCTATTGCCAAAACAGCCCATTATGAGCGGAAACTGAGACCCGTGAAATAAGTCTAGCGCATTTTAGTGCCATATTTAAAGAAGCAACTGCACAAAAAACACAGACCCTAATTTTTGACAAGGTACTAATAAAGCGATAGAATGGCGAAGAGAGGACACGTGTGTCCAACAAACAGGTGCCAGACCTTTGCAACCGAGGAGCTGCTATTGTCACCTGAAAGCGGATCTGAGCCTCCTTGCTTTTGCTTCCTTCAAAATTGCGATGCTGACGTTCATACTTTGAGCAGTGTCAGACGATAAAAGCTTTAAGTATGCCTGAAAACGTTCCCGCTGTTTAACGAAATTGTTAAGTTTTGCACTCTCAAAAAGGCGCTTCAAAGAATCTTTCTCTAAAATTCTAAGATTAATATGTAATAAAAATAATGAACAATAATTTAAGCATTAATTTCTACTGATAGTATTTAACAAGATTTCCGCAGTTCCTGTCAATTATCCATCCAAACCACAGCCAAGGAAACGAAACTTTTGGCGAGAAAAAGCCCCTGTCGCGTTTAAGACCAGTGTAGCCATGAAAATGTATTTTAGACACTGTAACATGTGATATGTTTTCATTCATCTAAGAATGGAGACTAGAACCTGAATTTTTTAGCTTAGAAATCTTGGCAAAATATTTGTACTATTCTTGGAGAAGACTGAATGTACACAAAGATTTTATTGGTAAGAAACTCTTAATGTACCATATGTACAGAAAATTGTACTATGGTCCAGTTGAAATTAAGAAACTAATAAGAAACTTTCAGTTCTAAAGAGTTGTTTAGAACTTTTCAGTCCGGAAATTGTCACGAAAACTCCCTATATGCCTTCTGATTTTAGTAAAATTTATAGGACAAATATGTTGTTAAAGCAGAACTGGAATTTTTTCTCAACAGATGTGACATATTTTAAGCATTCAGATGATTGAGCTTATTCAAGGAAACGGTGAGCAGAAATGAGAACAAGACTATGATATTCATTGTCGGATTAGAGAAATATTTGCAAATTTTTTATAGGTTTTATTTGGCTTTATTATTTTATTGGTTTCCAATTTGCTTAAGATATCAGTGGATCATAAGTTAACTTTAAAACCGTGAAGTGTGTTGATAAGGAAATCGGAAGTATAATTATGGATTCTTATGCCATTATTTTTGCATTTAGCTAAGAAGAATATTTCGGAAAACTTGTTCTTATGCGATTATTTAAATTATGGACGATGATGGGCAAATTTTGACGGAAAATTTTGCATCTCTTGCAAATGGGATCGCTCTAATGACCATTTTGGGACCCTCAAACTACTTTTCGTAGCACTGTGTAGTGAGGCATACACGCAGTTTTTTTATAAGCCACCGCTTATAAGCAAACAAGATGTAGAAGGCCTAAAACTTTAAGCAACATATAGTACCACAGGAAAAAAACCTAAGCAACTTTTTAAATTTCAAATAATTTATATCACTGCAAGCAATCGAGGATTGATCAACATTGAAGCTAGTTCCATTCATTTGTCGTCAAAACTTGCATATCAGTGGAGTGTTTCTCGTTAAGTGAGGCATTACATTGAGGGGTTTCCGTCTAACTTTCGATACAAAGTCTCTCATAGTAACAATATCAGCAGGGAGAATTTTTTCCAGTCATTTTATGTGCAATGTTAGATTTTGCTGTTTTTCTAGTCTCTTTACTATTCTTAGGGCAAAAAGATACAGTTATAATTAAGCAAATGCTAAGCAACTTTTGCTACTAAAAAGGTGGCCATAAAAGGTCCAAAAATAAGCAACTTTTGGAACTAGGGCCGAGCGAGGTTGCTTATAAAAAAAACTGCGTGTAGCTGTCGAGATTTTACAGATCCCATCACATTATCATTGTATCGTTATTTATTAATATTAAAGTGTCTGTGACACGAGTTTTGAAGTTTCCATCCACTGAATCTTATGGTGTGGTATTATATTTATTTGGGCAACAGTTTTGGCAATAGTGCCTCTCAAACTTTGAAAATTTGATCCTAAAAATTTCGTCGGATTCATTCGATTAGCAATCCATGTGAGAAGCCATTTGATTAATTTGACTTCATCAATCGCACAGAATATCGACAATGGAGAAACATCACTCCTCCACTATATACAGGAAACAAACTTTTAGCGGTCTCTATATACGTTGGGATTCGTTTAGTCGAAAACGGAGGAATATTAACCTCATACTCTCATAAATACACTTGTTCTTCGGGCTGTGTGATTTCATCTAAAACTCGCCTCGATTCTGAATTGGACAACAATAAGGGCTGTTGTTATTAAAAACGGCCATAGCATGGACGTTATTTCGGATTTTTCACGGTAGAAAATCACAATAATTTTGGCTGATAAAAAGTACGGCCCACAAAAGTGCCCTGTTTACATGAAAATGCCTTGGCTTGGCAAGTTTTCCTTGCGATCCGAAGATCAAACTAGAACGACAATAACTAAGTCTTTCGGTGGTGCCAACCCTAGGTTAGTTTTCAGCACTCGGAAAGTTCTACCATCCACTTGTAAGGACTGCGTACCTATCACACAAAAAGTTTGGTTATTTACGAATTTTCAAGCTGTGCGGTGCCAGGTACGTAGGTCGCACTTCTTAGAGATTAAGAGATAGGATGAAAAAGTATGCTCCTACTTTATACTTACATTCACCAATACAAATTTCGACAAAGGCGGGAAGCCACTCCGCAACGCTAGGCAACTACCCACCCTTAAGCATGATATTGCTATAGGACAACATTTACTAGATCACCTAGAGTGTGCAGAACATTATTGTTTACAAATAATAGGCAGAGCTAGATCCTTGTTTCATCTCAGCGTTTGTGAATCTGCTCACATCAAACCAAAAGGCCGGTTTTGTGTAGACAGAAAGTGTTTGTTTTCTCACCTGGACTCTTCAATTAATTTTCTATTGGTCATCTCGCTGACTTTGCCATTGGCATTTAATTGACAATGCCCATTCGGCTTCTCTTTCTGACTGGTGCATATCGAACCACATCTGGGTATAGGTCCCGCCTTATTTTATTGTTTTGCTCTGTTTCTAACGTTCGTATTCTGACAAGTGTCAGAGAAAATATTCATCATAATTTAGGTTATTATTGCAATAAAATTGTAGGAAGAATTGCCCGAAACGTTTCCGCTGTTTATTGCAGTTTTGAAGTTTTGTATTTCTCAAAAATTAGAATACAATTTGTAAAATTCCCGTGTACTAAACCACTGAGCCCCCTATTTGTCACTTTACAGTATCTGTAAAGGCTTCAATGTGATTATTTGAACTGCAGACTCTTACAATTGGCCCAAATATTTTCAATTGTTATCTTGTGCGAGTCTGACTGATTACAATCACCGACGAATGGCAACTCCATGATTTTTGGAGGTACTGGACAAGACCAGTAAAAATTTCGTGAATAGCTACATACGATCCATAACTCATGAAGAAGGAACTGGCTCTGCTTTTAGAAGGACTCATTGTAGTTTGAAGAAAGAGCACCTCTCAATTATAAGAGGGGCAAGTAAAAGATCTTGGGGACGTGCTCCTGGCTCTCACACTGTTCGTATTCCGTAAATATCTGATGTCTTTCAAAAAATGCTAAGAATTTTATTTAACGGAACATAAAAAACAAGAAAATACCTGTGGCGCAAAAGAAATTTGATTTGTATCCCTTTCTAACCTGTACTCCACAGAATATTCTCAACTTCGGAAGGGAAAGTATCCTCAGTATCTCCTTTCAAACAAAGGCATTGCCTTGGAAATAATGCAGGAAATATGAATGTACTGTAAAAGTTATCGTTTCTATATGACGTCATATTACTAACCTTTTCCACTGCTGCATAAGCATTCATAGATGTTTGCCATGACAACAATATCTTGAATCTAACTCGATGTACTGTTTGTATTCTTTATTAAACAGAAAATACTGCTAAATACAGACAATATTTTAAGACTCAGGGTTTTCTTAAAATTTAGGCTGTTTGAAATGATAACAGCAAATATGAAGACGTTCTAAATCTAACAGGGGGTGAATAACTCGGGTGCTTTAATCTTGGCTGCCGTGCTTTTGCTGTCTCTAATTGTATTTTCGCCATGCCAAATCTAGAACGCCATAAGAGCCAGTTTTAGAATAAGGTAGGCTTTTGTTCTATAAGCAATGGAAAATAATACTATTACATCGTTTAAGTCCTGTTACCTCACTTCTCAGCGCTGGGGGCCCGTAAACTTTGGATCCAAAATATGAAGGCAGCCTTTATAATTTATAACTTTTCAGTTGTTTGGTTATTGTATAAAACTAATTTGTATAGATAACGTTAGGTAATCAGCGAAAATCGTGGCAGAAATCGTATTACGTATATGATATCGTGAAAAACTTATAGACTTATAGTAGGTTCAACATTATTAATACATTTGGGGTCAAATATAAGGGGATCATAATCGCCGTCGCGATCAGGTGATGACACGATAATATTTTCGGAATTGGAATTGCTGTCGCAATCGCGATCCTTAGTCTGTAACATCGAAGACTAAGTTAGTGTCAAAAATTGTGGCTAAATAATCATTTTACTATAAGAAAGGTAATGCAATTGTTGTAATGTGCAAATATCTTATTAGCCAACTCTACAAAAATAGAAAAAAAACTATAGGAAAAATTTTAACTACACGACTTAGCACGGATACTGCATGAAGCCTACAGATTCTAATTTAAGTATGTGTACCCATGTCCTTGAAAATCCAAATTTGTCAGGTGACAGCAAACGAGCAAATATGACTTGATTCAGTTGAAGAACTTGTCAAAATCCAATTCTGACGCAAACAAAACAAATTTGAAGAAACGAAGCAAGATATGTACACTAATTGTTGAATCGCAAAAGTATTTGACTAACACACATGTCCTACAATATCATCGAAAGCTTAAGTTAATATTTTGAATTTGCTTTTCATGACTGCCACATTGTTCTTATCCGAGTTAAGTCATAAGGGAATCCTATAGGTTCAGTGATTTTGTCTTGAAATTAAGGCGTTTCTTCTTTCATTCTGTCACTGCACCAGATAAAAATGTGTTCCAAAGATATTGACCATTTAGAAGTTCAAATTGTCAGCCAATTTTATGCAAACCGACGAGGATTCGGACTTAGGCTACGTCCTCATATATACGGATATTTTTGAAAACGCAAAATTTTTTATCCTTTTTCGAGAAAATCTGCGTCCACACGATGTGCGCTTTTAAAAATATTTCTGTCCACACGGAAACGGAAAATTCAGAGAAAGCACAGCAACAATCATATTTTCATAAGCCTTTTTGAATGCGAAGTGTCATTTTTCTTTGTGTTGTTCAAATTAAGCGTGTCAAATTGAGCGCTTGACGTCATCGTTTTCGAAAAGTTGCATTTTCCCTGTGCACATGACAGAATGAAAACAGCGTTTTCGAAAATTTCCGCCCTGGAGAGCGTCTTCGAAAAGTTTCGTATTTTGTCACCGAAAACGCCGGCTACGTGTGGATGGAAGGGAGATGGAAGGATGCGAAGTAAATTTGCGTTTTCAAAAATATCCGTATACGTGTGGACGGATCCTCAGATGAAATTGACATCATCAAAATATTAGGCCTATAACAAGTGTGATACGTATACGGTATAGCTATGAAAAATTTGTCAAACTAAACCAATGCTCGCTTGTTTTTCAAAATTGTCCTTTATTTGTGGATTTCTATTTTCTCTTAATGAGCGCCTCTCTCCGATGAGCTCCCTGCGCGCAGGCGATCAAAGTGTCTGACTCTGCGCGCAGGCAGACTATCTTTGCAGAGAGTACGGTATTCCATCATTGTCGTATTAAATGTTCTTTATTGAAGCTGTTTCTTTTGATTTGAGTTTAGAGATATGTTGTTAACAACGCTCTGTGTTAGTTATATATATATAGATATGAAGCTCTAACTCATTTGTAGAAACGTTAGTTAGCATCTGTTGTAATTGCCGTCTCCCCACAACCACTCCACTAATAAAGAATTCACCTTAAATAGGCTCAGCCGATATTAGTTATTAGCTAATTGATAGATGTGCTGAGGGGAACTATGCTTGTATTTCAATTTGAGAAACATACTTTTGCACTTTTTTCTCTGTCTCGAGTTAAGACGTCTACAAACTTCAAGGGGGAAGACCAAAACTGCCGCCCACCATGGTTGGGCGGCGAAGAAAATTTTGGCTGCTAGACCCTCTAAAACGTCTATTTTAGTAATTTAGAATTGGCTCACCAAAACTGATATCGGTCATTGTGGGGCCCTACAAAACGTCACAGACCAATTCCCTGCTGGCATCAATTATTTCGTTTGGAGACGTGAACCACTTTTTTATGTTTTCAATACAATTTTGTAGTAACAAAAACCGTGTTTCAGTTTTATTGTATCGAGACAACTCCAGGTCATTTACTAGATTGGGAAAAGGGCCCACACAGTGGTGGGCCAATTTGGCAAAAATTGTCGTCAGTGGTGGGCCAGCTTGTGGGGCCTGGTGTGATGAATTCTTTATCGAAAGCTGGTACCGTCCAGCTCTTTATTAAACCCCCGCATCAATTTAATTATTGTCTTGTACCATAATTACAGCAGGCACTACTTGTGATATGACAGATGAAGTTTAGAAAATGTAGATGCCCAGAAAGTGCCCTTTAATCCAACAGTTGCTGCAGCTACAACAAATAAAAATCATTAATGTCATTTAAAGACAAGCTAGACGTTTAGCCGAGAACATAATTTCGCTGAAAGTTTGGTCACGTTACTATAGTGAATCACAGTATGAAAGACTACCGGTTATTTTTATGCGTGTTTTGAGAAGATCCTATTTTAATAAATCCACCATTGAAATTTTCCATCCACAATCTCGTTACGGTTCCTTATTGAGAATTATAGCATTTGTCAGGGCGGTAGATTCTGTCATCTGACCTCTGTTCTTATTCCATGAAATAGTTTGTAGGCTTGTTTCGGGATTTCTTAAGTCTTTTTCTTTTATATTCAGTAGGCAGGTGAAGATTGATCCTTTGTTATATTTACATAAATTTGCATAAGGATTATTTGATTTCATGCCGGACAACTTTAGACATCCTTTAGAATTATATATTAATTGAATGTCGACCTATTGAGAGTATAATAGTGGTTCAGACCCGAGATCCGTATTTACAATCCGCTTACAAACAGTGAAGCATAAGAACAATTTGCCAATAGGGCTTAAATCTAGTATTATCTCACTTTTACATCATTTCATAATACGTTCTGCAGGATACAAGACAGAGCGAATCCGTCGAAGAATTTCAAGATTACAATTAAGGATCAAAGAAATACATTCTCATTTCTCTACAAAAGATCAAATCGCAGGTAAACATACACCCAAAATTGTAAAACTTATGATGAAACTTTTCCAAGCTTTTTAGGCAATTTCTTGATGAGATTTTGTGGTAAAGTAACTTTCTAAGCTGTCTGAACAAGAATTTCTGACATTTTAAGATTAAATACTTTCGTTTTCGGTATACAGTTAATTGACCTTTTGATTGGAAATTATCGAAACGCATGCTCGCTAGCGAGGGACCGTCTTGTAAGAAACTTCAGGTTGAACTTCGTTTCCGAGGATGAAAATGAGTCTCAGTGTGAATCAGTTATCTATATACCAAACCTTTTAAACTAGCATATTCATGAAATATTTAGCTTATATATTGATACACAAAAGATTCAAATGCAACCAGATGAACTGACTGAGAAAACAGGGATTCTTAGTGGCGGGGCCTTACTCGATAAGACCATTAGATCTTTAACTTGACGCTAGAGTTTAAGGTAGCTAAGCGATATAGGGATTAAAAAAAAGGTTTGTTCTGTAGAAGGTTTATAGAAGTAAGCAAAAAACACCATTTTTAACCACACCCGACAAGAAAAATACTATACTTAAAAACATCATAAATGCGACGGCCACCATCACGGAAGTTTTCAAGATGTAGCTGCAATTCTTTCATTATCAAATAATTGTTAAAAAAGCGAAAAAAGAAAAGGTGGCCTATTTTCTTAAAAGTTTGATGGTCATTCGTGGTTCATCATTGACCGTTCGTTGGATTTTATGAGCCTTTAAAGTTTGCTAAAGAATGTCTAGCGTCGTTAAAGTTTGGCAAGGCCTATTTTAAGACAGTTTCAATAATGCATGTTTAAAATTATTATTTTGTTATAGAAAATGCCTTTGTTGTAATAAGTGCGAGCCCCTGCGAACCTCGGGTATCGGCCATGCGTGCGTAGTGTCATGGTATCCCCAACCTACTGAATAACCGCCATGGCAATCTTGGTGTCCCCACCGTTGCACATCTCCAACCGAACTGCACAGACATTACATGGGGTGAAAATTTACATTTTGTGGACGAAGCAGGAATTTGGGATAGCCTTAAATAGACGGGGAAATAGACATTTTCAAATTTCAAGAGTCCCAAAACTCAATACTGCGCATTTTCGAAATCAATACTGTAGAATGTGCGTACAACTGGACACTAAAATAGGCCCTGGTATACTGTATATGTAATATAAATGAAGTGAATGCAGCTTTAGGATAGACAACGATCACAAAAGAAACTATGCCCTGAAAACGCTTTTTCTGCCGTGAATGGATCTGCGTTTTAAACTCTTGATTGATAAGTTTAACAGCAAACCCTTTATTCCCTACAGATATTTCTTGAGCTTATATTGTTGCGCGCTTTGCCTTGAGGGCAAGAGGAACAGAAATGGTTTTATAGCTTCTCATAATGAATGATAAATTTTTTCTAACTGGAAATTCATGTACTTCAAGCCAACAAAGAAAAGTATTCCAACAGATGCCTAAAGAATGGTTACCCAAAACCCCCCAGTTTCCACAACTGCATCCTATTGATCCTATTGATACTATTAAAAATCCTATTGGTTTGACGCCATTTCTTTTACCCTCGCTTTTAATTGAACCCTTCATATGGTGCCTTTGAATAATCTAGCGCCAAAGCTGTGTCACTATACCAGTTGATGGCAGCAAAGCTTCTCGGGAATTTTCGAAAAAGGTAACTGCAGCTAGCAACGAAAGGTTTTTTAGTTTCAGTTTTGGGGGCAAGGAGACGAATTCTTCTGCAAGAAAACAGCTATACATAGATACTATATTAGTGTTTGACCCTGTCAGATGAAAATGTCTTTCATACTTATTCTGTAACTTCAAGGCATTAAAAGTTGTACTCATTCATAAAATAATTAGAAGTATTGGAAGTTCCGGGTTCAATTTTTGTTTGTCTCAGAATATGAGTTTTTTAAAAATGATTCCCACTACCCAAAGATAACAAGATAAAAAGCAGGTTGTCTTTCCTTTCCCTAGTTTCTCAGATACAATTTTATACATGAAACATTATGAAATACACGCAGTTTTTTTATAAGCAACTTCGCTCGGTTCTTGTTCAAAAAGTTGCCTATCTTTGGACCTTTTATGGGCACCTCTTACAGGGCCGTAGGAACCGGGGGGTTCAAATTATTCTCCCCTTCAATTATTTTGAAAAAATAGTATGACGTCATAAATAATAACCTCACCATATAATTTGCAGTTGTTCATCCCCCCCAATATTAGATTCCTCCCGACAGCCTTGTTATAGAAGCAAACTTTGCTTAGTAGTTGCTTAATTTTAACTTAAGAGCACAGAAGAAATTGTCGTCAGCAGCCTCACTCCCATGCAGAAGTCTCATTTCCATACTCGAATGGCGTTGTGCGTTGTTATACTTTCAGCGAATAAAGCTTTCGACTTAACGAGACGGCAATCGAATTTCGCGAGGTGTTTTCAAGTAAAAAATCACCCCATGAGATGTCTGTGCAGTACAGTGGGGGATGTGCAGTACGGTGGCGGATGTTCAGTACGCTGGGGGATGTTCAGTACGGTTGGGGGATACCATGATTGCCGTGGCGGATATTCAGTACGTTGGGGGGATACCATGATGCCTGTGGGAGGATACCAAGATTGCCGTGGGGAGGCATCATGATTGCCGTGGTGGATATTCAGTACGGTGGGGGGATATCTTTGAGTACGGTGGGAGATGTTCAGTACGGTGGGGGTAAAGTATGATCTTATCAACTAAATCATGGAAAATCAGAAACGGGGGCTAAATATTTCTGCTTCAGCAACATTCGTCGAACCTTTCTCCATTTCAAGCGTTGATCCTCATTTCAAGGGATACATGTGCGTCGGAGAATCTAGCAAGTGGTGTAATAATTAGGACATGTTTTTGACATTATAGCCCCATAAAAAGGCGGACATTCTTCTTAACCCTAATCCTACTGCCCCTTTTATGATCTAACATAGCTAGAGGGGGGAGGGGGTGTTTTCCACCCCTTCAATAAATTGTTGTCCAATAGAACAAGAGCATTCAAACTTGGCACAGGCATTTGCCAATGTATTAAGAGTAATGTTGGTAAATTGGGCATCTCCCACGTCTATTATGACGTCATTGTGAAATCATAATCAGAACATGCTTTGGATGTCAGTCAAAAATCAACCTTCCTTAATATCAATAGAAATCCGGAAATTTCTTCACAGTTTGTTGCTAGTTACTATTTTCTATAACTTTGCAAAGAATTAGTCATTTCCGATCAGACTTACTGGCAAAAATAGGCATTTATATGTGATTTGGCATGACCGCTTTCCACATAAGGCAATTTCACGTGACCTATTGTTATAATTATGGGGACTTTTGTGTATCAAATTGTAGCTTATACATAATGGCTTAAAGTCAGCCTCGTTTGGAGGCTGACATCCACCATACAACAGAACAGTTACAAGAAAAGCTTGAGGGGCTCCCGGTAGGATTAGGGTTAAATACAAAATTTAGGGCGTTTCTCAGCTCTCTCAAATCATAGTCAATAGAATAAACACGTGGCCTGGACGCCTATTGCTCGGTAATTGTGTGCATTGCAACGTCTTAGCAACACTACCCATACTGTAAAACCAATGGTAACAACAGTGAAGTGAAGTAAATGTACTACAACGTCCATTTGCTAAACAAAATCGCTAATGTCGGAAATATCAAAAAAAGTTCTTTAGAACTTTATAACACAGTTTTTTTTTACCTTAGAATAACTCGGCTCTTCCGCAGTGCTCAATCGCTGAGTCGATCCCGGTTCTGGGTTAATGATACTGGTGTCTGAATTAGCAAAATACCTCGACATTAATCAACCTCTTGAAAAATTAAGCAAAAATAACCATTTTATTTTTCGTCAATTTTTCTACAATTTATTGTAATTTTCATGGTTCTGTGCCACACCATTAGTATTCTTTTAGCGGATGAAAATTTCGACTTGTTGAGACCACAGTTATTCCTCCTCGATATTCGCATGGTGTTCTGGAGTAAAAGTAGCTACCAGGAAAAAGATGGAAATATTTTTAAAGCTCGTTTATATTCGCAAATACATGCGCCCAATAGCAAGTCCAACTTTCTGTACTTTTTGAAAGATTTCACATAAAAATTCATTTTTACAAATTCTCAGAGAACGGCCTAAGACAACGCAAACTTCCGATGCGAAGTAACAGTGCTCTGGAATAAATAAAACTAACGTTGTCAAAAACAAAGTCTTAAAAAACATAAGAAAATGCGTTGTAGATACGACGTGACGTTTTTTCCAAATTTTACCCTCATTGTGGCATTGAGCGAGTTTGGTATTTTTTCTGACTTGATGAAAACAACCTTGGGTAAAAAAAGGTAGAAAATTGGTGCTATTTTTACCTAAGAATAAAATTTTTATTAAATATCTTCGATTTTCTACCTTCTTATATGGATTTTGGAAAGAAATACACCCATGTTTTGAGAATTCAGAGGTAAAACCAATCCATATGGGCGGCATAGAGCTGGAGCGAAATTATATCAAGAACAGTACTATACCTCTCCGGGCTTTTTGGATTTGTATTTGTTTTCGTGTTTTGAGCGGGTTTTCTTTTTCAAGGCATGTTTACTTTTTCTAATGTTCTCTCGGTGACATTTGCCATTCAATATATAAGAAAATTAGTATATTCCTCAATATCGAAGCAAAAAGATCGAATACAATCGTACCGCTTGTCGTTTTACTTATGGTTTCACAGTACTTTCTTTGTTGCTAAGGCGTGGAAATGCACACTTTTCGATCCATGACTGAAAAAAGGAGCATTTACCTACAACACTATGCTCAGATGCTCTGTCTTTCTGGTAAATCAACGAAATAATTCCCATAAACCGGGGCGGCATATTTATACCATCCCTCTCATAGGCAGCGGACCTTGTCGTCCAAATCTCATTGTTACTCCCTACAATTTTATACACACATTGTTAACTCTTATAGTAATGGACAAAATCTAATCAGCTCGCTTGATTAGTTGCTTAATTTTAACTGTATCTTGACCTAAGAATAGTAAAGAGGATAGAAAACAGCAAAATCTAACATTGCGCGTAAAATGACTGGAATAATTTCTCCCTGCTGATATTGCTACCATTAGAGACTTTAAATTGAATTTTAAACGGAAACCCCTCAATGAAATGCCTCACTCAACGAGAAACACTCGGTTGATTTGCAAGTTTTGACTACAAATATTAAAAATTTTTTAAAAGTTGCTTAGGTTTTCCTGTGGTACTATACGTTGCTTAAGCTTTTAGGCCTTCTGCATCTTAGTTGCTGATAAGCGGTTGCTTAAAAAGAAAACTGCGTGTATTAATAAAACATTCTACGATAACTCTTGCCACTAGTTAGAAAGCAGTATACTCTACCCACAATCTAATCAGCAGCAAAATTTCCAGCACTTTCTTGGGCGAATTCTTTCTATAAATGGTCGCCCACCATACATTCATTTTCCTCTTTATAAGAGATTAAAAGTCTCGAACGGAGGAAAAATTAAGAAACTAAAGCAGTGGAAAGATTTTATCTTAGAAAATTTTTCACCTCATTCTGCGAAATGCATTCTTTGCGGATCCGGTCCGATTAGATGCGGATCCGATTCAGTGTAACGCTGTCTTTCTGTCTTTAAAGCGTTGTAGCACAAAAAAGAGCGCATGCGTGCAAGCATAGTACCTTGCTGCTACGGTTACTGCATATCCCTGTTTAAGTCAACAATTTCCAAGAAACAGCTACAGCTAGTTAGCTACAAGACCAATACTTATGAAAATATTCAAGAATGAACGAATGTGATGAAAATTTGCATGAATATTAATGAGGGGCAAGATGCTTCGATTTGTCTCCGGAAATTAAAAAGCTTCAAATTCAGTAATGCGTAATTTAAGCAAAAAGCAATTGAATCATGAATATTTCAATCTTTCCTTTGTTCGCTTTAACACATAAGTCCAAATATGCATAGCTATGCTCTCAAACGGCATATAAGCGCATCAGCTAATAAATTTTCAATGGTATGTGCAATATTCATAACACTGATAAATAAAACTGAACACTGTCAAGCTGTTGAATCCACATTCGTTGTGCCTCCCGAACCTAATTGGAACAATGATTGGCGTGAATTCCAAATCCAGTTGTTGAACAGTTTTGCGACTGGGCTTTTCCGAGATCAAGGGGGGTGTTATACAGAGTGCTATTTGGGACCCACTAGTCGAATGAAGAAGTGAGAATTAATCTGAATCTGGGGTAAAAAGTTTCTTATGAACAATTTTTGAAAACGAGGCTAATGGTTGAAAAGGTGTATTGGATTCGAGCATGACACCCAATATAAGATTTTCGTTTCGGATTTTCCAGATCATGACGGGTATTTCTCATTTTCTGAAATATTAAAGAAGCGATTAACTGCTAGTGCTGACTGTATTTGGCTCTGTTATCTTAGCTTATTGTTTAACAAATTGTGATATCCATGTGATTCCTCCCCAGACCAGATGGTTTAGGTCGACAAGTGTGACGAAAAGGTTGATGAATATACGCTTGGTCAGTGCTCATGGTTATACAAAATGTGTAAAACAGTTCCATTTGGGTCGCCAATTAATAAATCGTTTTTCAAATTCTTACAAAATTTGTTCTGTTTTGAGATCACACCATTTGTTTTATAATAGTACAGTCTTAAAGAATTTTTGACTCAAAATTGCTGAAATTTGAGAATTATTTAAGAATGATCCAAGACTCCGACTCAAGCTTTACTTATGTCTCTCTCCAAATCCAAGATCGATAAATTCTAAGAACAACTGAGTCCCGGCAAAATAAGGTATGCTTAAGAAGTTTGTTATTAGCTATAGATAAAATAGTTGTTAGAAATGAGAATTCTCTCTATTTTGTACTGGGCATTTTTTAAGGATTGTTAACTAGTGGGGCAAACTTGTGAAAAGGGGCCCAAAGTTCCGGTATTCAAAAAATGTTCCCTGTATAGCTTCAGGGCCTGTTCCCTGTATAGCTTCAGGGCCGTCCCAATAGAAATTGTCGAAGGGGGGTGGCCGTCTCGATTTGCCGACTAAAGTCAAACTAAAAACATCTTTCTGATTCATCAAATGGGCGTAGGAGGGTACTTAAATTTTGATTCACACAAGTAGAAAGGTGGCACTTCAGTAGAGCGTGCACCAACGGTGCACCCCATGCTCCCCGAAAAATTTTGAAGAACACTGAAGCTAGAATCGCTCTAATATTACTTTCGGAATTCTTAAAATGCTATTTTCTTGGAACTTAATCGTGGTGTTTGTACAGAATTCTTATGGTCTTTGAGTCGTACAAAACTTCAAAATTGTAATAAAAAGCCAAACATCTGTGAACATCTGAATTCTTTATGAATCCAAACGAGTGACTAATGTTATTGCTTGCTAAAGAGTCTAATTGATACTGCACAGCATTCAATGAATAGATTTCATGATTTATAAAATCTAATCAGCTCGCTTGATTAGTTGCTTAATTTTAACTGTATCTTGACCTAAGAATAGTAAAGAGGATAGAAAACAGCAAAATCTAACATTGCGCGTAAAATGACTGGAATAATTTCTCCCTGCTGATATTGCTACCATTAGAGACTTTAAATTGAATTTTAAACGGAAACCCCTCAATGAAATGCCTCACTCAACGAGAAACACTCGGTTGATTTGCAAGTTTTGACTACAAATATTAAAATTTTTTTAAAAGTTGCTTAGGTTTTCCTTTGGTACTATACGTTGCTTAAGCTTTTAGGCCTTCTGCATCTTAGTTGCTGATAAGCGGTTGCTTAAAAAGAAAACTGCGTGTATTAATAAAACATTCTACGATAACTCTTGCCACTAGTTAGAAAGCAGTATACTCTACTCACAATCTAATCAGCAGCAAAATTTCCAGCACTTTCTTGGGCGAATTCTTTCTATAAATGGTCGCCCACCATACATTCATTTTCCCTATGAAGCTCTTTATAAGAGATTAAAAGTCTCGAACGGAAGAAAAATTAAGAAACTAAAGCAGTGGAAAGATTTTATCTTAGAAAATTTTTCACCTCATTCTGCGAAATGCATTCTTTGCAGATCCGGTCCGATTAGATGCGGATCCGATTCAGTGTAACGCTGTCTTTCTGTCTTTAAAGCGTTGTAGCACAAAAAGAGCGATGCTCTCAAACGGCATATAAGCGCATCAGCTAATAAATTTTCAATGGTATGTGCAATATTCATAACACTGATAAATAAAACTGAACACTGTCAAGCTGTTGAATCCACATTCGTTGTGCCTCCCGAACCTAATTGGAACAATGATTGGCGTGAATTCCAAATCCAGTTGTTGAACAGTTTTGCGACTGCATTGCATTCAATGAATAGATTTCATGATTTGTTTCTCTGGGGAATCGTGGCTGGGGAAACGTCAGACCTTGTCAGAAAATGGAGAAAATATGGCATTTTCCCATACTCCCAAAAATGTTTATTGTATAACTTCGAATTGTAGCATGGAAAACAATTGCTGAATACTTCGTATATAGCTATTTCTTATTCTTCACATATAGAGTTATAAGCGACCAAGCATCAAGAAAGCAAAATCGTCAGTACATATTCAACGCCCAGTTAACACATGGTCCACAAAGACTTATTCTTTGGTGTTTAAGATCATTTCAGTCCAAAAGGGGGCCCATGTTTTGGGGCAAATAAGCTGTTTTTTTCTTAACTACTGGGGCACGAAGAAGTGCCTACTGGGGCAATTGCCCCCAAAACCCCCTTAAAAATGACCTGATTTTGTACTTTCTTGCAATTATGACGGTTTATGAGATGAGATGTGATGAGTGCTGTTCTTGTTTGAGATGTTAAGTCTCTCGGGTAATCTTTTTAAAGTCGGCATTCGTTTGACTAAAATGATTTCGTTTGCAATGTTCTTGAGCTTTTGTAAAAGCTCTGTTTGCCAAGAGTCAAGGGGACTTATCTCAGAAAGTTTTTTCCATTGAGACAAAAGATTAATAGAAAAACGCTTGGATTACCTTTTTATCATAAGCAGCCGACAAGCAAGTGGTCTTCAGCATTTGCTCATTTATAATCGAGCATTGTCATTATTAAATTGTGAATAATTGCTACAATGACGCGATCGATATGAACAATTGTTAGTGTTTACACAGTTTGTTTATTCCACGTTTTCAAACCGTAAAGGAATTAAATAATGGATTTGTTTGCCTTTAAAATGCCAGGAGAGCACCGCAAAGTGAGCAATCAAGAAAAAAGTCCCATCGGAGAAGAATAAAATCATTCAAAACAGTTGATAAACGCAGATTGAATTAATTGGCTGAAGTCAAGGAAGGAGCATTTACGGAAGGATTTCTTGTAGAAGAAAGATAGACATTATGCAGTTTCAAAATTGGAGTATCACTTTGGTGAAAGTTATTTTGTTAATAGATGTCATAGAAAACAGCCATGCTTATTGGTGGTAAGTTGTTGACTATTCTTCTTCATGAAAATGCTTAATTCGCCATTTCAGACGGTTTGGACCACTAAATAAGTTCCGAAAGTTTTGAAACTTTTCCGAAAAGCTGAATTTTTGCGAGAACAAATAGAAACATTCCGTAGGATTCATATGTAGCTATGATATTCTTGAGCCGAGGCCAACCTCTAAATGTGTAGAAAAATAATACTTCACTTTAATATTTACAATTTCCAATTAAATATCTTATATCACATGCGTTTAGATATTTGGTAAGACTGAAGTTTGTAGTCAGGCAGGTGCTAGGTAAAACATTTGTTATCATACAGCCTGGAAACGTAGGCCCGTTTGGTTTTTTTCCCCGAATGATGTTATATTTTTGTTGAAAAAGTCTCGATTCGTTTGGTTTCTTTCGGTGTAGGCCGGTTCTGACTACTGTGTAGACAAAAATGGGTCGTTTTCGCACTTCACCGGATTCCGGTTTCTAAGTGGCCATTTCTGCACACATGATGATGGAGGCAAAACTTGCAAAAAATCCATTGCATAAGGCTTTTATTCTTATCTTTCAGTGTAAAAATTTAAAATTGTTTTCATTTTACTTGAATAAAGATTGAAAAGTATATTATTGTTACGTTAAGGGCTTTGGGCACGCAAGGTTTGAATGCTGTACAAAACCTTAAGATAACTGAAACAGTGTCTATTTGCAATTCACTGCAAAATATATCTGAAAAGCAAAAGCAGCTGTGCAAGAGGTATCCTGATCTTCTGCAAAGTGTTGCATTGGGTGCGAAAATATCAATTGAAGAATGCAAATATCAGTTCAAAGACACACGATGGAACTGCCCTGTTATTAATGATGGTACATCTGTATTTGGAAAAATACTCGAGAAAGGTATATGTTGGCTGTTTATAATTAGGTTTCATGTTCATTGATATTTCTGTCTTAACCCTATTCGGTATGGGCTATTTTTTGTCTCTCTAGGTATGGGGGGGTTATTCGCCCCCTAGTTATCTCAGCTGCTATTTGTCTGATTGAGACGAAACTTGGTAGACATGTGCAAGTACCCAATTGTAACTAATTAATACTATTGTTTGCTAATTAGTCACGTGACACGTTGCCTAGCCACCGTGAAGAGTGTGAAATTATGTCTATTTCATCTACGTTGCCGAAAATCAAGCTAAATCGGACTAAAATAGGTAAAAGGCTTTATAGATGTTAAAATCTCTGTAAAAAGTATAATTTCTCTATCATTTAAGCTAATTATCAGCTAATTGCTGTTTCCTATCAACTTTTATAAGCCTTTATGAAGAGGAAAAAATTTTTTGTTTTCTCTGCATTTTGGAAAACTTATATAACAAGCTTCATTTTCAGTAAAAATCTTCAAAAGCATAGTTTACACAGCGTTATGCATGACTCAATCCAAAAATTTAAAAAAGTTGCTAATTAGACATTAATTAAATTGATCAGGTGACAAGTGACAAAATTTGCAAACAATACCAAAAACATTCAAATGATATATCAAATGATAGCTCTCGCCAAGAGAAGTCCAACCATATATATTTCTTTCATATGTGATTATTATTGACAGAGATATACCCGATTTCTGGTCACGTGACTAAGTCCGCAACACCATAACCCATACCAAAATGTTCCTTGATAAGTTCTACGAAAAGTCAGACCCTTACCAAAGCTTCTAAGGAGTTCATGTAGATGATACACGAGCAAAAGTAGGAGGCGAAAAACGCCCCCCCCCCATACCTAATAGGGTTAAAATAGGATCAGAATTCAAAAGATGAAGATTGAAGTAGAACTTTACAGACCCTGGAAAAAGTTACGGTCAAACGGTCATTCACTAGAGAAAGGTCAATAAGAACAAAGGAAAATATTTGCCACGCCCAGAAAAGAGAGGAAGGTTTCAACTTTGCTTAGTGTACGCTGCTGGTCAGGGACAGACCTTTGACTATAATACAGTCAAGAGATGCCAAACTGCTGCAAATTTGTTACAAATTTTAAAAGAAATTTTTTGGAACATAATTCTGACATAGATGTAGCTAGTAGTTTTAGCAAATTTTCCAATTGGCAATCACCACATTTCTGTTGACAACTCTTTCTTCGATTTCTTAAAAACTTATTTCTATAACTTTTTACAATACATCCGTAACATTCTACTATACATTTCAAATTACTGTACTAAACTATAGGAACGATAGAACGAGGAACAAAAAGCAGGCCCTATTTTAAGAAAATTTTATCACTGCACATTGTGCACAAATTAGGTACAGAATCAAAAATGAGTTTGAATCAAAATGCAGTGAATTGCACGCAGGGCCGTCGCTAGAACTTTCAAGCAGGAGGAGTTGCCGAATTTCAATTTGCCGACAAAAATTGGTGTGATCTGCGTGCTACGATGGGCCCGACATCGGAACACTTTTAAAAGTGGAGGGGCACAAAACAGGGAAACTTGAAAATAAAAATATTCACAAAAGGATCACTCGACTAGGGGGTCCGGGGCATGCTCCCCGGAAAAATTTTGAGAAATATTGATCTAGAATCGCTCTAATGACCATTTCGGAACCTATAAATTACAATTTTCTGAGCCGTTATCCAGTTTGCCAATCCAATAGAGATCGATGCTAAGGACGACTATGGCTGATGAGAATGATTGCGGGATGTTGCAGCCCCATAAGCTTTAGAGCCACAGGACCATTAAGAAATGGAGATTTGGAGGTTTACATACAGTAGACAGTCGTTAATAATCAGTAATTAAGTAAGGGCTGTGGTAAATGTATGATACTCAATAGTGCTAATTATTAGTCTAGTCAAATTACGGAAAAAAAAGCCCAAACCTCGGACAAATTGCAACAGAAACAATTCAAGTGTTTTTCAAGTCAGAAAAGCATGCTGAACAACATATCAAAAGTCCCCCAAAATCTCCCTTAAAGAAAACGAGAAAATGCGTCATTTGTTTTTATACGATTGTAATTCCCCTGCGGAGGCGCAAACCAACAAAAATCTTGCTAAATTATCATTAATTATCAACCAAATAACATATCCTGGTGAAGAATTGTCATGAAAAGTCAACAAAAGTCAATAAAACAGTTATTTCAACAAAATTAATACGAAAAGCCTTGTCAATATCTAAATCAGACCCTGCGGAGGCGCCGTTCATTCGATTTGGTTTTGAAATGCTCCCTATTCTGGCTCTTCGTCTTCAAATGCCTCATCGTGTATCAGTGTATTAACAGAGTTCATGCAGTTTGTTCCATGGCAGTGTCCACATGCAGTTGAGCATTCCAGCCCATTTTTCTTGCATGTGCATCTTAGAGTGTTGCAATCTTTTCGGCAATTGCAACGTATTACTTCCAATAAATCTTTTGGTGCATGCGGCAAATCTGTTGTGTTTGGCAAGAGACAGTCTCCATCTTTCTTCCAACCCCAGTCTGTAGGATTAAGATCTTTGTTTCCTTTCCATTCCTGAACTTGATAGTATACTCTAAAGCTGTGATACTTCATTGCACCTTTTGTAGGCGGGAGGCTCTTTGATTCCACAAATGCATTACACCTTGCTACTTTCTGGCAAAAAATTTTGTAGCGAAGACCATTGAGGTCAGTTTGCGGTTTTCCTCCAAACAATTGCACTACCAAAGTCTCTCCAGCTAAAATTATGTCGTCTGAACTCGCTCTTTCATCATTGAAAACAGATAGAGCTTCGCCAAATCCTGTATCTTTAAGAGCCTTTTTGAAAGCGACTCCTTTGCCAATTCCAAATATCCTCGACGTCGTATCACAACCGAGGGAAGCATGTATCGGCAAAATTAATCTACACATTCTGTCTCCAAGTACCGTTTTGATTTTATGAATGTCGAATACGTTAGATTTACTTGTAGAATTTTGCTTTGGCTCAGATTTAAGGAACACAGGATAGGTTTCAGTATTTGCGTGATGAAGTAACAGCATTAATAAATCTGTGTCTTCACCAATGACGACAGTTTCTTGGCATTCAGCTGCATTTACTGCAGTCATAACAATGCGTAGGTCAGCATCTCCGTCAGCATGGATGGTCATTACGCCATTTTCTTTAAGAACATCACTTAGCATGTTGATGAAGTTTTGCTTGTTGCATTTGTTGTTGAGGAATTCCTCTTTCTTACTGCGAAGAGGCATCTTTGCTGTAAAATTCACAAATGGGCCGATTTTTCCTTGTGTTCTTCTATTGTGTGTCACATCTTTCGTAGATGGTCCATTTGCATAGCCATCAAAAACAACAGTTGCATTAGCATACCTTTGGACAACAAAGTGGACATAATTCTTGCAAATATCTCCAAAAGAAGCACCTCTCTGCCACGGAACCCTTTGCACTAATGCACCTCCATCTAAAACATACTTTGGGCTATCAGGGCAACAACTACCCTCTTCTGTTACCATTTTCATTATTACTTCTGTCAAAGCTGGCTTATTAGCTTTTCGAAGAACATTTGGTGCCTCAAAAAGTGCTTGTGGATAACTGCAAAGCTCATAGTTCATGAGGGGCTCTAGGTCATCCACTTCACTTCTTGCAACTGTCACCAATCTTTGAAATAGCAATTGAGGGTCAATTTGGACCGCTTCTTTGTCGCATTTAAGCGTATTTTTACCCATTGTAACAACCTGTTCTTTCCTCTTGTGAACGTACTCGTCAATTTGCTTTCCTGACATAGATTTTAGAATGGCGTTGCCTACCGACTCTGCTTCATCAACATTCACTTTTCCATCGGCTATAATCCCGGTCGCGATATTATGAAGACTAGTGTCATTTGAAAATGGATTTCTGTCCACCAAGAAGTTTAGAATATTTCTTGAATCCGTTTCATCTCTAGTGAGCCTTGTTTTTGATAGATCTTTGTGTTGCATACTTGTTGCATAGCGTGTTTCAGTCAGTTCTTGCATGGAGTTATTGACTTCTGCGCATGCAGGCATAGACAGGAGCCACACAAGACGCTGATTCTCTGTCATACCTCTACCGCGAGTCAGACCACCTGTTGTTTTAACACTGCGCATGAGAACTTGCTCAATTATTAGATCTGTTGAGAGGCCAGCCCAATATCGCTCACTTCTTCTAACAACGTGAAGACCTCTGCAAAACTGCTGATGAACACCAGGCGAATCCTTGGAAAGTGATTGCATCATCTTCAAATATATCATCACAGACTTAGTGTAATGGTTATGACCTGAAGCAGCAAAAAAAGGCAACATTTCTGAACCTGAACTGAGGTGGAGCTGCCAATTTCCAGTCCTTTCTGCTTTGATGAATCGACGTAGGATGTCCAGCATTTACAAGTATATGAACCAAAGCTTCGCAGTTCTGCCTTCCTGCCTTTCTTTGAAAATCTCCAATTTATTCGACACTTTCTCTAAGTCCTCACATATGGAAATATCTTGGATTCCAATATCAGATGTGAACAGCTTATCAAATATGTCTCCTGCTTTCAACAAATCGCTGTCTATTTTTCAACTGCACTGCCTTCATTTTCTGAACTAACGATCTCGCTTAGCTGGTGATTATCTCCGGCTATCATTTCGCGATCATTGTACTCTTCTCCTTTAGTGCACCCACTTTCAACATCAGTGTCTCCAGGTACAGGCAAAGGCACATGAAATACTTCATCACATATTAACCCAAACAGGGCCGTTTCAACAAGGAAATGTCCACGTATCGCTCTTGCAATTGCTTTTCCTGAGAGCATGTGAACTACAACGTTACTAGCATAAACTTGCTCTAGTACTTCGTACAATCCTGAATCGGACATGATATGCCCGATGCTTCCCAGAAAGCTCATAATAACGTGCAGCCCACCCAATCTCAAAATGACTTCTTTTAAGTCGCCATCATCAATTTTTTCCAATTTAATTAATGTAGCTTTCCACCATAATGGCTGGTCAAATGTAATTACGGGCACAAAGCCATGTTCATTTCCAAGTTTACAAGCAAACTTCAATGTGGAATAGACACATGAAAGGTCTGAGGGGTCCATATCTATCATTGGAAGAAAAATTACTGAAGATTTTCCGGGATGATTTCCAACATGAAGCATCTGCATCATTCCCGACCATAAAGGTCGAGGGGACTTCAAAGGCCACGTAATTTTCCACAAGAGATCGATGTGTGATGTGGCATCTTCGACAATAAAATCTTTTATCAGTTCATACTTTAAACTATTCTTCTTCCCATTATTCTTGTAAAAATTTATATCTATCTTACCAACAGCAGCAATTTCTGCAGCAGTAACATTCTTTTTTGGGAACATACTTCTTACATATTACTTCTGGTGTTATGGTGGCAATTATTCCCATTCCATGAAAAGTATTTTTACCGTCAAGTGTTACTAAGTTATGGTCAACATTGTCTGCAACAAGTTGTATCATGCCTCCTTCCACCCCTAGTGGTAGGTCTACTCCATTTGAAACTGCTGCACTCCGCTCAAATCTTTGCACCTCAGCATAAGAACTTGAAAAGCCTAGACTATGTAAGGTATCTATCAAAAATCTCGAACCAAAATGGTGATGAAGCTGCACTCCTAAGCCAATTTGCAGTGGAGCTGTCAGAATACGTGGTCTTACAGCTTGCATAAGGGCTTGTCCCAATGATGCTGATTTTACTTGGGCATTCTTTGCACATAGCAAAATTCCTAAGAATGATTTTAAACTGTCTGGCAGGTAATCCAACATAGCAGTTAATGAACATAAATCGTCAACAGGATAATATTGATTGTCTGGTAATATTGATTTTATGTCGCTCTTAATAAGCTCTGCAGCTGTAGAAATAATAATATTTTTCTCTGTTTCCGGATCTTGCGTAGACTGCATGTGGTATTCGTGTAATATTATTGCGGCAGTTCTTTTAAAAGTGACAACATTTGTTTTACCATTAATCTCCGTAATTGTTATTTTGTCGCCAAAATGTTTCTCTAGCTTGCTTTTCATCCACTTATATGTGTATGCACTATGTCCTGAACCTTCAAGAAAATTCTCCATCTTATCGATCAAATCATAAACTGTGATTTGTTCATCATCGTTATTTGTTAAATGCTCTACTACTTTCAAAAATGCCTCACTTTGTACATCAGATTCAGGCCTTCCAACCTTTTTCCCTTCAGTTTGGTCAATGTTTGGACTGTTTCTTCCAGTCCTGAAGTTAACACTGCACACTTGATGGTAGATTGCATCAGAAGCATGTAGATCAGCAGGTGCAGACATGATTCTTGCCATGACCTCCTCCGACCACTGATCATCTCTTTTTTTACACACAAATTTAATACTGGCGTCAAAATCCTTAGTCCTCACAGGATAGGTATCAAAACCTCTCTTGTTGCATTTTTGACCAAGGCTGGCAGGTTTCCCACAAAATAAACAATGCTCTCTAAAGTTAAACTTTGACTCCGAAGATCTTAGCTTTGGCTTACAATCATCAGCGCCGTTTAAAAAGTCATTTCTTTTGGCGGCTTTCTGAATTTCTTTGGGTGACAATAAATGCGACGACATTCAACGTGAGCATGTTGGCCAGGTTGTACATCAAAACATTCACCTCTTTCCTTACTTGCTTTTAAAATACCTATACAGCCCTTTTCTCTTAGTGTAACTGCAGCAGTTTCATCAGTTATCACGATGCAAGGAAGTTCAAATGAGGTTATTGTTGCGATAGAAATATTTTGGACCTAAATTTTCTCAGTTGCAAACAGCGCCCGCATTAGAGACAAGTTGCCGACAGGCCTGAGACCAAGGGGTTGCCGCATCCCCGCAAGATAACGACAATGTAACTTACAGGTAAGGTAATGCTGCACTATTCTAGGGGTTTCCAGGAAAATTAGCCCCTGGAAAATGTTGAAAATTGAGATTGCTAGAACGGCTTTGTCGGCCAATTTTAATAAGAGAAAGCCAGAAAAAAGAATGCAAAAGAACAGCTAAGAATGCTTTTTATACAGCAAGTCGCAAATCACTCTCATTGCATGCTTCTTTCGGATTTGCTTGATCAGTTTCTTTCTGAAATTTTTTCTTGTATAGTGTAATGGCTTAATTTTTTTTGCAAGGTCAATTTATTACTGCTCATTTTTGCATTTATCACTGCACCTTTTTACTTTATCACTGCACAAATTGGTTATCACTGAGCCTTAAAATAAGGCCTGACAAAAAGCTAGAATAACCCCGCCGCCAATTCATACAACGCACAACGTTTATCAAAACTAGAAGGCAAAGTAACTAAAATAGGTGAACTCGTACTCGTTACAAATAAAAACAAATCGATAAACTGTAGGTGATTATGCAAGATAGTTTGCAGCGATATTCACGCTTCAACGTCATTGGATAGAGAGGAAACATCAAAACCTCTGGTCTCCGTCTATACTCTGATTGGATCTGAGTATTCTAATTCTTAGCATGACTTCATTGGTTAAGTTTTTGAAAAGTGGATTTTGGCTATACCATTCTCTTTCATTTTCAGGAACCCGTGAAGCAGCCTTTATACATGCCATAACAGCAGCAGGACTGTCATCTGCGGTAACTGAAGCATGCGCACAAGGAAAATCAACCCATTGTTCGTGTGATAATACATATCGCAGTGCGCCAAGTAACGTTGGATGGAGATGGGGAGGTTGCAGCAGAGACTTTAAATTTGGACTCAAGTTTTCCGAGAATTTTGTGGATGAGAACCAAAAAGGGAAACGCAACCCAAGAAGAGACATGAATAGGCACAATAATGGTGCTGGTAGAGAGGTAAGATTTCAAAGCTTTGATAAAAACTCTTTATTAGGAAACATTAAGCGTTAGCAAGATAGATAGAAAGGTTCCTTCAAACGTTTTGGCACAAATATGAGCTATGAGAATTTTGGGCCTATTCGTTGCGATAGGGATTTGACGGAATTTTGACGTCCAATCGTGGTTTTAATGGCTGAGCCGCCCATCAAACTTCAAGTGAGCCAAAGAAATACCCTTCCGGGGGTAATGTGGATAACAAATATCATGTAGCTTCTTCATCATGCGTCTTCTCTGATGTTTTATTTTTTATTATTTATAACGATCATCTAACGGTCAATAAAATTTCATTTCACTGCTGAGTTTAACAATGTTTAATTAAATGGTTTACATTTTTAACTTCAAGGCCATAAGACGTCATCTTTATCGCAAATGCAAATGCCATGGATTGTCAGGATCATGCGAAATAAAAACTTGCTGGATAAACTTGCCAAAGTTTAGAAAGGTATGTGGTATCTTGGGAAAATAATCAATTGATAAGCATACGCGTATATCTTTTGTTTGTAAATGCTGATCCAATTCGTATTGAAAATGCAGGATGAAAAGTTTTCTTAGTGAGAATGCAACATGCAAAAAAGCTGTTTTTGACTTTTCTCTTTCTATTTATTGTTCTTTAGACCCCGTGCACCCGTGCACACGAGCGGATCCATTTGGATCCGTTCCTAAACTGGTACGGATATGCCTTCTGTGCACACGAGAACGCGGCTATCCGATCTAGTTTGGCTCCGCTATCCGTACCTTTTTGGATCGGATAAAAAAGCCGTTCTTTTTTGGATCGGATCCATTTTTCTCTCGTGTGAACACCTGGATCCGATCCAAATTAGTACGGATAGAAAACGAGGCAAGTTTCTTTATTAATATGAGGTTGTTTTCGTAATCAAAACTCAATTTTCTTTCGAATATAGTTCTCTTTCAGCTTTCTTGTTCTGTAATCAAACAACCTTCGGGCAACCTTCCTCAGCAAGGCTCCAAATTCTATGGCAATGCTCTCTCATCAGATGTCTTGAATAAAATACATTTTTTGCTAACTGCAGTTTTAATAGTTGTCATAGTTGATTGCCAAATTTTTAAAATTCTGGAGAGTTTTGCTACTGTAGGCCGATGACAATGAAAATTAGAATGGACAACAAAGAAATCTCTGATTATTGGCGGTGAACTGCTATCTCTTTTGTTCGAACATGCTTCCTGCGCATGTCAAAACAGCGGATCTTTTTGGACTTGGGTCTCGTGTGTACGCAAAATATTTTCAGACCGATCCCGTGTGCACGGGAGCATAATGAGATCAGTTCCAAAAAAGAGCGGAACCAAACTGATCCCGTTCTCTTGTGGAAAGGGTCTTAGTTTCACTCTCTTTTGCATTTGTATATTTCATATAGCCAGGGTCATTACGTAACCATAAACAACCTCAGCTAGTTAAAAGGAAGGGCTTTGTGTACGGGATTTTCACAGGTTACGGAAAGAAAAAATACGTGCTCAATTGATTTGAAGGCGATCTGTCTGTCTGTCCCTCACAAGGTTGTTTAACCCTATTCTACCCGGCCCCAACCAAACTTTCTAGAATAACTCGGAAAGTATAAGGTAATAGGTGCTAAAATCTCCTGACTTTATCTAAAAACTCATTGAGATTAATATTTTATTTCATTTCTTGTCATATATTTTATTACGTGACCTACAGTTGACCATGTTTGGAGGCATGTCAATAGAAACAAACTTCCAACACACATAAGTTCGTTCAAAAAATTCAGATTGCAATGAGTCGTACATCAATCGATTTGTCTTGATCAGTGCTTTCATTTGATATATAATATATCCTCTTTTGATGACGTCAGAAAAATGAGATGTATGGTGTCATACATCTTTATGATTAAATACTATAATATATTATATTATAATATAATATTATGTATTATAATATAATATATTATATAATTATATAATATATAATTTTTATAATCTATATAATATAATTATATAGATTATAAAAACGCAAATTTCTTAAATTTTCCACTTAATATTAGTCAGATAGTTGCAAGATATGTTAGGAATTGCTTAAGACCTCAAACATACTTTGTAAAACCTGTTTACTTTCGCATCAAATCTAGTGTTCATTATCAACTGAAAATATTCATATTTATTTGGCATTTTTTATTGATATTTCTTAGATACAACAAATATCACTACTTTCCACCTAAAAGCAAAGTATTACATGGATTTTTCCATGAAAGTTTTGCATTTTGGACAAAATATGAGAATTTTCCACACTAACTGCTCTTCCTAATTTGGTTGCTTAGCAACAGATCACGTGATCAATTAGCACCTATTTGTCATTTTGTTACTAATGAAGGATCACTTATCATATAGACCAAGTTATGTTGCCCTTAGTATTATTGTTCTCGAGATAAATCCCCGGTAGTGGCCTGACCCTGAGAGCCCGGGAAGAATAGGGTAAAGTAAAATAAAACGTTCGCTGTAATGAAATAAAAGGTGGGAGATCAATGTGATCTTTGAATTAAAGAAATTCTCCTTTTGTATACTGCGTCCACAAATCAGGGACAATTAGGCGGGGTACATACTGCCTTTTACCTATTCCATTGTGATTCTAGTGATCCTAGTCGTGAAAGAAAGAGTTTCCCCAAAAACATGTGTAGCTACATGGTTTAAACAGTCAATTTCTGTTTTTTTTCTTACCCTTTTGATGAGTCATAATCACGCGTTCATAGGATACAATGCTCCATTCACAGGTTGGAACCTTTTTAAGAGAAAAGTATGACAGTGCGCACGAAATGAGAGTCATTTACAAGAAGAAAGGAACTGTGCAGAGATACAGGCGACTTAAACCGAAAAGCAAAAATTTTGACAAGCCAACTGCACAAGATTTGATATATTTTGAGAAGTCACCCAGCTTTTGCAGATCAAACACATTGATAGGATCAGTTGGAACTAAGGGACGCGAATGTAATATCACTTCTTCAGGAGCGGATGGATGTGAACTCATGTGCTGCCGTCGTGGCTACGATTTCAAAGCAGTGCCTACCACCAAATCTTGCAAGTGCAAATTTGTTTGGTGCTGTAGTGTTAAGTGTCAGCAGTGTACCGAGATAAGAAAAATTTATACTTGTAAATAATTTTATTCTAGTCACAATCATCCTAAAAAGCTACGGATTCAAGCTATTCTAGTAAACGTAGGAAATCTTACCAGCACCGCAGTCCGCTGAAAAATAGCATTCTTCCAACAATTTGTATTGATTGAAATGGTAGTCTTACGTTGCATTCAGTTAAATATTTTATAATTGTATTTTTCAATGTAAATAATAACGTGTTACTAACATATTTAATGAAGAATTTTATGAAAAGGATATGCTTTCATTCGCACGAGATAGTTGTGCGAATTACGACTTTTAACAATATGATATCCAGTAGTCAAGTTGATTTTATGTAGATTAATTTTGGTCAAGTGTGCATTTGTCATAATTACAGGGTGTTCCAAAAAGGGAACCTGGTAAAGAAACCGTCGTACTAAAATAAACGATAATGTTGTAAGCATAAAATTTGGTACACTTGTTTTTTAAAGAAAAAGAATTAGAATAATGCTGACATCACTTTACAATGCTTTAGTTCATGAATAATACTAGGAAGGAACAAATTCTTTTGACACAGTTTTTTAGTCAGCATAAAGAACAGTCAAATGTGAACTTTTTAAACAATTTTGTCCGTTTAAGTCAATCATTTTCAAAGCTCCTGCCCTGAGCTAACCAATGGTTATATCAATAAACCCTTGCTGTAACGTATCCCCGCATTTGAAAATCTCCATCATAGAAAGTGCACATTAGGTTTGTGCACATGCTTTATTCATCAACGAAATTCACTACAGCATATTTTGTGAAGATGATATATGAAAATTCATCCTTTCACTCAAAAAAGTGTATATACAAGTAAGCATTATGGCAGAGTTTTTCTAGCCCTGAAGCTATGGTTTGCAAACAAAAAATAAAGCGGGTTCCTGTTTTTTAGAACACCTTGTATTTGTATGAAAAATTGCACCATTTATTTATTCTATACTGAATTTAAATGTAGATTTGTAAATATTCACGATACTGACACTTTGGGATAACTAGCTAACAGAGATCTCTTAATCAAGAAATCGTCACTGTCAGTAGATTGCAAAAAATTAGTAGTGAAAACAATATGAAAAGGTCTTATGTTGTTGATTGTGCTACGTGTAGAACTGCTTTTTGAAAGGTTTTATCACTGTATTTAGAGGGCCTATTATAGGCGGTGCATAAGCCATGAAACCGAGAAAAATCAGATCAATGCCACAGTCCGTCATAAAAAATCTTCCTGCCGCAACCGATTATTAGCACTCGTTGATGTTTAACATTACTTGTCAATTGACATTAATCCTGTCTATTGTTCGCTTTGTATAGCTTGGTTACTTTTCCTAGTTCTTTTCTAGTGCGTCAGGGTCCTTTTCGCGCCAAGTTCTTGTGAAATTAGGAATGTAACTGTAGCTCTTTTTCGGTTAAAAGCCGCAGCCGCATGCATAATGCCGTAAACCGATGTCAACGCACACCAAAAAATGCAAGGCGTGATATATAATGAAGCTGCAAACCGAAGAAAATGCATTGCGAAACCAGCAAGCTGCACGCAAAATAGGGGTTCGAAGACGTGAAGCTGTAAAAAAATAATACTTCTCTTATTTACTTTCGAAAGAAACCGTGACAGAAAAATTTCAAACCTTTTATTTCACTCCTTGATCTTAGTGAAGTAACACAGTATCAATATCCTCCAATGATTCGCTTTTCTGCATTAAAAACCTGTAAGCCACGCTTTTCTGCATTAAAAACCTGTAAGCCACAGTAATTTGTTCATCTTGTCACTGTGTCCAAAAGCGTGATGTTGAAGACAGTGGAATTTTGGGTGGCAAGGGAGAAAGTAATCAGGCAAGGAGTCGAAGTTTTCATATTAATGAAGGCTCTTGTTATCCGAAAAAAGTTGATATCCAAAAAGTGTCAAATTTTGTCATCCTGGTAAAACATTTTGTCATTGGGTGCAATTTGGTGCCTTCTTGACGTGGGCAAATTTCAAATTGAGGTCCGTTGAAGGGCCGTCAGACATAAGAAGCAAAAACAAAATGCTTTATCATGTTGTAAAACAAATTTTGCATTAAATAAGACTTTTACCAGGGTAAAGTGACATTTGAGCAGATTTCTAGCGCATTGTTAATTATCACGCCAACCTTTTATTTATCTGAGTATCTTCACATGGCATTTAAAGAGAAATTTCTGTTCTTATAGGAGGAGACTGAATTTTTTCACAGATTTTCCAATCTGTTGATACAGATCATTAGGAGGAATATGGAAGACAGGAAATTAGGAAATGCCGTTCGTCTTCGACGAGATTCTCATTGCACACGAGGCATATAGTCTGTCTCTTACAGCCACGTATTATCGTCTTTTCTCTCCAGCCAACTTCAACTCGTAGCACATGATAACTAAATCGAAATATATAGATGCATGAATCATGCACTAATGACTTGGCAGACATCCTTATTTCTGACAGTGACTTCGGAGTGATACTCATTTTGTGTAGACTCGATAGCCTGCGTGCTTCAAACTCTTCTTTCGTAAAGAGTAGAAATAGACAGTAGAGCTGAGTAGAAATGCCCAGAAATAGACATCTTGCTTTGGAAAATCGGGCTTGCTTCCATTCTTGGCATGGCTTCAATTGATCAAAATAGCGCTTTTCATATGGTAGATCTTCAGTTAACCACTTTCGCCATTTTGCTTTGGTAAAAAAAGCGACCGCGCGATGACGCTAACCAGCCGTGTCTACGCGACTTTATTAAAACAATGAAATTCGCATTTGACCAATCAGGGCAGTTTTGCTAGGTTGTCTTGGGTGATCTATCAACATAAACTCGCTTTTTTCTGACTTTAAGCTAAGTTTACTTTGCCTCATCAAAGATGAAGTAAGATTAAGTCCTTCTTTGATGTCGTTCAAGAGTTCATCCATCTCTGAGGAGGCAAGAGAAATGCTTGTGGCATCAGCATAGAGGTTGAGAGTGTATTTTTTCAAACATTTTCAAAATCATTCGTGTAAACGATGAATAGTAAGGGAAAGAGAAACGACGCTTGTGGGATTCCATACTGATGCAGTCTTTTGCTAGATGCAAGACACAAGATATAGCAATACTGCTCTCACTTGGCCAAGTACCAGTGGAACCATCTGTGTTCAAGGACGAAGAAACTAGAGACAGATAACTTTTCTTTAGTTTAATTCAATAAAGTTTAATTATTACTTTCACATTAGGCAAGGAATTTTATGTGAATTTAGCGAAGCATATTTAGCGCTAAAATTTGAGGTCAGGTCGAAATTTAGTCATTCATATAGAATTCCTTGTCTATTGTGACCATTACAATTGAAAGGCAGGAGGTAGCGGACAACCCCATCAATGGTGCCAAAAACGTCATTTTAGGGATATTTTTGCTTGGTCAGACACGTTGTCGGTCTTAGCCTGTAAATTTGTCTGTTTGATATAAATTTCATCTCTATTACAGCACAGAAGCGATTCTTATGGTGATTTCATGAGAAAATTTGTACCATTTCAGACATTACCCCATGGCCAAAAACGCTCAAATTTTTGAGAGGGTCCCCAAGCCAATTTTGTTGAGCACATTTTTCTGATCCAGAGTACATCTTCAATACAAGGTCTGGGTAAATTGGTCACGGATTCCTGGTAACGGGTTCCGAGAAAGTTTTTGTTACTCTAGTCAATCCATCCCTGTTAACAACAGCAGGAAATCTGGTGCACTAATTTTTTTGCTGTTGATATTGAAACTCGTTGTAGATTGATTTTAGCTGTTTCGGTGGTCCTTCGCTTGTTCTTTTCAGATCGCAATTGGAGAACCGTTACTTGCATTATGGTTGGAAAGAAAGTTGGCCATGGTTGAAGCAGTTTCTTCTTTATTATCTGAAGTTGGGGGGAGGGGGGTCTATACCAGCATAACGTGATGAAGCTTTTTCTCGCAACGGGGCCACCTTTATTCCAACCAATTCTAATTTTTGGTCTTTGAAATCGCAACCATCATCATCAATTATAAAGCCCCGGCCAAAGGACACAAAATTTGGATGCAACATTTGTTGCTGATCCGATGCTGCGTCATTTGGCCACCCATGTTGCAGTGTGCAGCAGTGGTTGCACGATGTTGCATGAAGTTTGAAAACAACCAAAAACGTTGCACCGCGTAACATGACGTCACATCGTTTGGCAGGGTCTTGCAACATTTGTTACACGCACGCATGCGTATCGCAAACAAGGTTACTATGGAAATAACATCACGTGTCTGTTTCCAGTTCTTTTTTGATAACGCATACAAATGTTGCATTTGAAATGTTGCAGCGTTTGGCCATCCGAGTAAATTTACCTCTGCGGATTTACGAATCAGATGTTGCACAAAATGTTGCGTTGTTTAGCGGGGCCTTAACATCCACGTCCTTCGTATTACTATCAATTCTTGTTTCATTTAGTCCTTGGGTATGGAAACTGTAACAGGACTCATGATTACTCTTTGTTTGTGTATTATAATCTAACATATTCTAATTTATACTAATTTAGTACTTTCGCTTTGAATATAACTCTGTAATGTAATTAATTCTAATTAGTCAGTTTTCACTCTTTACACGAGTCGCATCTCTCGTCTTGCACCACTTAAGTAGCAGTTTCATCACTGTTACACCACGATGGTCGCGGGATCATTGTCGATTATTGTTATCATGAGAAACAGCAGAATAACGACTCAAAGGAATTATTTAGAATAATTCCTTTGAACGGTCTGTTTTGAGTTCATCAATTTTTATGCACTATTGAATATAGTGGATAAAGATGGATGAATTCAAGCAGATAACGCATTCAAAGAAGAATATACCGTGTTTTTGATATTGATGAAGCAGTTCAAAATTGGCAAAGTGAGTTGCGCAGATGAAATACTATCCTTGTCAAAGATTCCTGACATATTGCTTTATTCCTCTATCAATGATCTTCAACGCTTCTCTAGGAAATGGAATTTGTAAACCAGGAGCGAGGAGACCCAGGAGGGCACATGTCAAAATTTAGACAGGGATGCTCGTCTTATTTTTTTGAGTTTAAAATTTTGCCAACTCCGTTTATTCTGGCTCAGTAAATTTTTTAGCTATTTTTTGGGTTTCGAGGAATTTCCACTTTTTTCTGGATCTGAACAATTCACTTGCTACTTTTTAGATCCTCTGATTTTCGTATCGCATACTTCAACGGTTTGAATAAAGATCATACAGAACAAAAAAATCATAGTAGTTTCTCATATTCATTCAGACTTTGACAAATGATTTCAGCCTTAGCCTCGTTCATGAAGACTTCCTAAGTCATTCTATTTCTTAGGTTGGAATTTTGAGTTATTTTATTCTTTGGGTAGTTGAAATTTTACTCTCAAAGAAATGCTTTTGCCCCCCCCCCCTTAGGCGAGGAGATGATGGAAACAATTCTACACCAACCTCATTTCTCTGCATTTTTCTCAAACTTTTGAAAAAATCACACATGATAAACTTTCCGAGCGTCTTGAGCAAATACACGTTTATCCCAAAAATCAATTAATTTTTCGGAAGTTTTACTCAACAGTCACCTCACTGATAAAAAAATGGGTTAGTTATTGCATAACGTCGATAAGTTAAGTAGCAATATGACTAACTTCTTGGATCTAGAGAAAGCATTTGACATGTAAATCAAAAAATTCTTATTGAAAAGCTACAAGCGTATGGTTTGAGAGGCACAGAAATAGAATGGTAAATCCTACCTAAATGATTGACAACAAATTTGCTCCTTTATTAATGCCACGTCTAACACATTAGCAATCAAACGTGGCATATCTCAAGGCTCTGCTTAGAGTTCTCCCGCGCTTGCATGTTCTCAGATGGAACACACTGCATCATTACATCAGCTAGCACAAAAGTTTGTTAACATTGCTGAATCGATGAAAATAAACTGAGCACCAATCCCCAGAAAACACAGTTTACGATAACAGGTGATTGTACTCATCAAGTGCTTTTAAGTTATTGACAAAACATTGCACAAATGTTAAAAATAAAATACAGAGTTAGTTAATTCACAGTTTTAATAATTTGTCTCCACTCTTTCTGGTTTTGCGTATGTTCACGAGCTTTTTTCGTAATTCACATTTTTGTCTACGATTTGTTTACGTATAACGCCCAACCAGGCTGCCATGGGTTTTCCTTGAGACTTTTTAGTGGCTTTTTCGTACAGCTTGTTTTGCTGGGTGTCATCTTGCAACCTTAAACGATGCCCAAACCATCTTAATATTTGTCCAGCGATTGAATCCGACCACGGTGTCTGATTGTTCAATTCCATTAGCCTTTCGTTGTCCACTACTGTTGGGAATAATATACGTTCATTGCGATTCTTATTAATTTTCTTTGGAATGAATTATTGGGTTTAGACAGGTCAGTGAGCACAAAAATCTAAGCAAGTGGGTAACCTTTGTTTTGACACCAGATTATGATATTTGGTGGTATAACGATCATTTTGAGCGGTCGTGCCATTTCGAAAAATGGGGGCAAGTCACGTGCCTGATGACGTCATTTTTGTGGGGATCATTTTCTCTAAAATGAGCTGTAACTCGCATAATACATGACCGATTTGGTTGAAAATTGTTTCAAACACCGTGAAATTAAATGCCCTTTCATTTGGTATACGCGATATATTTTGGGAAATTCCGCAATTGTTTTTTTCCGAATTGAGCGACTTTTTAATGACGTCATAAATAAATCATGCTAAAAAGTTCATCTCTGGCAAAAATTCTTGATCGCTTCAATCGCAAATGGCTTCAAACAACGTAAGCCTTCAGTCTACATATGGCTCGTAATATATTTGACCACAGGCAACTGGTTTTTCCGTCCATTCAACAATGCGAGGACTGCGAAGGTCGACAATTATGTGACAGAATTGAAAAAAGAATTTCCAATGAGTATTTCAGATGCGATGTCTATGAAATCAGAATTATTCAATGCAATTTTTCTTACACTGTACCCTTCAGCCAGATTAAATGAAAAGGGGTATGCCATTACAAAAGCACAACAAATGGCAAAAAAGATATGGTCAATAGCTGGGGACTGGCAATCGCTTATAGCAAAAGAAAAATCATCAAATCAAATAATGCTAGGCATGACAGTGCATCAGCTAACTGCAAGCAAAAAAGTATCCAAAATATTACACAAAGCAGGCCATGCAATATCTTACGAGGACGTTTTACATCAAAATGACAAATAGTCTAGTACGGCTGCACCTGCAAAGCAACTATTTCATGGTCTGAAGAGTCAACGTTACCCATGCGAGTCTCGATAACAACGATGGGAGACAGGAAACTTCTCTGGTGCAGGAACAACCCACAACACCAATTGGCTGCTTTTCCAGCCTTTGCTACCAGATAAGTAGCTATAACACATTCTATGTGCTGTATGTAATAGCAATTAAGAAAAATCTCTGCATGCTTATATATTTTCTGTTATGTTTTAATGTAGGTGAGACACCAGATGTGCATGAGAAAGAGAAGCTTTCGGATACTTCGAAACTGAGTATACTAGATCCTAAGTCACAAAACATTGAAGATTACAGGATAGGAAAACTAATAGGACCGCAGCGGCTCGAAATTTTTGAAGACAAAGATGATAAGTTCATCCTTGACCAATGCTTTGATTAAGACTTAAGTGTGGGGAATAACATATAAAAACATTATTCCAGTAATGGGTGGGTTTCATCAGCTCAGAGTACTGCAAAAGATTCTCTATAAGCGGCATTCTTGTATGGGATATGGTGACTGGTTTGTTGATGCTGGCTCGATTGCCTCCGGCTTCTTATCGCAAGCACAGAAGGGGCGTCACTATTACCGCTGCATGCGTTTGCACAAGGAGGCGTTCGATGCACTGGTCCAAAACAGAGTAGAAGACGTAACGGCTAACTACGTGAATATTGACAAAAATCTGAAACAAAGATTGGTAGAACTGTGGAAAAACCCTTCGTCGCAAGCTCTAGAAAAGATACTTGGACTGAAAGCATTTCACGCATTGAAACTCCAGATAATGCAACAGGCGGAACACAGGCAAAGATGACCGTCTAATGGACGTATCCTTGATGCTTGCGCTTGTTTCTGCAGTGTGAGAAAAAGATTTTGAAAGACATCTCCAAGCAGAAAGGCAAATGCTAAAATCAGTTTTCGCTTTCGACCATATTCATTATGGTAGATACAACACTTATCAACACGTTTACTTACGTAGGTAAGAAGATAGCAGACAAGAAGCTTACAATGATTTGGCATTAAGAGGCCATGGAGCCAGTGAAGGTGGGGACATCTTTAGCTGTATACATGGTGATTTGGTAACAGAACATTTTAATGGAGCAACAAAAGGCACTGCGGGTCCGTTCAAGCTGGGTATAGTACAAATACTGATGCAGTAAACAGATGGATTTCTACATATCATATACACTGCAGAATGAGATCGACATTAAAAGAAAATTTGCATGCTAAGACTTCATCGGGCCATAAGGAATTAACTCCAGGCAATAAAAAATGCATAATACGCATGTTATGAATCTTAGAAAGAAACTCAGGGAATATGGTAATGATCCATTTGGTGATGGGCCAGCAAGATCCATGTCAACTGGCACAGAAATTGACAAATATATCATAAATGGTCTATTGAATGCAGAAGAAACGGGTGATAAGTCTTTCAAGGAATTTGTTGCTGATTGCCTCGTAAAGGGAGATAAGTCACTATTTGACAACATCAAAAAAGTCAAGCTTAAAACTGGCCTTGAAAAAAGTAAACAGCAGCCTAAAGCAGTGACAGCCCTGAAAGAAGATCAACAAGCATTTGGTATGCTCGTAGCTAAAGCCACCAACCTGGAAGAAGCTTTTCAGTATCCCCTCACAACGCGGCCACTAAGCATAGCAACGCATTGTTGAATGGACGGAAAAACCACTGGCGAGGGTGTTAAACTGTTATCAAATATATTACGAGCCATATGTAGACTGAAGGCTTACGTTGTTTGAAGCCATTTGCGACTGAAACGATCAAGCATTTTTTCGAGAAGTGAACTTTTTAGCATGATTTATTTATGACGTCATCAAAAAGTCGCTGAATTCGAAAAAACATTTGCGGAATTTCCCAAAATATATCGCGCCGTATACCAAATGAAAGGGCATGTAATTTCATGGTGTTTGAAACAATTTTAACCAAGTCGGCCAAGTATTTTGCGAGTTACAGCTCATTTTAGAGAAAATGACCCCACAAAAATGACGTCATCAGGCACGTGACTTGCCCCCATTTTTCGAAATGGCACGACCGCTCAAAATGATCGTTATACCTCCAAATATCATAATCTGGTGTCAAAACAAAGGTTACCCACTTGCTTAGATTTTTGTGCTCACTGACCTGTCTAGTTCTGTTAGGTTCTTTTTTACTGTCCAGAGACATGTATTGTCCATAAATATTCTTTTCATCAAGGATTGTGAAATTACTTTTCCATATGTTATTTTATGTACACAATGAAATAGCAGGTATCCACAAGAGCAGGGCAGCAACTGGCGACGCCCAAAAAGAAATAAACTGGGGAATACTTATACCATTGCAGAAACCTGGCAAACCCAAAGGTCAATGTTTAAGTCTATTACCAGTAATGCTTCTATCAACACTTCGAAAAATCCTCACAATTATGCTGTTAAATAGAATATGGGATAGGATATCAGAAAAAATCGCCAAAGAGCAATCCACCTACCAGCTAGGACGATCCACTACTGAACAAGTGGTGGCAGTAAAAATTATCCTTGAAAAAGCAATAAATGCTAGTGAATACAAGGTGTAGCTACTTAGACCTTTGCGATATGTCAAAAGCCTTTGACAAAGTTAACAGAGAAGAACTCTTCACCATCTAGAATCAATCTTAAACATTGATGAACTGCATCTGCTCCATCTTCTAATAAACACACCATTAATACACGTGAGGGAAAATGGAAATAAAGGAAGATCTTTCAAAACGCTCCTATGAATTCTATAGGGTGATTGCCTTAGTGCAATACTCTTCATTTTCTACCTTGCTGAAACATTAGTCGGTGAACACACACTAATTGACCCTGGGCAAGATTTCCTGCTGAAACCAAAGTACGCAGACGATGTGACATACTTGACAACAAGCTCAGATACACACAAGCTAGTACAGGAACAAGTATCACCCCTACTCAAGCGAAATGATCTCGATTTCAACACCACTAAAACCGAAATCTTCGAAATACTTTGACCTCAACCGTCTTCTCCTCAAAAACCAACATAGGAGGAACTCATCTCACACAAGAATGACAAAATCTGCTGGTCAGAGCGAGACTGGTTGGTGAACTACACTCCACCTACACCAGTGAATAACTCACCAGACTGGAAAACTTGCAAGCTGCTTGTCAGTTTCCTAGACATCACAAAAGACAACTGCTCAAGAAGGGGTCAAACAATCAACGGCTACAGAAAATTTAAAAACATTTTCAACTCTAAAATCATCAGTGAAGAGCTGAAAGTGAGAACCATTGCCTTAAAGGAGACACTGAAAAAATGTAAAAATAGAAAAGGAAGATCCAATCATACATGGTTAAAAACTATAAAAAATGACCTTCGAAATGGAACATCGACGTTAGAGAACAAGTTCCAGGGAAATATGATTTGTTGCTACAACTGACTGAGGACAGAAATGACTGGAAACGAGTTGTGAACTCAGTGCTCATGCAATTTTGATTGTGACAGAGCTTTAAAAAAATGTCATTTAATGATTTGCAAGATTCTGTAGCTAAGATTTTCCTTCGTAAAAAGCCACTGTTACTATCGAGTAAATATCTTAAATACTTACAGTTTCTCAACAATCTTTTTTTTTCTTTTTTCATAAATTATTGCATGTTCCTCATTCGTAAGTTCATTACAAAAAAGAATGTATTGTTTAAGAATTCCAGGTACAGTAGCTTTCAGGTAATTGACACTTTGTTTTCGCTTATGATTAAACTTCCACAGTCGTCTGCATACTGTGTGTCTATATTTAGTGATGATATACAGAGTTCATTGGTTTTCACTGGATGCATAAAGAAGTTGTGTTCGTCACGATCTTTAGGTAACTCATTATCTAATTGTCTGGGCAAAGCGCATCTATGGTATTTTATGTAAAAGTTTTTCTAAACTTGCAAGTTGAACTTGAAAAGCCCTTAAATCATTTGAGTAAAAAACAATTTACAAGAAAGGGGACCCTGACCCTCAAGGGAAAACCATGCAAAACTGATCAAACTGCCTATAGCAAATTATAACAAGGACCCTTCTAAGTGGTTAGAATTTCGGACACAATTCAATATCACTATTATCTCAAAAAGACTTGACAATGTTGTGAGATTTTCCTATTTAAGAGGGTATCTAACAGGGACAGCTACTGCAGAAGTTAAAGGCATTCCTTTAAATCTGAGAATTATGAAGTTGCTGAGGTTGAAAAACGAGTATGGAAGTGATGCTAAGGTTGCAATGCTAACGTAAAAGCACAAGTGAAATTCGATAACTGCAGAGCACCCAAAATCTACCCAACCTACGCTAGTAATATGGAATAGTTGCGACTAATTATGCTATAATTGCTGCCACATGCTATATAGTTGATATGCTATATAGTTGCAACTATAATTTTCAACTGGTTTACACCGGTTTAAACCGATCTGTGATTTCAACCAATGAGACTACAGTTCATGTTATTTCCGAGTTTTCGAATGTGACGTTTGAATTTATTTCTATAAACCAATCAGATTATATCGTTTCTAATATTTTGAGCATCTTTCGCATGTTATATTCCAACAGATGGTAAGTTACTTAGACAGCTTGAACAGTGAAAATATACAGCGGTATTTAAAAAAAATCAAAAGCAGTAGGTATAATGGATCCATACAATCTTAAGATGGACGATTTATCATCAGCAAGTTTTCCTCCAATTACTTGCTGTTTGCGCCAAGCCACGTGACCAAACATAATTTGAAAAGTATAGCAGCTTGGAATCCTACATTGTTGGGGAGATGAGAAGCAGTAAGTCCGAGGAAATATTAGTACCCCCGTTTTTGCGGTTAAAGCGCAGGCGTACTAGCTATTTGCGGTCAAAACTTGTAAGCCGGGTGTCATTTATTTATTTGGCAAACGAGGTGGTCAACAAAAAAATGGAGGGAAATTTTTTGTCCAACCTCAGCTTTGAAGGCGCAAACACTGTTGTTTTTATGTTTCTAAGCTGTTTATTTTGAAATAGGCCTAATCAATAGTTCAAGATATGCTTGCGAAATAAATTATTGAATTGAAATGAATGCGAATTATTGATGTGAGATGACATTGAAAGGTTGAAAGAAGAAAACAAGAGTGTGACGGACCGGATGGCCTAAGCCTAAGCCAGGCTCTGCTATTGTTAAGCCGATTACCCTACTTGATGTAAATGCTATCGAACGCACATTAACGCACTGGGATGAACGTATTATGTATTATTAGACACTGAGATTGTATGGTCGAAAATGGTGTTCAAAACACAAACACAATAAACTGACTGTGCCAGTGGAAGAACTCTATTTCATTTGGGGCTTTTGGAATCTGTCCATTTCAAAACCAAAAAAGCTGGTTTTCTGCAGAAAGACTTTCTTCTCTTGGATTCTTCAACTAATTCTTTCTGACAGCTGCTTTCAATCTACATCTTCATATATACTCTGCTATAGTTACTTGTTTCAGTCTGCTCTATCTGATGACTGAATTCAGGATTGTCAGATAAAAAAGCTTTTTTTAAGTATGCCCAAATATGTCTCTGCTTTTCTGTGCAATCCTGCAGTTTTGTTCCACTAAAAGAATATCTACTTTAGGTATAGAACTGTTCTTAGTCTGAACTCTACCCATCGGACCTTCCTAGCATGGGCAACCCTTAATGGAAACAAAGTTCCAGCTAGTAGAGCTCCTAGGGTCACTTTCCACCTGTTTTTTCAGCAGCTGATTGTAACGAGAAAAATACTGAGCCAAGCATTTGGCAGCAAAATAACCTAGCATTTCTACTGAGGAGGGCTTTCTATTATGACCAAAGGCTCTGAGAAGCAAATTAAGACTGTTGTCATTTTGCAATAGAATGCTGGGCTGTCTTGTCAATTCAGATGTTATTTTGAATTGACTGGAACTGATGTCAGATTGAAAATTTCTGCCTTGTGAACAATACATATCAATAGCTTTAAAAGATTCAAAAAAGTTTTCCCGTTTAATTTTCTGTCTATAAAAAAGTGGTTCAACAATAACCGTTGCAAGGCACAATCATCTATAAGATACAATATCACCTTTTCATTAAATGCTTTGCATGCAAGAGAAAGGGACTTAATGTCACTGAAACTTAGAAAACTTAACACTCTGTTTAAAACTTTTCTGTCTGCAGAGAGCAGCAAACTTGTCATGTTATTATCATGGTCATTGGAAGAAGAATCACAACTTATAGAATTAATCTGAAAACTGAGTTCCCTCTTGTATACTGTCAACTGATCTCTGTAATTATCAAGAGATTGTTTAAGTTTATAATTATAATGATACCAGTTTGTCCAATGCTGACTACAAATATTGGCTTTAGAGCATTCACCAATGTTTTCTAGTCTAAAATATGTTATCATGAGCATTGTACTTTCCCAATCCCATGAATTATGTCCACCACCTCTTATTTTCTTCTTAGCAAAGATTTCCGTTTAATATTAGCAAAACGGTTGGGAATAATGCATTTACTTTCTGCCTGCTTCTCAACAATGGTTGATGTGCATTTACTGATATTTTCAATATGCAAGTCAGTCTCATCATAAAATTGTGCATTGTCTGAACTGTTTCTGTTTCCTGTTTTATGAAAAGGGAGAAACTCCAGGAGAAGGAAAGAGCACTTTCGCCATTTTCAAAAAGAGTCCGATTGTAACGTTTTCCTCCAAAAACTCAACGCCATGCATCCGTCTCTAAAATTTACTTTTGAAAAGGAGCAAAACAACTCTTTGCCGTTTCTCGACGTCTTTGTTGAAAACACTGCTACTGGATTTCTCACCAGTATATATAGGAAACCAACCTTTAGCGGCCTCTATACACGGTGGGATTCCTTTAGTCCAAAACAGAGGAAAATTAACCTCATCAACACGCTAGTTCATCGGGCACTTATGATTTGCTCTAAATCTCGGCTTGATTCGGAATTGGATAAAATACGGTCTATTCTCATTGAAAACGGTTACCCTGAGGACGTCATTTCGGATTGTTTTCGCAAGAAGATCGCAAGTTTTTCGGCTGATAAAAAGTATGGTCCGCAAAAGTGCCCTGTTTACCTAAAAATGCCTTGGATAGGAAACGTCTCATTGCGATTCGAAAGTCAAATTAAAAAGGCCATTACTAAGTGCTTCGCTGCTGCCAACCCTCGGTTAGTTTTTGGCACTCGGAAAGTTCTACCATCCATTCAAAAGGATTGCGTACCTACCACACAAAAAGTTTGGTCATTTATGAATTCTCGTGCCGGTGTGATGCCAGGTACGTAGGTCGTACTTCCCAGAGATTAGGTGATAGGATAAAGCAGCATGTCCCTACTAACATTCGTCTGCATAATTTTCGGCAAAGAGAGCAACCACCCCGTGGGTCTAAACAACAACCTAGTCTTAAACATGATTCTGCCATAGGACAACATCTACTCGATAACCCGATTTGTGCAGAAAATTACAGCGAGGATTTTTCAGAATCATTGGCAAAGCAAGATCTTTGTTTCACTTAGGGGTTTTGGAATCTGTCTACATCAAAACCAAAAGGCCGGTTCTGTGTAGACAGAAAGAGTTCGTTTTCTCACTTGGACTCTTCAAATAATTCATTGGTCCTCCGCTGTATCCGACCAGCTGATTGGTGTTTAAAACACAATGCCAATTCAGCTTTTCGTTCTTTCTGATTGGTGCATTTCGAGCCGCATCTGGGTATAAATTCAGCCTTAGTCTATTGTTTCGGTCTGTTTCTGACGTTCATACTCTGAGGAGTGTCAGACGAAAAAAGCTTTTAAGTATGCCCGAAAATGATTCCGCTATTCATCGCAATTTTGAAGTTTTGTACAACTCAAAGAGTAGTCATGCGTGGAGAGCAAGAACAAAGCCTGAAACAGCTAGGATCACAGGGAAAAAGTGGGAACAAAATGGGGATTCTTCTACTCTATTTGTTGCAAGCTGCAAGCTAATAGGCTGATCTGGGCTGATCTCATTCTTCAAACATGGCTAATGGGTACCTTTAATTATGTCCGAAGGACATAATGAGAGGGTGTTCGTGGAACGCATGTATGTAGGTATGTATACATGTATAGAGGCTTTTTCCTGCCAAATTGGTAACAATAGCTAAGCCATAAATAAGAGGAAGTAAACTTTGAAGTCGCCGTAATTGGTCATCATGAAAATTAACTATTTGACTCTTACGGAATTTGTAAACAAGTTGATGATTCATTGTGGTCGAGTTTTTGGCAGAAGGTCTCGAAGTTCTTATTTAGATAATTAGATTTTATCGTCCAATCAGAAAATTTTCTAACCATCTGCATAATATTTTCTGAGATGTGACTCAGTTGTTGTCGAGAAGATTCTTGAACATCCTTTTGCATAATTAGATATTTTAGTGAAATCCTGAGGGAAAATCAGACTAAGTTATTGATGAAATTTTGTAAAATCAGTCGTGACTCGGTTGCCCTCAAAATATTTACTAATAATATTTTCGGTTTAGGGCGGCTGCTACATGGGCAAAATATGTTTGAGTCGCTATTATCTTAATGGCTGTAAATGATGATGATAATGATGATGATGATGATGGTGATGATGATGATGATGATGATGATGATGATGATGATGATGATGATGATGATGATAACGATATCGATTATGATGATGATAACGATTTCCATGATGACGATGACGATTATGATTGTGATTATTGTCCTTCGGACATTGCGACAGCGTTGCTATTTTTAAAATACAGAGGACTACACATTTGAATGCAAATCCAGAAGTTACTCTATATTCTGGTGATTCAGCAATAGTAGCATGTAATAAGGGAGTCCTACTTCACAGGGTCCTACTCAAGTGATGTCATGATTGACGTTATTACCTAGAATTATAGCGCGACGACTTTTTTATACCATCATAATTTCGTTTACACTCATTGATGACATCATCACCTAGCACTATAGCGTGATTGTTTTTTTACTATGGTAATAGGGTGTTTTCGTGTGACGTCACGCGTGATAGTCTATTGTGTTTTCGCCATCTTGGAGGACAACCTGGACGACTGAGCTCTCTGCACCAGTACCGCTCTCATTCGTGAAACTGCATTTTTAGAAACTGAAGAGATGGTCAACTTCTGTGCTGTGTTTTGCTGTTCTAACCGTTCTACACGGCAAAAAAGCTAGCAAAACCTTACTGGAGCTTTCTTCTCGTGTTTCTTTTTCAAAGGCAGCAACTTGTGCAGGTGTGACTTTGGTGTCAACAGTCTTTGCCATGTTAAGAAGCTCGATAAAGTTAATGTCCATGTTTGCCAAACATATAGTTCGGATTTCGGAAAGCAACTTGGGATAAATATTTTGCAATGCTTTTGCTATAAATTGTTTCGAATATGGGGGCACAATTGACAATATTGATGATTTAGTCCCAGAGTTATTAAACTCTGAGAATAGTTCCACCATCTCCTAACCACTAGGAACTAATGAAACTCGAGATTTATCAGCAAGCTCTTTTTCCTCCAATTGCATACATTTTTTTCCAACCGCTTTTTCATTCTTTTGGGACTAGCGAAGTCAATGGTCTCTATCTAACTGTATTCTATTCCTTTTAACGCACCTGGTATGGTACAGTGAGCCATTTTCTTTGTTACAGATTTGCTGTCCTTTAGTCGTACAGAACATGATTTCCCAAGACCTGCCATACAGTTACAATGTGCAGACATACAAGATACTCCCTGATTTATCAGCAATTATCCATGGAGATGCTGAAGTTTCTGACAATCTTTATGAGTGAAAAACTTTGAAACTTGCTAAACAAAAGAAGGCTTTCACAAAAAGAACTGGTCACTTAATACTGGAAGACTGATGTCCCACAAAAAAGTAGCTTGGCCTTGTCTTGTGGCATTGCTTATCTAGAGTCCTATAATATAACATTGAAAAACTCACCCTTCCCGTTATGATGACATTATCCACATCAGGTTTCGAATAAACACAAACTTATTTGGCGCATCCATAAACAAAATTCTTCATCGCAACATTCCTGATTCCAAGGTATCTAGGTGTATTTCTTCCGGTTTGCCGAAAACCCCTGCATAATGTTTGAATTCTTCAAACATAAAAAGGTAATAGCGAAGCTAACTCAGGAATACCAATCAATTCATGTCTGTATCCGGGACCTTGATTGTTAAAAACAGTCGCAGATATCCTGACACGTTTTCGCATGAATCTAATCGCGTTATCTTCTCATATCGAGAAGGCTATTCTCATGATTTCGGTTCAAGAGTCTGACATAGACGCTCTACGCTTTCTCCGGGTTAGCGATCTTAATGCGCAGCCACTCTCAGTTGACATTTATAGACTTGCTAGGGTCGTATTCGGGGTCTCTTGTAGCCCATTATTGTTAAACGTGACTCTAAAAAATAAATTGAGGGTTACGTGAACAAATATCCAGAAATTGTAAATAAACTCATAAATTCTTTAAACGTTGATGATGTGATTAGCGGTGGACATACAGTGGATTAAGTTCTGAATCTTTATAAAAAAATCCAAATCCATAATGTGAAGTGGTGGATTTAACTTGCGTAAATGTTATTCGAATTCTATCAAAGTGATGGAAGAAATCAAGAAAAGAGAAAAGTGGTAGTGAAAAATCAGAAGGGTATTTCAGAAGATGATGAATCAAATGATAAATCTACCATCCCAAAAAGCAGCGTGATCGAGCTCACTGAAAATAAGATTCCCGGCTAAAACTGGAACAGTACAAATGACGAAATCTTGTGTTGAAACTCTTAGAGCTTATGTTTTCATCGCAAGATCAGCTGACAACAAAGGGAGTTGTGCTAAGCACCATGGCTAGAATTTTCAATCCTCTCGGCCTTATTACTCCTATAACTACAACACTCAAGCTATTCATGCAGCAGCTTTTTAGAGAAAAGTTTTAGTCGGATGAACCATTACCAGCAAACCTTGCGATCGAGTGGGATAGTCTAATGCTTCAATTCAAAAAGGTAAAGGAAGTAGTTGTACCTGCATCGAGAATGTACATAAGTGAACGACAAGGGACAAGTCTGAAACTATTTGAATTTTGTGACCGTTCGGAAAAGGCCTATTCTGCTGTAGTATACCCAAATAACAGGGAAGAAGGTTCTTATGACATCGAAAACAGGAGTCGCTCCATTGCAGATGACCATCCCTAGACTTGAACTTCTGTCTTGCCTTATTTTTGCTAGACTTATTACCTCCGTAAAAGAAACTTCAAGTTCGAATAGAAGGCTACTGGACAGATTTTAATACTGCATTATATTGGATAAATGGTATTACAAGGGAATGGAAACCGTTCGTGCAAGAAGTTTAGAAATTCAACTAGCCCTGGCCCCGAGGCGCGCTGCACGGGCTTTTGCGCTCCACGGGTCACTTTGGACCCCCGCCTTGGAACGGTTGTTTATGAAGAGGGTCATTCTAAATAACAAATCAGTTTCATAAGAGGACCCGATCACTGCTAGAAAAGTATGAGGAAAAACTGTTTCAGTGGTCTCTTATGTTGCCTTTAGCGTAGAAGAAAGCTGCACTGTTATAGGCAGTGACGTGAATGAGATTTTCATAGTCACGGGAAATTAGTATGGTTTGATTGTATAGAATGGTTAGGGAAAGTATTTTATCACCGAGGTATTGCATGAACGGTTTGAAGCTTTTAGACTGGTTAGTCTTAACTTAGCTTCAGTGACTGTCTGCACGAAATGCTTAGTCTTGAAGTGGAAAGAAGCGTTAGCGTTTACAGTGCTTTAAGTGGAGAAGGACGTTGGTGTCTGTGAATCATGGACGGGGGCAGTCCGTTTACGTTCTATACATGGCAGGTAAAAGGCACTGTTAGTGACCGTAACGATACTACTTTTCACGTTGAGAGACCTTTGTATGGAAGGGAGATTAGTGACAATGAGGTAACATGGCACCGGTAAATTGGCGACTGAGAGCGAAATTTTTGAAAACGGTTTCAAGAGTGGAATGTTTTGAAAACGGAGCTTTGTTAAAACGTATCCGTGTAGACGTTGCCCCTTAGAAATGGAAAGAAATGCTTCGACCATAATTTACAACTGGTTCTTAGGTCCCCGTTCTCGGTTGTTCTTCCGTAGAGTTGCTGTACCCTTGGTCCATATGGGTCACTTGGTGTTCTGAGTGGTTAGTATGCAAGAATCGATTATTCTTTTCGATGCTCTTGTATGCCAGGGAAAGTAATCTTTAGTCCATCAAGCTCTTAGACCCTCCCCCTCAGTTGTACGTCAGTTCAGAAGCTCTTCCGAGGGGGTACATGACTTATTGGTGAATGGGGATGTGCGGCCCAGAGTTTTCGAACGCACCCACATATAATGTAGACATATGCAATGAGAAGGAAAACAGGGGATGAGAGAAATGACTTTGTAGATTTCATTCTATTATAGCTCGCGGGGCCATGTTTCGGCGAAAATACTGTGGCAAAGAACAATGGCGTCTGGCTCATTAGCATATCTCTGCATTAGGGTATGAGATTACAGTTGACGTGTGGTCACACTGTTCAGGCAAGGAAAATCCTGCCGATTTGCCAACCCGGAAATCAAATATAGCTAAGTTGTCAAGTAACACATCTTGGTGCAATGGCAGACGAGATAATCTAAGCATCAATCTCACAAGTCCGGAAATAGATTCTGCCAAAAACTCTGGCTTCGCAAAATCCAGCGATTTTTTACTGCGTCAAAAGTAAGGAAATTAAGTCTACATCTTGGTACTTATACGGATAAAGTTGGACTCATAAGATGTCATGGTCGACCAGATGATTTAACTCTACAGTTTGAAATCCTGTTGTATTGCCAAGAGATATCCATGTGACGTACTTGATATTACTCAACAGCCATAAACTTGTGCTACACAATGGCGCCAAGGAAACGCTTCCAAATCTACGGTCGAAGTTCTTGATTGTAAAGGTAAGACAACTTGTAAAGAAAATTACAAGAAATTGTCACATCTACAAACGTTTTTTTTGCAAACGTAAAATACTACGGCAACCCCAAAACAGCGCAGTTGCCCGAATTTCGTGTAAAAAGAGAAGATCATTTTACCTCGGGCAGAAAAGATTTCGCCAGACCAGACTGCTGTAAGTCAAATCAGACAGGAATGCAATGAACAGAGTTTAAATAGCATTGTTTACGTGTGGAACATCTTGGGCTGTTCACATCGAGTTAGTTCCAGATTTGTTAGTTGAGACATTCATGCTTTGTTTTAGACGATGCGTAAGTCGAAGAGGAGTACCGTCTGTAGTCAAATCAGATAACGCAAAAACTTTCAAATCGTTTTCCAAACACTTTAAAACTATTGAGATCCGACGAAAAGCAATCATATCTTTAACACAAGCGTATAAGTTGGAGATTTTAATCTCGCAAAGGCCCCATGGTGGGGAGGTTTTATGAACGACTGATAAAGAGTGTTCAGCTCTGTCTCAAATTCTTGAATCTTCAATCTTGACTTATTAAGGTACGAATTAATCTTGCCTGCCTCCCTAAATCTGGGACTTGAAGGAGAATCAAGGCAGGAAAAGTCGTAAAGTCGTGCAGGTAAGCAAGTTCACTAAATCACAATTATTTGCTTGCGCCACGCACAAGCTTTCTTGTGTACTGCCATTGATGCTACGTAACCCCATTGACTGCCACAGGAGATAGATGATCTGCAGCCTCACCAAGACAATAACAATCGTTTACAACTTGATTGTAAATAAGCATTGATCATTAGCACGGAAGCACTGGCTCCATCATGATTCTCCCGTCAATAACATGAATGTATTGCTTTGAATTCTGGTTAACTCTCAACTTCCCAGAAGATTAAGTCATCTCGAACATATTATTTAACGTTATATTCATCCTCCAAGCTTTTGCAGCAAGATTCCAAGGTAGAGCTCCATATTCAAGCTCGTAGATACCAATTGGTCCTCTTCTTACCACAAAGAATTCGATTTTGTCTTGACAATGGGTTGTTAAAGGTTCTAAATCTTTAGCTACAAAGCATGGATATCTTTTTAATTGGATTATGCAGCTGAGCAAGCAATGTAAAGGCATGCATTTCCGGATTTGCTATTTTTAGTGAGAAACGGCAAGGCTCAAATTCCCTAGTTGCGATGATGATTGGACAAGGATACATTGCTCAATTGGAACAACTGAACGATACAGTTATTTCCACCTGTTGATGGCCCATCTCTACCGTAAGAAGAGACAAGGGACGAAAAAACAAGAGGCAGTTCAACTCAAAAAGCAAAGGAGTTCCGTCTTTCGTCTTTAAGGGTTATTTCATTGCTTTTGTAAGGGTTTTTATGAAGAAATATTTCCGTGATGATTTCAGGGAACAAAGCGTTGTGTATGATTCAGGGTGACCGACTTCAGAACCTTGTTTTTATGTGCCAAGGACGAGCACATCATGTGGGGATCCGATGTCACTAACATAGGTATAGAGAGATCTACCTACTAGATAGCTACCTACCTACTGTACCTACGACACTCTTTTCTGCCAGAAGTGCAACAAAAGCATTAATTATCAATGTTTGACAAGCACGACATTGTAAAGAGATGCTAAAGACTGACAAATGATAGGCTAGGTCTACACGCGGTCTACACAAGTCCCTGGTTCTGTTAAAAGTATGATTATACCTCCGCTGTACTCCACAGCCTCCACTGTACTCAATGATGTCCCCCCACACGCATCATGTTATCCCTCCACTGTACTGATGCTATCCCCCCACACGCATCATGTTATCCCTCCACTGTACTGATGTTGTCCCCCCACACGCATCATGTTATCCCTCAATTGTACTGATGTTATCCCTCAGCACGCATCATGCTAACCCTCCACTGTACTGATGTTATCCCTCCACACGCATCATGTTATCCCTCAACTGTACTGATGTTATCCCCCCACACGCATCATGTTATCCCTCCACTGTACTGATGTTATCCCTCCACAGTACTGAACATCCTCCACTGTACTCATGTAATCCTTCCGCTGTACGGAACAGCCTCCTCTGTACTCAATGTAATCCCCCCACACGCATCATGTTATCCCTCCACTGTACTGATGTTATCCCTCCACAGCACTGAATAGCCTCCACTGTGCTCAATGTTATCCCTCCGTTGTACTGAACAGCCTCCACTGTACTAAATGTTATCCCCCAACCGTACTGATTTTATCCCCCCCCCACTGTACTGCACAGCCTCCACTGTACTGCACAGCCTCCACTGTACTCAATGTTATCCCCCCACCGTACTGATGTTATCCCCCCACTGTACTGATGCTATCCCCCCACACGCATCATGTTATCCCTCCACTGTACTGATGCTATCCCCCCACACGCATCATGTTATCCCTCCACTGTACTGATGTTGTCCCCCCCCCACACGCATCATGTTATCCCTCAATTGTACTGATGTTATCCCTCCACACGCATCATGTTATCCCTCCACTGTACTGATGTTATCCCTCCACACGCATCCTGTTATCCCTCCACTGTACTGATGTTATCCCTCCCCACGCATCATGTTATCCCTCAACTGTACTGATGTTATCCCCCCACACGCATCATGTTATCCCTCCACTGTACTGATGTTATCCCTCCACAGTACTGAACATCCTCCACTGTACTCATGTAATCCTTCCGCTGTACGGAACAGCCTCCTCTGTACTCAATGTTATCCCCCCACACGCATCATGTTATCCCTCCACTGTACTGATGTTATCCCTCCACAGCACTGAATAGCCTCCACTGTGCTCAATGTTATCCCTCCGTTGTACTGAACAGCCTCCACTGTACTCAATGTTATCCCCCAACCGTACTGATTTTATCCCCCCCACTGTACTGCACAGCCTCCACTGTACTGCACAGCCTCCACTGTACTCAATGTTATCCCCCCACCGTACTGATGTTATCCCCCCACTGTACTGCACAGCCTCCACTGTACTGCACAGCCTCCACTGTACTCAATGTTATCCCCCCACCGTACTGATGTTATCCCTCCACTTTATTGAACAACCTCCACTGTACTGCACAGCCTCCACTGTATTGCACAGCCTCCACTGTACTGCACAGCCTCCACTGTACTGCACAGCCTCCACTGTACTGCACAGCCTCCACTGTACTGCACAGACATTACACCGGGTGGTTACGTCCGAGTCCTTGTTCGAAATCTTTATGCGTTCTTTCTTCAATCCATTGTCAATAATAGAAGAAAGACTGTCGTGGTGCACAACGTTAGCTTCTTTCTTTTTAATTTCGGTTTCAAAACTGACATCGTTCGGTAGCTTACGAAGTATGACCCAAGATCCGTTTCTGCGGGGCGCCAATTAAAGAATACCATAATGTTTGACCATAAGCAAAATGTTTTGACGGGTTCTAAATAATCTAAACCAATATTTTTGTGAAACTGCTGCTGCGTTCGAGTTTTACTTATTTCAAGATTTTAGATGACACACGCAAATGCATTTTGCAACAAGGAGTTCGACGCAGACTAAATTTTTTTGGAAGTATATTATCATTAATGTCAGGAACTACAGCACTGAAGGATACGTCATGTGGCAAAATAGCAGACCGTCAAAATACAACGTTGTAAGGGACACAACACGAAGCCGAACTCTCGCTGGCGTTTAACGCAAATATTAGCTCCAGCAACAACGTCCTTGGCTAAATTATTTGATTTAGTGTACATGCTAGGCCAATAGTATCGATCTTTGAGCAATGCATAAACTTTATCAGTAGAGAAGTGAGCAAAATTGTGCATTTTTCCAACAATAAGCTTTCGCAATTTAGGTGGTATTACAGGACTACATGATTTTGTTAACAGTTCATCAACAAGTCTCAGCTGCAGTTGAATTCGCTTTAATTTGCCATTCGGTATCGGCCACGAATTCTTCACACATTCTAATGCATTGGTTATAACTGGGTCTTGAATTGTTCTTTGTTTAACTGAAAGTGGAAGCTGTTTCATCAGTGAATGGAGCGTAGATTTTCTCTTCAAAAGTAGATACAGGCTGTACAGAACAGAATTTTGAAAAGTCTGAAAATTTTGACAGGTCTTTTTGAAAAAGAGCACCCAGGGCCGTCCCGACAGAAATTTTCGAGGGGGGTGACCTTCTCGATTTGCCGACTACAGTCAAACTAAAAACACCTTTCTGATTCATCAAATAGGCATAGGAGCACTCCAATTTTTGACGGGCATGAGTGAACATGGGCAATGTATGTACTCCGACGATGTACGCCATTAGCATTGTTCAGGGGATGCTCCCTTGAAAAATTTTCAAAAAAAACACTGAAACTAGAATCGCTCTCATGGCCCTTTCGAAACTCTTAAAATGCAGTTTTCTTGAAACTTTATCGTGGAATTCGAACGGAATTTTTACGGTGCTTGAGTGGTAGAAAACTTCAGAATTTTAGTAAAAAGCCGAAACATCTTTGAAAATCTGAATTCTTTATGAATCCAAAAGATCGACTAACGTTATTGTTGCTATAGAATGTTGAAGATTGCATTACATGCAATGATTGAATAGATCTCAAGATTTGTTTCTCTGGGTATCGTGGCCTGCAAAACTGCAGACCATGTTGGAAAATGGAAAAAAATGGCATATTCCGAAAAATCTTTATTTGATAACTTTGATCTGTAGCATCGGAATCAACTTCGGTTGGTCGGCCCTTCCTACTATTTCATTTCTCATTGTTCTTCCTTAGCTGTAAGTCTTTATACAAATGAGAATTCAAAAGAGCGATTTCGCCGACTAAAATTACCGATTTGCCGACTGGTCCTTTCTCTAGGGGGGAGGTGTCGCACCCCGACACCCAAATGTAGGGACGGCCCTGAGAGCACCTGCTTTTATATTTAATTTACTACCTAGAATATAATTAACAACGTAGTCGTACTCTTTCAGTTCAGACAAGAAGACAAACAGGAAACCCAAATGCATCAAATACGGTAAATAAATGGGTTTGGAACATCATTCAGATAGAATAACTATGTTGCCAATATGGATAATCAAGAAACTCTTAAGAAACTTTCAGTACTCAAGATCTGAAAATCTTAAGAAACCTTCAGTACTGGATCAATTTTTAGTTTTCCTTATAAAAAAATACGTGTATTCAAGTCTTCTTTTAAATATCACCTCAGGCGAACAACTTGCCTCTGTGTCGAGTAGGGCATTAATGATTCCAGTACAAGTTAATTTCATTGACAATTTTATGACATGTTAATTTCTAGCCTCTTTTTATAAAGAAAACAGTTTAATCACTGTTCAGAATATTACGCTGTTTTAACCTTTCAACATACATTAAGTATTGAGACAGCTGCATCAGTATCTTTGAACATAAACAACGGCTTCCAATTTACAAAACGCTTGCAAATCAAGTATATCCACATATGTTGCCTTTGCATCTGCTCAAACGATTATAAGATTTGTCGAAATATTTAGAAATGATTCCTAAAACATATATGCTTTTTTGAGGAGGCACTGGTTGTAAGTTTTTCATAACCTTTTCAGGAAAAAACTTTCAGTTATTATTCAAGTTGAAAGGTGATTAACTGGCGATGATTTTCATGTCCAGCTTCATTCGCAAGAAGACCTGGGGACTCTTGCTGGGCTTTTGACAGCTGTTGGCGGCCATTTGAGAAATCGTCGGGATAACTGCCGAAGGGGAGTGTATATTGGAAAACGGTCATAAACATTTAAATAAGAAATGAGTTTTGAATTAGAATTACCTAGAAACACCAAGTCTAGTGATTATTCTGGAAACAAATTAGTATATTAAACATGTGAAAAGCTTCAAAGAGGAGATAAAAAGGAAAAAAACAAAATTCCAATTTTCTTGTTATGTATTAATCCTGGCATTTAGATTTAACAAACTGGTCCAAACTTGAGACCAGGTTTGTGTGTGCCAAATCAATGACATTGATAAACTTGTACTTCGGTTCCTCAAGGTATGCAAGTAGTTCCATTCTAAGAACAGTAAGTGGTGGTAAATTGGAATGTTTAAATATCTGTGATTTACTTAGTAGCTTGTTGTCAAGGATACCACCAAGTAGTTCAAGTTTAGGGAAACCTTTAACAGTTTGTACAAATTCTTTAACATTTTCTTTGTCACTATAACATGTTACAACAGAGCTTTTGAAAAGATTACCAAGGCCTTGAAATTTGGTTTCTTCCAGGACTTTATTGCTTAACTTTGTTGGGAATACTTTGACATTGATTTCATGCTCTCGTAATGTGTAGCGAACGCTATTCCACTCCTGACTGCGTAAATCACTGTATTGCAAAACAAAAAAGTACTTGCTATTTTCCAATGCTCTTTTCAACGTCTCTCCAATCATTGCCTTTCTTTCGTTGATCTGAAGTAAAAGTATAATGTTTATTATGTGATCGTTGATCAGATTGTAGTGTGCATTGAAATTCTGCTATCATTTTCGTTTCCTCTTCGATTTTTAAGAGGGGACCCTCCATGTACATACTAACAAAAAAAAATACCATAGAATTTGAAAAAAAATGAGAAAACAGGAAACATTCTTTTTGAATTAAATTAAGAATAATAGACAAAGTCTTATAGAGAATAAAGAGAGAATTGATTAAGATGGAAAAAAGATTGGCCCAAGTCATCGATTTAGCCAAAGCTTTTTGAAAGCTTACAATTAATGAAATACTTTAACGGGTAAGAATGCAGTTTAGGGGTCCTTATTTACCAGTATTATTGTAATCGAATTGTAATTTGATAACGTTCGAAATATAGACAGCGCGAGCAGAAAGAAAAAGAACGAAAAATAAAAATGGCGACCGGTGAAAAATTAACTCTTTTGAACTCTTTTTTGAAAAAATCCTTTTCATGAACAGTTTTCGTGAATGCAGGTAAGATCCGGGTAAATTTGCAACGTACACTTCTAAAGTGGGGGTTTGGGGCAGCAGCCCCAAATTTTCACTAGGCCACATAAACTTAACAATGCTGGTAACTAGGGACCCCTAAACTGCAGTTGAACCCACAGATCTTCGCAAGGAAATCAGCCAATCGGTTATGATATTGATTGTCTTTCCTTGAGGTATAGGTTACGTTTGAAGTTAATACTGGCACGTAGTGTTAGTTACTATATTCAAGAAAGAGAAGTTTAGCTTACTGCGAACGACTGTAACTGAATAATGATCTTAGAACTAACAAGGTATTTATACTACAGAATCACATGACCATAAAAAGACGGGGTGCACTAAGGGGGACTCTACATTTCTCCCCTCCTAAATAAACTAAGTTCTAATACAATGAACTTTAACTAGACACGAAGTGCACCCCAAGGAATAGTGTCTGGCAAATATCGATGTTGTCGCAGTCTTCTTGGTCGATCTCTGTTGAAACCATCATTTTCAACCTCATCGTTTACACTGGAATCAGAATCTGAATACGAATAATCGCTGCCGTCTGAAAGTTCACTTTCACTTGAATTCAATTCTTCATCGGATGTTGTCTTTGGGATGGGTTTATTTTGAAATCCATTGTCGACAACAGGTAGAAGGCGATCGTGGTGTACTATCTTTCGTTCCTTGCGAGAGTTCTCGATCTGAAAATTTACACCGTTCGGTAACTTAGCTATGATCGTCCATGGACCTTCTCTGCGGGGTGCCAATTTGCGGTTTTCGCCTGTCTTATAATGCTTTACTTTCAGCCAAACTTGCTGAGCCTCAGTGTAATCGATAAAACGGAGATTTCGATTATAATGTTGCTGCATCTTCCGCTTACTAATCTCCAAAGTATCTACTACATTAGAGAAGATATCTTTCAATAACAAACTGGTTGCATATTGGAAGTCTGCTGGCAGAATTTCGTCGTGCTGGTCTGGTGTGGCATTGTCGAAAGCAATGTCTTGAGGTAAGATGACGGATCTGCCGAAAACCACGTTGTAGGGAACGCAGTGGGTTGCTTTGCTTTCGCTGGATTTCTCCGTCGACATTTGAGCCTTGATCTGACAGGAGATAGAGAGGGCTGCCATGAACATAAATCCAATGTCTAAGTAAGGCATCAACTATTTTCGATGCTGTTTGATCTTTTAAGGGTACAGCTTGGACGAATTTCGAAAAATTATCGCCAATGAGCAAAATATATTGATAGCCATCGTGATCTTTAGGCAAATAGACGATATCGATAGAAAGAAATTGCATCGGTGCATTCGGGATAAACATTTTCGTAAGTAGTGCTTTGGGTGGAGATGTCGCGCACTTTGTTTTCTGACAGGTTTCACAGCCTTGACAAAACGACTTGATGCAATTGAACATACTTGGCCAATAATAACGGTCTTTTAACAACGAATACACTTTGTCGGTGCCAAAATGAGCAATATTGTGGTATTCTGTGACGATAACTTTTCGTAAGGAAGGAGAATGACAGGGTGGCCGGATTTTGTAAGCAAACCATCACTGACACGCAGCTGCAACTGAAAAAATTTGCCTGATGAAATTTTTTCTCCGTTCAGGATACATTTTGTGGCATCTGAAATCAAGGGATCTCGCGATTGTTCCTCTTTCAACTGAACGCGAAAACTATCCTGATTAACGAACAGAGCATATACCTTTTCCTCAAAGTTGGTTGATGGCTGAACTTGACTTGCCGCTTGATTTCTCGATAGGGTATCGGCTTTGATATTGAGTTTGCCCGGAATGTATTGGATGGAATAGTCAAACTTTTCTAACTCAGATAGCCAACGAGCGAACTTACCACGTGGATCCTTCTGTTCACGCAGATGTGTAAGAGGATTATGGTCAGACTTTAAAACAAACTTTGCGCCTGCAAGATAAACGTGCCAATGTCTGACTGCGCACATCATCATCATCATCATCATCAATTTATTGAAAGTAGGCTTAATTACAATAAAATAGCTGATTAAGCTAATTAAGGCCTACTAACTAAAAAAATACGTATTAATTTAGAATTCTACAAATATCTAAAATATAAAAAGGAAAAATAATGTCTAGATCATATGTTAGATACCCAACCTGTGGTACATATGTTTTACATAACCTACAGTTGCCATCCTGACCTTTCCAGCATTTAATTTGTGCTTTAAAAACAGAAAGTGAGCTGGCTTCTTTCACCGCAATTGGCAAATTCCGCCAGAGTTTGCTTCCAAGGAAGGATATAGTTTCAACTCCATAAGTTGTTGTATGTAATTTTGGAATCTGTGAATTGTTACCTGGTCTTAGGTTGTAACCAGTATTACGATCCATGAAAATGTCCTTCATAAATGCTGGGTTCAGGTCAGACTTAGTTTTATATACTTCAGTCATAAGCAGCTGTAGGTTCCTTAAATGGATGGTCTCTAGATTCCGTTGCTCCAGAAGGGACTCAAAGTCTGTTTGATTGTCATTGTATGCGAGACGCAATGCTTTTTCATGGATATGATTAATTTGACGATTTAAAGTTCGGTCATAGAACATCAAGACAAGTGGGCAATAACTAAAGTGAGACAAGACAAATGCCTGCATCACCTTACTTAGCTTCTCCGTGCCCATGTAGCAGGATATTCTGGCAAGTGCATGAAGCTTCTGGCTAGCTTTTTTGCAAAGAGTTTTTACACGCTGCCTAAAGCTTAACGTTTGGTCAAACGGTATCCCTAGAAGCTTCTCCTCATTGCTTTCCTTCACGCTAGCCTCCCCTATTTTGATGGAGACTTCATCACCCTTCCGACCAAAAATCACCAAATGGCACTTGTCTTCATTTAGTTTCATATGATTACACTAGAGCGAATGCTTCCTTGTGGGTTGCCGACCAGTTCTTTTGCGAAGATTGTAACGCTGTAGAGAAGTACGCTATTGGATGTATACGATCATCGCTTCCAACTTGTGATAAAACTCCGCCAACTGCATGGTTGCTAGCATCAACTTCGAGAATAAACGGTTTTCCTAATTGCGGGAAGCTTAAAACTGGCTGGGATGACAGTTTCTGTTTTAAAACAGAGAAGGCAGCTTCACAAGAATCGTCCCATTGGAAGGGAACAGTTCGCTAGTTAGCTTGTTTAAAGGTTGACAAATATCGGCGAAATTCTGAATAAACGACCTGTAAAATCCGGCTAAACCTAGAAATCCTTTTAATTCCTTCCTAGTTTCTGGGCGTTTATAATTGTCAATTGCTTCGGTAAGACGGGTTTGTGGCTTAATTCCTCGATTCGAAAGCTGAAAACCTAGAAAATTAACCTTGTCGCTGGCGAAAACACACTTTGAGAGCTTAAGCGATATCCCCGATGATTGCAATAGTTGGAACACTTGTTCAAGATTATGGAGATGTTCTTGGAAATTTCCACTAAGATTACAATGTCGTCCATGTTAGCTAAGACGCGATCTGAAGGAAGTCCTGATAAAGTGATATCCATCATCCGTTGGTAGGATGCTCCCGCTTTACATAGTCCATATGGCGTGACGTTGAATTCAAATTTCCCTCTTGGCACAGAAAAAGCAGTTTTGTCTTTGTCTTCTTCTGCTACTGGCATCGACCAATATGCAGAAGCAGCATCCAGAGTTGTCCAGAATTTTGCTCCATGCATTTTGTCGATCACGTCACGAATATGTGGTAGCGGGTAGGAATCCTTCTTGGTGACGTTATTAAGCCCACGAAAATCGCAAAAAAGCGCATAGAGTCGTCTTTCTTTTTTACGAGGATAACTGGGGCATTCCACGGCGATGCAGATGGTCGAATGATGCCGTTATCAAGCATTTGTTGCACTTGATTGCTTACTTCTTTGTCCCAAACGTGGGGAATACGGTACGGCTTCATTCGCACTGGTTGAGCGTCCTCTGTGATTATACGATGCGTCATATTCCGTACGGGTGTCGGTTTCCTTGGATTAGAAGCGAAAATATCTCCGTATTTGGAAATTAATGCCATTAACTGATCTTTTTCATTAGCAGAGATGTCATTGCCGTGAAATACATTCGACTGAAGACTTGTTGGATTCTTGGTTTCATTTAAATCGACTTTGGAAACAGTTTCGCTCACCTTGGTTAAATTACCAACGTATTTCCTGGAATGCACTGTTATATTGTCATTGTTAACATTCAATAAGGTAATCTGGAAAACACCATCTAAATCTGGGATTACTCGACAACGTGAAGCGTACACACCCATTACTCCAATGATAGGCTTTGTCTCAGAATCTGCAGTTATCAAAGATAATGAGTTACTGCATTGACATTAACGATGCTTTCGGAACGTGGAGACAAAAAACATTGTTTTGTACTCTGACAGGTTCTTTTCCTTTTGAAGAAACACATAAAAACCTTTACCCAGTTTTACTTATTATCGATCATGCAAACTTGACTGTCCCAAAATTTGAAAGGAAATCTCTGCCCAATAATACATGTTTGTACGTTTTGGCATTGAGAACTTTCAAGTTTTGCTTCATGCTTACAGTGCCTAAGGTTATTGTCACTAACACAGATCCGATTATATCCATCGCATGACCAGATGCATTGACTAAGTTATGATTACTAGCGATAATATTTGTGTCTTAACGTAGTGTTTGTAAGCTGCCGAGATCAATTAAAGAGCAACTGGCTCCGGTGTCTAATAGAGCGTTTACGTTCTTGTTATCGAACTTAACGTTAAGAACAGCAGAAAACTCATCAGCAAAATTACAAGTTTCTATGTGGCCGTCGGCTAGTCATTGATACTTGGGACAGGATGTTCCGGTGTTCCCGCAAGCTTGACAAAAACAAAGTGGACATTCCCGGAAAAAATGCTCTGAACTTTCGCAGGTGCGACATTTTCTCCCTCTTTGCGAAGGGCGATTATTTCCCTGATTTCCGGCCCTAGGCTGATAAGATTTGTTGGGAAAATTACCTCGTCTTCCTCTTCTTTGGTTCCCACGCCGTTGATTTCCACCATAATTTGAGGTTGCAGTTTCTTGGATACCCCCCCCCCCCCGTTGCTCCCATGAATGTCTATTGATATTCCTTTCAATTTTTCAATCACTTTTTCAGCAATTGCGTCAACAACTGATGGGCTTTCAATGGTCATGCATTCCTGCGCTCTATTAGATGCAAATGAATCAATACCGGCTATTTGTAATCTCATTGTCTCTGTTGCCAGCTTGTCAATATTGGCATCAATGAAACTTGGCAGAGATTATAAGGCAATTTGCATCTTTGGATGAACGCCTTTCAAAAATAATCTTTTGCAATTGTCTTGCGTACGCTGTCGTCGAAGGAAGGGTAGGCAAGCTTGACTAATTCGATTATTTTAAAAGCAAAGGTTTGTGCCTGATTCATCTGACTTTCGTCTCCGATTATTCAATTCCACTATTGCAGCTTCTCTATCCAAATTCCCTCTTTCAAACTCTTTCAGCTATTCAGACTTTATCTTACTGGCATCTTTTCTGTCGACTGTAAATAATCTGAGATAAACATCGAAGGCACGACCCTCTAGTTTGCTTGCCAAATTCTGAGCAGTTTTCTCCCCATCGTATCCCTTCAGTGACGAATACAATGCAACCTTCGCAATAAACACGTTCACATCACCAGTCCCATCGAAGCCTTTTATTTTCGTATCCATGTTTGATTATTCGGTTACAGTAATGTTAGTTACTATATTCAAGAAAGATAAGTTTACCTTACTGCGAACGACTGTAACTGAATAATGATCTTAGAACTAACAAGGTATTTATACTACAGAATCACATGACCATAAAAAGACGGGGTGCACTAAGGGGGACTCTACAGTAGCCAATGTCAGTGACAACTTTTGCAGCCCCGTTTGTAAAACTTCTGTAGCTAGTCGATTGTAATAGCTGCACAGAACCACGAACCCGGAGAACAGCATGAACAGTATTCAGTTTTGACCAGTCGATTTAGAGTATGGACAAATTCTCTCTTCCTTTGTGTTTTATTCCTTCTAAATCTTCATATTTCTATATCAATATTTTGGGAACCAAGTCGTAATTCGCCAGAGCGGATCTAATTTGAATGTCTGGGGTGATATTTAAAAGAAGACTTAAAGAATGAATACATGAATACAATTTCATATCTTCAATGATCTGAGTCCCCAAATTGTTTAAAACATCAGATTCAAACATTTTTCTAACCTTTGTTTCAATGATAGTTGGATTATCAGTGCCGTGGATGCCATACACATTTGGAGATTTCAATTGAAACCCAACTCGAGATTCCATCATTTGGTCATTCGAAATTTTTTTATTTTTTTTTCTATGAACCGTTATTTTTGTTTTATCCATACTGACGAGCTTATCAAGTTGGGACTGCATAGCAAAGTAACAAGACTCTATAGCAAGACTACTACAACAAGACTCTAAGATTTAACAACATTAAAAGGCAATTTGTTAGCATTGAGCGAAGACTTAAAACAGACAGGGTCGTCATCTACACATTTTATAGAAGGAATGGACCATGGGCGATAGCATTCAATGTTTCCATAAAAGTGTACAGAAAATTGGAGATCGTTGCTTTAGAATAAAAGCAGTGAACCTGGAAAAAAGCCCAGTTTTTAACAAAAAAGGCCGACAGTATTTTACCAAAGAAAACGAAAGACTTATTAGTGTCATGCATACCTGTCTACCAGCGGGTCTTTTTTTACGAGTTCTACATGTTATTAAATCTGAAGAAAAGTTTCTTCTCCACATTGTATCTAGAAATGCAGTGGAGAAATATATTTACTACCTAAATCAGATCAACAGGACTTAACAAAGACAAGAAAAAATTAAAATATGACGTAATAGCCTAAAGTAAAGGCCAATCGATTTTATGAACATATAAACGCTATCGCTATGTCCCAAGGACTATAATCGTCATCATTATCATGATAATCATAAAAAATTTATTATCATCTTAATCGTTATCGTCATCATCATAATCATCATCTGCACTACAATCATCATTATGTCATTCTCATCATAGTCGTCAATATCATCTTTTCTTGTGAGCATTATCATCATCATCAACGTCACCATCATCATCATCATCATCATCATCATCAACACCATCATCATCATCATCATCATCGTCATAATCATCATAGTCATCATCATCATCATCATCATCATCATAATCATCATCATCATCATCATAACAATCATCATCGTCATCATCATCATCATCATCACCATCATCATCATCACCATCATCATCATCATCATCATCATCATCATTCATAACCAGTTCGATAATAGCGACCCAAATTTGTTGGCCCATGGAACTAGCCTTCCTTACCGCATTCCGGAATAGCCCCTCCATTACTCTCATTTTCCTGACGCGAATGAGAACTGAAAAAAGTCTTTGGATAGCGACCGAGTCACAATTGATTTTCGAGTTTCAGTCGCAGTTTCAGCAAGTTTTTTTTCGAAAATGTCGTCGTTTACAAGTCCGATGAGTGGATTTTAGGTGTCTAGCAACTGGTAATACATGAAGATATAGGGGCCCTATGGGCATGTTCGAAAAACGACTCTGGTTGAATATAGCCATTTCGGTCAAATGATGAAAGATGTTTATCGGTATGCACAACGATGACGATAATGATTATTATGATAATGGCGGTGGTTATGATGATGATGTTGATGACCACGATGATTGTGATGCTGTTGGTAGGGGTGATTGTGGTGGTAGGGTGGGTGTGGTGGTGGTGGTAGAGGTGGTTTTGGTGCTGATGGTAGGGGTGCTTGTGGTGGTTGTGATAGGGGTGATCGTGGTGATGGTTGTAAGGGTGGTTGTGGTGGTGGTGATAGGGGGGTGGTGGTGGTGATAAAGGTAGTCGTGGTGATGGTTGTAAGGGTGGTTGTGGTGGTGGTGATAAGGGGTGTTGGTTGTGATAGGGGTGGTTGGGGTGATGGTTGTAGGGGTGGTTGTGGTGGTGGTGATAAGGGGGTGGTTGTTGTGATAGGGGTGATCGTGGTGATGGTTTTAGGGGTGGTTATGGTGGTCGTGATAGGGGTGGTGGTGGTGATGGTTGTAGGGGTGATTGTGGTGGTGGTGCCGTTCCTTTAGATCTTGCCGCAGCCACACCATCAATGATGGTGATGGTAATCATGATGATGCTGATGATGACAAAGGTGATTATCATCATTATTATTTTATTATTATTATTATTATTATTATTATTATTATTATTATGACGATTTTCATGGTGAGGATGATAAAAATAATGACGATTTGTTTTGAGAGCTGTTTTGAAATTGCCGCTCTTTGCCAAGATTCTTAGCCTGCGTGCAGCCTCAAACTCTTCTCCGAGAAAGAGTAGAACCAAAATTTTTTCTTCGGCATTAAAGGTATTTGGTACCTTTATACCTTTTTAGACAATGAAGTTGTTGTCGCTTCATGCACCATGTTGATTGAATTAGTATGGAATGAGTAATGGTTCGTAATTACAAAGTGAAACGCCTTTTAAACTGTATTGTAAAAGGTGCCTCATATCAAGAGTAGTTAACGTTTCTCCGTAATTTCAGTGTTCGAAAAACTACTTAACAATTTAAGGTGATTAATTGTCACATTTTTGCTTGTAGGATTATTTAGGGTCAGTCCCTTAACCGATGGCAAAATGTTCCAGATATCGTTGATTACGGTTGGCGCAGAACAGAAGGAGAGGAAGGGATGATGACTCCAATTTGGACACTGATATCCGAAGCGTCACAGGCCTGCCATGAACTGGTTAATGCGGTTGCAAACGGAGTTGCACAACCAGGTGCAAGTGCAAGCGCTATGGATTAGAGTGCACGGAATTGTGTCAATGCAGTGGCCAGTGTTTTGACTGAGATAATATCAGTAGACCGCCAATCGATCTGTACTATTTGGTTGGTATATCATATGTTCTGTTAACTTAGAAATTGGGTAATCACTCTGTGGACTGGGACCGGTGCCGTGCAGGGAACTGAAATACTAAATTTCATCGTTACGCCGGTAATATAACCTCCTAAATCAATTTTACGGTTATGAGGACTGGGATCGAGCTCCCTGTTGTAGATATAGAAAATAGGGTAATTTATCGACCTGATTTGATGTTCATGATATTGTACATGTCAATTTACATAAGAATACTAAATTTCATGGTTATACAGGCAATATATGTTCCTAAATCAATTTTACGGTTTTGAGGACTGGGACGGAGCCCCCTGTTCTAAATATAGAAAATATGGTACTTTATTGGCCTCATTTGATTTTCATGGTATTGTACAGGTCAATTAACTTAGGAATACTAAATTTAATGGTTATACCATTAACCAATGACTCCAAAATCGATTTCATCATTCTGAGGACTAAGCCCCCTGTTCTCAAAATAGATCATAGGGGCATTTTTCAGCTTGGGTCTGTTTTGCATCGTTTTCTACGACTCAAATTGCATATTTTGTGAAATTTTAATGCTGGTATCATATTTTGCACGATTGTTGTGCTTTCAAACCGGACTAGAAGTGCGTGCCTTCCTATTGAACGCTTCGCTCTAAACCCACAGCCCCCCAAACTAACCCACCAATACCACCAAGGTAACCCCTTTAATAAGAATCTTTATCCATCCACGATTTGATTGAATTTGTTGGCCAAGAATACCCCCTGGCTCCTGTTGCTAAAAGGACTGCTATCATTATGAATAAATAAGTCCCTCTCTATTTCTCCCAAAACCCCCCTGTATCTCCGAAAAGCCCCCAGAATCACCGATCAACATCCAGATTCGCAATCTACGTCAAAAAAGGACCCAGAAAATGTTCTTTCCCATAAAGTCCCAGCTCAGGTGGTAATACTCCCCACTCACCCTCTGGACTACTAGCTATTGTTTTGGGGTTCTAAGATTTTTTTTTTGGGGGGGGGGGTATGATTCTGTTCATCTGTTCATTCTGCATGTGTTACTGTCTTTCTTTCTCCGAAAACATAAAAGCTCTTTTGATGGACAACGAAAAATTTTCCTTACATGTTGTATTTTCCATCCCAACTGCTTGCAAATTGTATGTTACGTTTCAAGCTATTTCTGATAATAGTTTTCGGAATCTAATAAGAAAAACAGTCAGTCTTAGACAATCTGGAGGTGGTATTTTGGAAAATTTTCTGGGGGAGCATGCCCCAAGACCCCCCTTGATAAGCACACCTCTGGTGAGCTGTGCAACCCCCTAATTGTGGTCTTGGAAAATCTCCTTAAGATAGGCCCTACTCCAACTTCTAGGCTCAAGTAGGTATTGCTAAGTATTGGTACATATCCTAATCTTTCGAAAAAACTGTATGAGTTGATTTAAATATTAGAGATCTAGGAGTGACAGCTTCATTAGTGAATTCCAACGATGTTGGTTTCTTCTTAGTGTGCGCACGTCTTGGACTTTGGTCTTTCGAAAATTGTAGAAAAACAAACGTAATTTATAAACAGTGAGACGACCTGAAACGACCTGAAACCAGCTGAAACCACCTGAAACGAGCCGTCAAATTTGGAATCGAGGCTGAAACGACCTGAGACGACCTGCTATCTTAGCAACGAAGTGTTAAGGTCAAGGGATTTGTATTGTTCTTTACGCATTGTCGCATTCTTTTCTTATCACAATAGGAACACGTGTCAGTATCAAAGCAGCAATCCCTCCGGGAAGGTATTGTTTGAGATCAGTTGAAAAAAATCACTATTGGAGCTGAAATTGATTGACTTGATATGATTTCCTGATCAAAACATAGTCAATAGAAAAAGACTGGTCTAGAAGCCTATTGTTCTGTTTTCTTTGGTTCTATTGTTTGCGATTCTCATGTTGGAAAAGCAGATTTTCAGTGTCACGTGCTCAAAGTAGGTGCAAGTTTTTATCAACAATGGCGTCCAAACACGGCGATTTTGTAACGGGAGAAGAATTCGATTTGTTATTTGACTGGATAGAAGATGGAGATCTCGAAGAACATTGCGACAATAATCCCCCCACAGCGACAGTAAATGAGGTAGTTATTTTATAATTATTATTTTGGAAACAGTCAGCGTATGGCAAAGCAATGTGTTTTTCAAACACACAATGCAGAAATGTTGAAAGAGATAAGTAAGCTTTATCAGTCACTGTGCAAAAATTCAAATGCAGAGAAGTTTTATAGTTCATTTTATGGAACAATTGTTGTCAATGCCTCAATTCTTTTCCACCCTTTGAAGATGCCTGTCTGTACTATGCTGGCTACTCTTGTTGCAGACAAAGTCCTTGCTCATTTCAACAAACCTATAACTGTGCTGCTGCCAATGAAGAAAATAAATCAGTGTGAATTTGATGGCCTGCAATATTTGGCTGGTTATGTTGTCCATTCTTTAGTTAAGAAAATTCATAAGCATAAAAACTGCAAAACTAAAGAAGCCCAAGATATGCTCACAGTATTAAACTCAGCAAGGTCCACAAATCTTGACTCTCAACGTTTGGTGAAGTGCCAGACAAGAGGTGGTTTGTGGGAGTAAAACCAGAGCTACAACAAATGTTCAAAGTAGTTGAGGAACATTTTGCAACTTGGAAAATTGCCACACCCTTTTAATTGATTTAAAAAGAATCACAAGAAATTTGATGAGTGATGTCAATGTTGTGAGCTTGTTTAACAATGTTATCGAAAACTCAGAGTGCAGTATTGATGAAGAAGCAAAAGTGAACATACTTCAAAAGATGATTGAATTGTACCTCCGGGTCTGTGCCTTTTCTATGGCAAAAACAAAAACACTTTTGGAAAGCAAAAAAGCCACTGGGCTACGGAAAGGAATAAAAGCACAAACGCAAAAAAGGAATGAGACAAGTAGCTAAAAAGTTCTGGGTCCTTATATAAACAACATTCAAGTTTCTGTAATTTGGCTTGTTCTCTTTATCTGGTATATCCTTCACAACTGTCAATGGGTGGCGCTCAATTGTCTCCTTTCTTTGGTGCTATTTTTCGGGTAGATTGGAAGTGCTCCAAACCTGAGAGTCTTGCGTCCTTTCTCTATAAGAAAAAATAAATGTTCAAGCAAATTTTTAAACAATTATTACCAATGATGGTAGGACATATGCAGAGTGGCCGTTATCGTCCTGTACTGGCTTGGCTACACACCACCAACTTAGGAGAATTGCTGTCAATATGCTGTGTTCCTAAGTATTTGCAGGAAAATTTTACTCTGCACATTCTCTTTTTCACAGTAGGCCTATTCAAAACAATTAGGCCTATTTATTATATAATAGGCCTATAAAATGTTAAACTTCCCAATAAATAAATATAACCATGGCCTGCAAAAGGCCAAAGGAGCTGCCTACCGATAGTTGAGATTATTATAAACGTTTAAACATGAAACATTTATTTATCAGAGTAAACGGACGTTTTAATTTTTAGCAAGTGTAGCCTGGAGTAGGCCTAGGCCTAAAACTAATGAAAAAAGGTGCGCGCCGCGGCTGATCGCTTACAGGCTTACGTTTTTGCTTTAAATGCTTGCTTATCTCCGTTGAAATGAAAATCAATAAATACCTGTGTATTAGATATCTTCCTTTGCGTAATGTCGTTCGCATGTTGCCACATTTTAGACTCAATTTGTCTACGAAAGTCAGCATGAGGGGTACTTCGGGGTTTGCGGTATTGCGGTATCGGGGGTAAAATATGCGCGGTATTTCGGTATTGAAGGAAAAACCTGGCGGTATTGCGGTATTGAAATTTCACAGCGCGGTATTCGGTATTTTACGAACCTTGAAAGGAACAGCTAAGAGCCATAGCAAAAGAAAAAACTTAAGAGTTACCAGACATCAATACAAGAAAGTAAGTCGAAATGAAGAGAAGATTAATGTATTGAATTGTGAAATTCAGCCAGTATGATTGTTTTGGCGCACCGAACCGGCCAAAGATATGACTTTTTTCGACAGTAATTTGTGATATTTTTCTGTTTACTTCATGACTTTACATTTCTGTTCCACGACGATACATTTTGGTTGCGTTTGGTTAGTTGATTTTACAATTTTTTTTGCGCGATTTTACATTTGCGTTGCGCGATTTTGCTTTTTGGTTCCAAGACTTAACATCGATGCAGTAGGCTTGAAATGTGAAAGAGTGAGTGACGTTTTTGACTGACACTGTTTGCAGTGATGTGTACAGTTTATGCTTCAATGATGATTCCTTTATATTTCCCATGATGTTGGAATATCTAAGGCCAGCACCCGGTGAGCCCTGCAAATAATGTACGCATCTTGATTTTAAGTCACTTGAATGAACCCTGCAGATGTACCCTGTTCGGTGTGCACTTTATTAATGACAAGACGTTTGCAATCTTTGAGATCATACAGAAGTTGTTCTTTTAACTGATCAAAAAAGGCCAGGAATGAAATGTTAGCTACTAATCCTGTATCGTGTTGTGAGTTCATGCAGCCAGTTGGCATTGCACTGAACTTGTTCGTGTTGTCTACATTTGCGATCTCCAAGTTAACTAAATAAGAATTATTACCAAAATGCAAGAATGTGCGTCTTTTCTTGAGCAACTAGCAGGGGCGGACATCTAGAATATTTTTTGGGGGCGTAAACGTAGATGGGACAGACTAAGATTTTGGGAACCGTCTGGGCCTCTTTTGATGTCCAATTGCCAATGACTTTTCCCGAAAGGAAAGACAGTATACGTAATTAGGCGAGCAACAATTTAAAAAAGCAAGCGTCTCAAAGTGCTCTACGCATTCCCATAGTGATTTATGTTCATCGTTTTCGTCTAAAACGCTGTGTTGGTCCCGTACTGACTATTTTCCAATTCTCATGGGACCGAATTCAATTTTAACTGTCCTGGATCGATTGTTATCGTTAGATATATCAGTTCTTCACTCATAACTTTACAGAAAGATTTCTGAGAACTTTCCTGGTCCAAACTTTTCAAATTTGTCCAAGTTTTGGACTAATTGCTAATCAAATTTTAGACTGACGTTGCCAATAAGGTAAAATTTCTGGACCGACTGACAAAATATTTGGGGGTGTCACACCCACATCCCACTAATGTGCGCCCCTGGCAACTAGGCTACCACTAGGAAGCGTTGTCGGTGCATACTATGGGAGCAAGATTCTGTCTGAAACGAATTTTACTCTAACCAGGTAAAATTCCAAGACAAACAACAAGAAGACATATAATAACAAGTTAAGCAATACACGGGACCAGTTTTTAACCAAAATTGTCTAAAATTTTCAGAGCTCTCAATGTTGTGTCTTGAGTTTTACCCTGGGTTCTTGAGTTTATAATTACGCTCTTATTAAGTTCTTTCCTCCTCATTGACTGTTTCATCTCTGCCAAAACGAGGATATTCTTTCATTTTATCCAAAATAGGGCGTTTCCTGGCACACTAAAGGGCGTTTCCGGCATGGTCCCAAAAATTTTCTAGTGGCTAACCCCAGACCCCAAATTTCGCTCTCTTTGCTCGCTAGTCCAGCTTAACATGACCTAACTACGGATCTGGAGGGAGAAATGGGACAAATGTATTAAGGATGGATTCAAATTCTTATACACTGGTGTTCTGTGTCATAATCACATTAACAATACTGATATTTTAGTCTTCAGCAATTTGCGGTATTTTGCAATTTTTCGTGCGATATTCAGGATTCGGCGATTCGGCGATTTTTGGCCCGGTATTGCGGTATTGGGACTCCCATAGTACCCAAAAGCATCTTTAAACCCCTCATGCCCAATGACCCTTATGGATTGGATAGACTGTCTTTCGCAGAAAATTAGGTGTCTGTTGAAAGGATGGCCGCTTTGATACTGACACGTGTTCCTATTGTGATAAGAAAAGAATGCGACAATGCGTAAAGAACAATACAAAACCCTTGACCTTAACAATTCGTTGCTAAGATAGCAGGTCGTCTCAGGTCGTTTCAGCCTCGATTCCAAATTTGACGGCTCGTTTCAGGTCGTTTCAGGTCGTTTCAGGTGGTTTAAGCTCATTTCAGGTCGTTTCACTGTTTATAAATTACGAAAAACAAACGCAGTCAACATTGTTTCCTTTTTTCTCTGCATCCGTTTGAAAGCAACAGCTTCAAAACTGAACTTTAGATTGAACTCTTTCGAAGACTCAGTCATCTTTGCAATCAGCAAAGTAACGAAACTGCCTGGATTTTGATGGGTTGGTTAAAATAAGCTAATAAAGATAGCACAGTTTTTGAGCAAATCAAACATATTTTTTTTGTGAACAAGATTCAAGATCCCTTTCCTTCTCTCGGGCCCAGAAATCTGGAAACTGATATCACATGTAACAAACATTGACTTTCACCAGCATTTATATAAGGTCAATGTCATTTATTTTTCAAAAGGGGCCTGCTTCTTCTTTTTTCTATCGGGGCCTGGGTGGTGATCGGTGGCGAATTTTTAAACTTATGCACATGACTGTAATAAAAAGGCCTTGGATCAAATCTTTTGTAAAATTTGCCTGAGAAATATTGATTCTTTCATTCACTGCTTAACAATTATTATCACACCCCTCAGCATTTGCAGAAACAAACAATCTTCAGAAAACTCATTAATTATCCATGACCTGCACAAGAGTAAGAGTCTAAATCTCAGTTCACTTTTCTCACTGTCTCCTCCGCAGTGCCAATATTCCTGGCATGACCTTTATGGCAAGCAGATGTCATCATAGTCAGAAAAACCAACTCTTTCTCAGATAACCTGGATTTTTTAACTGCGAAACCCACTTTTTCTGAGAAAAAACCCACTTTTTCTGGCAAAAAACCCACTTTTCAAATATAAACCTACTTTTTCTGACACAAAGTGTGTTACTTTTTTCAAAACCTTTCTCCTGACATTAAACATGGACTACAAAGGAAGCTTCAACAATTTCCTAGGGGAAGCAATTTCCAATGTTGCGGCAGAATAAGAATGGTCAACGTAGCCCAAGATCGAAAGTGCTGGCCATAAAGCTACACTAACGGATAGGCCTTTGTGTACCTCCAAATGAAAACATTGAGACTTTATCTTAGATAAACTGACTTTTTCTGTAAGAAACCCACTTCATCTAAAAAACCCACTTTTTATCAGAAAAAGTGGGTATTTTTGCCAGAAAAAGTGGGGTTTTCCAGAAAAAGTGGGTTTCTTAGTAGAAAAACCCAGTTTATCTGAGAATAAATGGGTTTTCTTGACTATGGTGACATCTGCTTGCTATAGATCACTTCTATAGACTGCTGACAGCATTAAAATTTTTCAAAATCACAAGATATTGAGTTTTTGATGTGAAAATCTTATAAAGCATCCAAACCTTATTCTAGGAAAAAATTTTTTCCCCACTCGGTCTAAGCCCCTATAAAATTGTAAACTTTGAATGCTTCTAAAATTGATAATACACATGCTGAGATGGTAAAAATTTGCACCTAGACAAATTTTTGGGTGCTTTAATTGGTCTTTCAATTTTTGGCTTTCACATTGAAAAATCGATAATTTGTGATTTCAAAAAATTTCAATTTTACAGAAGGGAGCTATACCTAAAGGCTTTGTGTTCAGATAAGGAAAGATTTAGGCTTAGTTTAAATCTACACTAAGACAGTGTCTTATTTGGCACTGCTAAAAAAAGATAACACCCCTTAGAGATTAATTCTAAAAACTGAAGAACTGTTAAAACTACAGCTTTTTTGGATTCTTTTTTACAAACAACAAACTGTCGTAAGCCACAGAAGGGATTGAAAAGGCAAATAGCATGCCTTACATAAAAAAACATTTAATTGAATTGTATTGGCATCACATTACCACCATTGAGTTGAATTGCTAAAGTGCTGACTATTTGTATTCTATATAATATATAATATATATATAAAAGGAGTGCAAGTTATTTTTAAACAAATCGCCAGCAACTGTTTTATTTTCGCCCGTATTGCACCAGTAAATGCTCAAAACATGCAAACAAATATATCAAAATGTTCCTAAATTATTAGGCGAAACTCTTTGATAACTTCTAATTTGATACTCAAAATGAAATATAATACATTAATTGGTTGGTTTGCATGGTTTATCTTTCTTGGTATGCTTGGGGCCTCCAAACAAGCCCACTGTTCGAAATCGAAAATCTAGAATTCCATGAATTTTGTAACGGAAACTTGAAGCTACCCCCGTAAATGTACTACACTTGTTATTTAAAAATGGGTGTAACTCACGTTTTTGTTGCAAAATTCAACGAACTTGAGATGTTGCGTAGCGTTCAAATTTCAAAAAGTGGGCCTGTTAGAAGGTCCTGAGCATACGGAAAAAGACAAATTTATTACATTTCATGTTGAATATCAAAATTAAAATGCTTTGAACATTTACTGGTGCGATACGGGCAAAAATAAAACAGTTGCTGGAGATATAAATAGAATAAAAACAGTCAACACTATAGCAATTCAACTCAATGGTCTTAATGTGATGCCAATACAATTCAATTAAAGGCCTTATGTAAGGGGCCGCACACATATCAATTCTTTCACGCAAAACATCCATTGGACGTTTGGGGGGGAGGGGGTAAAAGGACCGGACGTTTTCAAAATCCAGTTATATCGACTTTTTCTGACTATCATTATTTTTGTCGAGAACTGTGTATTTTTGCTTAAAAAAGTTTTTCCAAAACCCACCGGAGAAGTTACGGTATCTGGTCAGCCATTTTCTTACATTTAGCCTTACTTCTTCAAACACTTTTCCTTTGTTGATAATCTTTGCATTTGATTGACTGTGCGTTAATTTTTTTCTTGGATAAATTGTTATATTCCTCTACTTTGATAATTTCAAAAGTATCAGTTGTTATTTTGTGTATTAACCATTATAAAACTGGACTTTTTTCTGGCCCTTCTCCGGCTGTGTTTACAGAAGTGTAGGTTGAGTCGACAGAGTCGACATGTCACCCTATCACGCACGCACGTGATTCAGGCAAACTCTGCCGCGTTTTCAGTCCTCTGCAGTGGAGCGCAAGATATTTGACTGTGGCCGGCCACTTTTGTCACTATGGTGCATCAAAATAATTTAGGCCGTTTTGAGTGCAACGAATTTGGGAAAAACTTTTGACACGCACGACTTACAAAATATCTTTTTAATTTCATATTTAAGTTATTATGCATTAGGGAATATCCTTATCGTAAGTTTCGTTGTCAAATTTATTTCATTTACACGTTATGTTTTGCTTCGGCTTCTAGGTAGCGACTCAGGGCGCACAGGCTCTATCTGTAATAGGTCATTTGCAGTCTTGCTTGTGAAGGTAAAATAATATCGATTTCAATGGGACCTTTTGGGGGGAGGGGGTGGGGGAAATTTGAAAACGTCCAATTGACGTTTTGCGTGAAAGAATCGATTTTTGTGCGGCCCCTAATGCATGCTTTTTGCCTTTTTAATCCTTTTTCATGCAACACAATCCAGTTTGGGCTTCCAGTGCGGGAGCTTCTGCCATTGTTCAAAAACTCAACTCCAGCCTCGGGAGTACGTACTGCTAACAAAAAAGGATTTTGTAAAGACTAAGTTACTGAAAATGTTTTATATCTTGAAAATCTATATTTGAACACAGAAAGGGTTGTTCTAAAATAATATAATGATATTTTTGTACACTGAAAAACAGATTCAAAATTCTACGTTTTTTTTTACCTAGCCTAGGCCCAAAAATCTTGTGCAATTTCTCCCGACTTAGACTACAGACAACTAGGTCCCTACACCCCAACCGGTCTACCGTCTCTGTCTGCTGCAGGTCGAACAAAATTCAATTTTTTTTTGTTTTTCACTTACCAATTCTTATTCTCGCAGATAGGGTGGCCATAGTTTCCTTCAATGTTCAGGCTTCAATATACGAAAATTGATAGGGTTTGGTGGTTATTGAATTGCATTGATTCAAGTTCATGGTGCAGGATTCGGTTCAGGATTGGGTTTAGCATTGACTTCCAGGATTCGGGGGCCCACATTACGTGGAATAACTCCCGAAAGAGACGGCTCGGAAAATTTGGCAAAATAACCATTGGATGACATATTTTTGCAAAATTGCTTTACGCAACTTCAAATATCGGCCAAGATAAGTATAGGGTGCCAATGTGAGGTGATTCGAGAGAGGATGATAGATTGACTATGGCTTAAACTGTTTAGTGGACTTGTTATATGTATTTATAAATTTTGTTTCTTTGTTTAAAAAAAAATAAATAAAATTTAAATATCATAGTTTGTGGATAAAAAAAAAGTTGTACGAGAGAGAGTGCGGTCATGCGCATAAACCAGTTGTGTGAATCGTGGGACGGAACCAGCCGTGAATTTTCGTATCTGTTTGGTGGTTTTTCTGCACCAAAATTCAGTTGCTGTCTATTTCAAAATTCCATTTGTCAGGTAAGTATAATTCATTTTCTATTAAAAATTCATAATTTTTTTCCTTTTCAGCAAAAATGGATCGTGAAAATCCGAATTAAAACATTGACTTGGCTGTTGGCCAAGCTCAAGAAACTCAAATTTCAAACTGCGTCACAACTAATTCTAACGCAGTTCAGCCTTCTACGGATGCTAATATGTTGTCTTTATTTAAATCTTTTAACGACAACATCATTGCTTCAAATCAGCTTATTCAAAGCTTAGTTTCACATGATAATATTTCCAATTTTCCCAAACGTGCTCTCTCTGAGTCTGATGCACAACAAAGGGGGCGTGTTCATGGTGCCGAGCCAACGTGCTCGTGTTGATTTACCATCTGTCTCGGTGGCTCCTGCTAGACCAGGTTTAATTGCTACCTGTCCTCCGTTGACTGAAAGGCACTTTGATCACGAAAGCTCACAACCCCTTTAGTTGGGCATGATTATGTGGTACAGCAAGAGGCTCGTCCTTTGGATGACGATATTATTAGCCTCTTCAGTGAGCACGATATCGATCAAGATATCGAGAGCGATGACATTGATCACGACAATGTTCGTCATCATGCTTTGCCTTCGGTGATTTCTCACCCAGATCAAGCTCATGCTGACGTAATGTCCACCGAGGATGACTTTCTCGATTCTGTTGACACTACCACTTCTTTTCAGTACCGAAAGGCCCCCCTATCTCTGATCACCTTTCCAAAATTGTGAATAGTCGTTTTCAAAATGATCTAGATTCTGCGCAGTAAATTCGACTACACATCCATAGTGTCTCGTTTGATTGATGCTCTTTCGCTTATGGGGGCACTTGCGAAAGATCTATCTTATCGCCGTAAAGAGGCATTAAAGCCCTTTATCAGCCAACAATATCGTGCTGCGTGTAATCGCACAGTCAAACCTGCAAAATTGATTTTTGGGTATGATTTGTCTAAGACTATGCAGGCGGTCAAAGCTACCAATCGCATAGTCCAAACTGCTACTGCCTCCTCCCGCCGAGCCACGGGCTCTCGCCCCTTTAATCGTCGTGGCGCTGGCTCTTTTTCACAAAGACATTTCTTATCGCAGAGGGGGAGGGGCAGCAGCCACCCTGCCTGCAGCAACCAGTATCAGCAAGGTCGTCAGAAATCTTCCCGCGGTTGGTCACAGATTTAAGTTTCGGATTAGAGGTAGGCCTGACTAATTTCCCATACTTTGTCCATAAAAGACTTTCTCCTTATTTGAAACAAAAAGTTCACGATTTCCGTGCAGGGCAAATCAGTCAATTTCTGTCAAATTGGGAAGCCATCACCTCAGACCCTTATATATACTTCAAATTGTCTCAGGTGATATTATTGAGTTTGATTCTCTTCCACCAAATCAGACGACCTGCCCAAAAAATTCTATTGCCTCAGAGCATGCCGAGCTTGTTCTCAATGAACTGAATGCTCTTGGTGCAAAAGGCGTATTAAGGAAATGTTCCCATGAACAACAAGAGTTTCTATCACCCATCTTTACAGTCCCCAAGAAAAGATGGCAAAATTCGTTTGATATTAAATCTAAAGCGCCTCAACACCAATGTTACATATCTCCATTTCAAAATGGATACTATTGCTACAGTTTTAAAGCTTGTAACGCCTAATTGTTGGATGGCTTCGATTGATTTGAAAGATGCTTATTACAGCGTAAAAATTCATTCTGCTTACCAGCGATATTTGAAATTTACTTTGGTAATCAGATATATCAATATACTGCATTTTCAAATGGATTGGCTTCATGCCCTAGGAAGTTTACCAAGCTACTTAAACCGCCATTATCGGTTTTGCGTTCTCGTGGGCACATCATAAGTAGCTATATTGATGACTTATATATTCAGAATGATTCCTTTAATGGTTGTATAAATAGTGTTGTATCGACAATCAAAATTTTTGATAGCTTAGGCTTCGTCTTGCATCCAGACAAATCTGAATTCGTACCCAAACAACAAATTACTTTTTTGGGTTTTACAATCGACTCTGTCTTAATGCGCTTCACTTTGACAGCTGAACGCTTAGCCAAAGTCATGAAAATTCTTGCATTCACTCGGGCTCATGCCAGTCGATTAACTATTCGTGATACGGCTAGAGCAATAGGACTTATGGTTTCTAGTATGCCCGCAGTTCCTTATGGGGGCATTCATTATCGGTCACTTGAGGCTGAAAAGATTGAAGCTTTACGTGTAGCTTGCGGCAATTTCGATCACTTTATGTCATTGAGTCCCCAATCAATTGATGATTTATCTTGGTGGATAGATACTCTTCCACATTCTTATGCAAGCATTTCTGACCGCCCAATCGACTTAATATTGTATTCAGACGCCTCTAACAAAGGCTGGGGTGCAGCTCTGGCCTCAATGTCCACAGGTGGTCAGTGGTCTGTCTCAGAACAACAGTACCACATTAATATACGAGAACTGCTTGCTGCATTTTATGCGCTTAAAAGCTCTCGCTCGATTCTAGCTCGCAAGCATATTAAATTTATGCTCGACAGTTCAAGCAGTGTCTCAATTATTAATCATATGGGGACTAACCATAACCCAATTGCCAATAAGATTGCAGTTAGTATTTGGGAATTTTGTTACACAAATAAGATCTCTTTAATAGCCAGCCACATCCCTGGGCCTGATAATGTTATTGCTGATTTTGAATCCCGGCAGTTGCCAAATCCTGATACAGAATGGATGCTTAATGCAACCTTGCTCAAAAATGCTTTGCATATCCTCAATTTCAAACCAGAAATTGACTTGTTTGCCTCAAGGCTTAATAAGCAATTTGCAATCTACTGCTCGTTTCGCCCTGATCCGGATGCTTGCTGCATCGATGCTTTTACAATATCTTGGCAAGATTTAAAGTTCTATTGTTTTCCGCCCTTCAGTTGCATTCTTCAAGTCATACAAAAATTCAACGGGAAACAGCCACGGGGATCCTTGTTCTTCCCGATTGGCCGACTCAGTTGTGGTACCCACTATTATTCCCGTTACTTGTAGTGCTTCCCGTTTCATTACGTCCACGTCCCAATTTGCTGCAGCTGCCATTTGCGCCACAACAGCTACACCCGCTCCATCACAAGCTGCGCCTGCTTGTATGTCTAGTATCTGGCATCAATTTTGTGGACGAGATTTAAGCCAAACTTCGATCGATATTATAATGGCTTCACGTGGTGACTCCACCCAGCTTCAGTATCGTACTTATTTAAATCGCTGGTTTGAGTATTGCAATAATGTCAGTGTAGATCCTTATACAGCTTCAGTCAACACCGCGTTGAAATTTCTTTCAAACTTATATACTAATGGCTTATCATACAGTGCTATTAACACAGCTAGAAGTGCGTTATCTTCTATACTTGATGTCACAGATGGAGCTACGCCTTTCGGCCAGCTACCACTCGTCAAACGGTTTATGAAAGGTGTTTTTCAGCTCAGACCTGCTCTACCTCGTTATAATTCCATTTGGGATGTAAAAACTGTATTCGACTATTTTCGTTCTCAGCCTCCGATTGCTGACCTCACGCTTAAAGAGTTATCTTCGCGCTTGGCTTTCCTACTATCCCTTTGCAGTGGTCAACGTTGTCAAACTATCAGAAGTTTGCGTATCGATTGCATGCAAGTCACTGATAACTCTTATACGTTTCACATAAACACAAAACAAAAACAAACACGCCCTGGTTTTCATTTGAGACCTATTATTTTCAAGCGATATCCTGCTGAGCCTGCTCTCTGTGCTTATGAGCATATCAAGATATATTTACAGCGTGCAGCACATCTTCGTAATGCACATTCTGAATCGCTTATTAGCTATGTTCGCCCTTACTCGCCAGTATCTACCGACACAATATCTCGTTGGTGTCGTTCTGTATTAAAGAATTCTGGCATTGATACAACTCAGTTCACCGCCCATAGTACTCGTGCTGCGTCATGTTCCTTTCTTGTTGATCATCAGACAAGCTTGAATGATGTATTAAAATCTGCTGGTTGGACGAGTGAACAAACTTTTCAACGATATTACAATTTGCCAACTGACAACTGATTTAATTTTGGGACTACACTGGTTTCTTTAGCTAATGTATGATTGTAATTTTCGAAACTGTTTCTCCGTTGCTGTAACGAATTCTAACTAGGTATGTTTATACATCGCTTGCTTTATTTCATCCGTCTTTTGCTATCGCAATGCAGATGTATGATTATGATTGTTGGCTTACTATATTCAATGAGAACTTCAGATTTACTACGAACGACTATACCAGAATGAATTTATGTTCGGCGATAGCCGCTATATACAGAATCGAACAGCAGTCTTTATTGTCGTTAAAGTAAACAGTAAGTCTTGACGGGGGTACCACTACATTTCCCCTTTTAATAAAACGAAAACAGCAATAACACAAGAGTATGTCTACACATTCAAAGATCCCCAGGGGATCGAGTCTGGTAAATAACGAGGCCTACGATTGCGTCTCGGTCATTCTCTTTCTTGAATTCCTTGTCGATTCACAGCAACTTCTTCTACACTTTCCTCTGAGTCAGTAACAGAATAATCGCTTTCCGAGTCCGATGATGAACTATAATCGCTCTTGGAAGATGTAATATCTGGGTCCTTGTTCGAAATCTTTATGCGTTCGTTTCTCAATCCATTGTCAACAACAGGAGAAAGACGGTCATGGTGCACAATGTTAGTTTCTTTCTTTTCATTTTCTATTTCAAAACTGACACCGTTCGGTAGCTTACGAAGAATGACCCAAGGATCGTTTCTGCGGGGCGCCAATTTGCGATTTTCCCCAGTTTTGTAATGTTTGACCTTCAGCCAAACATTTTTTCCAGTTTCTAAATGGTTGACACGAATATTTTTGTTATACTGCTGCTGCATTCGAGTTTTACTCAATTTCAGATTATCGATGACACGCACAAATACATCTTGCAGCAAGGAGGTTGTCGCAGACTCGTATTCTTTTGGAAGTATATCATCATTAATATCAGGCATTACAGCACTGAACGATACGTCGTGTGGCAAAATAGCAGACCGCCCAAATACAACATTGTAAGGGACACAGCGCGTAGCCGAACTGTCGCTGGCGTTTAACGCGAAGATGAGCTCCGGCAACAACGAACGCCACTTTGACTGAGACAGTTGGCGATGTAATAAAACGGCGCGAAGTAAATCTTTGATTGTACGAATATTACGCTCTGCGAAACCGTTTCCCTGGCTATGATAAGCAGAGGACCTGCGTTTTTCAATGCCAAATTTATTACACAGTGCTTTCATGATATCTCCGTCGACATTAGATCCTTGATCTGATAAAAGATATAGGGGATTGCCGTGAATGTATAACCAATTTTTTAGGAAAGCGTTAACGATTGTTGGAGCAGTTTGATCCTTTAAAGATACAGCACATACAAATTTTGAGAAAATATCACCAATTAACAGGATATATTTTGGAGGCGATGAATCGCACTTTGTTTCTTGGCACGTTTCACATCCTTGGCTAAATGCGTTGATATAGTTGTACATGCTTGGCCAATAGTATCGATCTTTGAGCAAAGCATAAACTTTGTCAGTACCGAAGTGAGCCACGTTGTGCATTTCGCTAACAATAACCTTTCGCAAATTAGGTGGTATTACAGGACGACCTGATTCTGTAAGCAGTCTATCAACAAGTCTCAGCTGAAGTTGAATTCGTTTTAATTTGCCATTTGGTATCGGCCGCGAATTCTTCACACACTCTATTGCATTCGATATGACTGGGTCGTTGGATTGTTCTTCTTTTAACTGAAAGTGAAAACTGTTTTTATCGGTAAACGAGGCGTAGATTTTCTCTTCAAAATTGGATGCAGGTTGTACAGAGGTTGCAGCTTTATTTCGAGAAAGAGTGTCGGCTTTGACATTTAATTTACCTGGTATGTACTTTACAACGTAGTTATATTCTTCCAGTTCAGATAGTCAGCGAGCAAGTTTACCGCGAGGGTCTTTTTGGTCTCGTAAATGTGTTAAAGGATTATGATCCGAGTTCAAGATTAACTGTGTTCCAGCCAAATAAACATGCCAATGTCGTATCGCGCAAACTAGAGCAAAAGCTTCCTTGATTGTCGCAGACCAGTTCTGTTGTGCACTTTGCAGTGATGTCGAAAAATATGCTATTGGGTGGATCTCGCCATCATCTCCTTCTTGAGATAAAACTCCGCAACAGGCATAATTGCTTGCATCAACTTCGACAATGAATGGTTGACCAAAATTAGGGTAGCGTAACACTGGCTTAGATGTCAAAAGTGTTTTCAATTCGCAGAATGCCTTTTCGCAGTGGTCATCCCATGCGAAAACCACAGTATCACTGGTAAGCTTGTTCAAGGGTCGAGAAATTTTTGCGAAGTTCGGGATGAAAGAACGGTAAAAGCCGGCAAGGCCTAGAAATCCCCTTCAATTCTTTTCTTGTTTCAGGTTGCTTGAAACTATTAATGGCCTCAGTTAGCCGCGGCTGTGGCTTAATTCCTTGACCTGAGAGCTCAAATCCTAAGAATTCAACATTTTCACTTGCGAAAACGCATTTAGAAAGTTTCAAGGATATGCCGGAACATGATATTCGTTTGAAAACTTGTTCTAAATTTGCTAAATGGTCATCGAATGTTGTACTAAAAATGACGATATCGTCCATGTATGCCAATACTCGATCAGATGGAAGGCCAGCGAGCGCAATATCCATCATTCTCTGATATGAAGCACCAGCATTACACAGACCATAAGAGGTAACATTAAATTCATACTTACCCCTCGGCACCGAAAATGCTGTTTTTTCCTTGTCATTTTCTGCTAACGGCATGGACCAGTATGCTGAGGCGGCATCTAGAGTAGTCCAGAATTTCACCCCATTCATCTTATCGATAACATCTCGGACATGTGGCAAAGGATAAGAATCCTTTTTTGTTACACTGTTCAAAGCACCAAAATCGCATACGAAGCGCATAGAATTATCTTTCTTTTTCACGAGAGTCACTGGAGAATTCCAAGGAGAAGAAGATGGGCGAATAATATCGTTATCAAGCATCTGCTGTATTTGAGTATTGACTTCACCATTCAATGCGTATGGAATTCGGTATGGTTTTCTACGAATTGGTTGAGAATCATCAGTGATAATACGTTGCTCCATAGTTGTTACTGTCGTTGGCTTGCGTGGATCGACTGCAAAAATATTGTCATATTTAGAGAGTAAGCGCGTAAGTTGAATCTGCTCGGCGTCAGATAGATTGGATCCCATTTTAACCTCAGGTGCAGAACCTTCGGCTATGTTTTCATTTATTGAGCTGACTTGATGGAATTTTTTTGTTGGGATGTTTGAGTTCCAACACGTGTCCTTGTATAGAGTGATACAGGTTGATTGGTGACATTTAGCATAGAAATTTGAAAAATCCCATTTAAATCCGGAATAATCCTGCAATTGGTAGCGTAAACACCCGAGATTCCACGGATAGGCGCTGGCTCAAAATCTGCAGTGAGCAAGGGCTTTGATTTAGGACAATCGACAATTACCACATTCTCTGATCTGGGAGGAATGGTTACGGCATGTTGAACGCGAACTTGCTCATTGTTGGTGGGTTGAACACAGCTAATCCACTTGCCATTCAATCTTACTTTGTGAAATGCGAAATCAAACTCGACGGTTTGAAATTTTGATAAAAAATCACGCCCTAACAGGATATGTTTACATGTCTTGGCATTAAGAACTTGAAATTCCTGCTTAAGATGAAGACCCGAGATTGAAAGATCAAAATAAATGGACCCAGCAATATCCATATTATGTCCTGAAGCATTTATTAAAGAATTTAAAGCTGTTTTATCAATACCGTTATTCAAGTTAAGTTTTTCTAAACTTCCAATGTCAATTAGTGAACAACTCGCCCCTGTGTCGACTAGGGAATTTATGTCTTTATTATCAATAGAAATTGGTATAACAGAGGAAAATTGCGTTAAAGTGTCATTCTTGTTATTGTTTGGGCCATCTAGTCATTGATACTTGGTGCATATTGGGCTCCAAGCATCATGACCCTTAGCACCACATGCTTGGCAATAACGTTGGGGGCATTTCTGGTAAAAGTGGTCCGTAATTTCGCAGGAACGACACTTCTTTTCGGATTGAAAACGACCAACATTTCTTGAATTTGCTCCTCTCTGTTGGCCAAATCGGTTTTGAAAGTTTCCTCTATTTCTTCCGTTTCCTCTGCCTCTGTTCCCACGTCTTTGATAACCAATGAAATTTGCAGCTGCGTTACCACCGTCGACACCCCCGTGAGCATTTGAGGGAGAAATATTAACTTTTCAGCAACCTTTTCAGCAATGGCGTCAATCATGCATTTACTGCTGTCGACATTCATACATTCTTGCATTTTCTGACCTTTGATTGCCGAATTTTCTCGATTCCGGCTAATTGGAGTCTTGTTGTTTCTGTTGCTAAGTCATTAATCTCAGCATCAGCAAAAGAAGGCAATGACTTCAATGCGATTTGCATTTTTTCATGTAAGCCTTTAATAAAATAATCTTTCGCAATTTTTTTGGTCGTATTTTCATCGAATGAAGGGTAGGCCAGTCGAACTAGTTCGATGATTTTGTATGCGAATGTTTGAGCAGATTCTTCTGGTTTCCTTTTCCTGTTTGTGAGCTCGAATATAGCTTCTTCCCTGTCTTGTTTCCCTTTCTCAAATTCTTGCAGAAGCTCCGACTTTATTTTCTCTGGTTTCTTTTTATCTTCACAAGACAGCCTCATATAAACATCAAAGGCAGGCCCCTCCAACTTTCTAGCAAGATTTTGGGCAGCTTTTTCCCCATCATAGCCTTTGAGTGATGAGTGTATGGAAACTTTTTCAATAAAAACTTTTTACATTTCCAGATCCATCGAAGCACTTAACTTTTGATTCCATTTTGATGACGATTCTGGTATAGTAATGTTGGCTTACTATATTCAATGAGAACTTCAGATTTACTACGAACGACTATACCAGAATGAATTTATGATCGGCGATAGCCGCTATATACAGAATCGAACAGCAGTCTTTATTGTCGTTAAAGTAAACAGTAAGTCTTGACGGGGTACCACTACATGATGCTTCAGCTCCAATCTTCAACATCATTATTATTATTGTTGTTGCGGCCTTTTGGCTCGCATTACTCACATCAATGTCTCAATGTCAGCTCTGAAGTCTCGTACAACTCCGTAACGACCTAGGCTGATGGCGTAATAGAATCGCCCAATCAAACGATACTTACCTGTAAGTTGAAGTTTGATTGAGATTCTGTGAGCCATCAGCCGGGAGTGGAGGAGGTGTGCGCCCGCCCGTTCAGGTGCATGCCCGCCCCCTCCTTCACTCATTTTCGGACTTCAGCTTCCACTGTCTTGGCTTTAACTTATCTTTGTGCCATTGATCCATTTATTTTGCTCTAAATGCTGGTTTATGCGCATGACCGCACTCTCTCGCACACCTCCTCCACTCCCGGCTGATGGCTTACAGAATCTCAATCAAACTTCAACTTACAGGTAAGTATCGTTTGATTGGGCGATTATCCATGCAAGCGAGCTATTATGACTGAGAAGGACAATTGTCACATGACCTCAGATTGACAAAGGCGTTTGCGATGCGGGAACGTCTCATTATCATCTTCATTTTCTTCTCTATCTTCATCTGCATCATGTCACGAAAGAATCGAATTTTAATCAATTAAATTAAAGACTTAGAGAAGGCCGTATATACTCTGCACTTCACTCTCTGGGCAGCAGGGGCTTCAAAAAGACGCGCGTTTATAGGTGGCCAGGGAAAAAGCCTTTCTTGTGTAAAAGAACAATTTGCAAGTTTGTTCAGTGGACGTAATTCCCACTGGCAAATTTTACCTCAAAATTATATTTTTTGTAGACAGTTTGAAAAAAGGCGAGTATCGAATAAACATCGGGTTAAAAAAGTGATAAAAGTTGCGGAATTTATTAGAGCAAATGTGGTAAACAAAACATGTTGGTAACCGAGCCTGAAAATGCTTACATTATAAATACTTGGTACTAGGGAGGTGAGAAGCCTCCGAAAAAAGTAACAGTAGTAACGTTTACGATCAAAGCTAGGAGATCAATCTAATGATTTGAAATCTATAGGATCGATTACGTAAATTACAGTGGTAAATTTGAGATCATGTTAAAATTTTGCATTCAGAAAGTATTTCCTGGGCCGGATTTGTCATCTTAACACCCCTTCCGTTGGAACACTAAATTTTAAACCAGCAAACTGAAGAATGTGCGACCAACGGCTTTTCTTAAATAAATACAAATTCAATACTACACACACAGTTGTTACAGATACCAAAATAACCTTGACACGATTTAGTCGATACTTTGATTTGGCATTATAAAATCACTTGCTATTTAAAATGCCACGAAAAAATTATGCAATGTCTTTGCCAGAGTCAATGAAAGATAATATCAGCTGACCTCATTCTATTTTCTTGAGTCAATATTTATAGTCACAGGACCATCATTTTGAATATTAACTTGCATGTAAGCAGCAAACTTGCCATCTACAGGAAACAGAAATGACACCAATAAATCAAAAACCATTACAGAGGAAGCATTTCATACCTATATGGTTGAGCTGATGTTAGATATTCGTAAAATGAAGGTAATGCTTAACAAAAGATTATTGTAAACAATGTGAGAAGATAAGGTTTATCAATGATTATACTCCTATAAGTAATTATACAGTAAGGAAAAGCTTTTAAAGGGCCGCTGATGCCAAACAACGAATATAACTATGTATCATTTTGGGGCAGCAGGTTTTGGAATTGTAGAGATAATTAGAAAAAATGCGAGATAATTATACGATCAGAAATGGTCTCGAAAAAGAGTGCTATGGAACAACAGAACAGAGACTGAAACGTATCAACAATTAAACAGGAAGGTAAAATAAACTTCGTTTAACATTCGTTTCATTAAATGGTAAGCAGTATTTTGAAAAATAATAATTGCCGATATTGCGATAAACAGCGGTAAGACCTGAAGCCGAATTGGCATTGTATCTTAACGCCGATTAGCTTTTGGGGTTAATCGGGATAACTGATAACACAAACAGAAAATTATTTGAAGACTCGAAGTGAGAAAACCAACTCTTTCCATGTGCACAGAGCGGGCCTTTTGGTTTTGATGTAGACAGTTTCCAAAGCGCTGAGATGAAACAAGGATCTAGCTTTGCCGATTCTTCGAAAACAATCCTCGTTGTTATTTTCTGCACACACTGGGTGATCTAGTTAATGCTATCCTAAAGCAGAATTATGCTTAAGGGCGGCTTGTTGTCTAGCTTACGGGGTGGTTGCGCCCTTTGCCAAAAGATATTTTGGCGAATGTTAGTAAGAAAATGCTGTTTGAACCTTTCCTCTAATCTCTTGGAAGTGCAGCCTGCGTACCTGGCATGACATGGGTCCGGTTCCGAAAACGCATTTCGAAAACGGTGCACTGCGCCCAGATAGATACCGTGTGAATCTGAGCTCTTCTGACATTTTCGTAACCCTTGTAAATCCGATTGGGTAATAAAAGCTACCATGTTGAGGAAGTGAGACATTGCCTTTAGTCGATTTCAAGATGTCTTTGTTGCATTTGGCATGGAAGAAAATGGAAAATGTGAAAATAGAACTACAAGGAAAGGGACACAATAAAAGAAACGAGCAGATGATGCTTCTAATGAAGCAGCGAAAGAACATTATCCATGAACGTAACTCAGTGATAGCAGTGCGTTTTCTAACAATTCACATTCATCCTGCTATACTTCTTTGCAAAAGATCTCGCAATGGCGATTAAGACCATTTCGAAGATTTAACAGCAAATATTTTGCACCTTGAAATGATTCTGGAAGCGCAGCTGCAGTGGAGACTTGTGCAACTGGTTGTTTTATACCGCGTGTGAAGGACGTGAAACAAGAGAACAACTTATCTTCGAAATATATACATAACGATAATATTAAACTATATACATAACTTGTTAATAACTGTGAATATCGAAACGATTGAATGAATACGTAAACGAAGCGAATAACGTGACGAACTGATAACAACGACTGAATAAGTGAACGGAAATACTTCTTAAATACTACTAAAAGAGTCTGGTAACTAGTTAAGAATAAGAATAATTGACACCGCGCTTGGTATGAATCAGGATTGAGCTACAAGTTCTAGACGCATGATATACAGTATCTTTACCGAGAAAATACTGTCAATAAATTATAGTCGCAAGTAAAATACATAAAGAATCATACAGTACAAACGATAGACATAGAGCAAAAAAAACTAAAGGCAACATATAAACGCACAGTCGAACGTAATCTCACAAAGTTTCCGCTTACTCAAAGGGTAAGAACATTTGATTGACTTCTCAAATCCATGAATCTAAGTTTTTCTCACAGATTTTACATTTAGCTATGTACCTTTAATGGCAACAATAATGGTAAGACGTTGACATTGGGCAGGCGTACAGTGCATTACCTAAGTATCATCGGAAAAGCGCATGAACTCAAAGTCGCAAGTTTTCCTTCTTGTTCAGTAGGTAAGAAGAACATCTGATTGACAACTATCACAATTAAAAAAGTTTTTCTGAAAGTTTCGCCGCTCTTGTACATCCGTGATACCTCAACAAGTTTGCAAGACAGTAGTTTTGCTTCAGACAGATTACAGAATAAACTTTCAAAGCCAAAAGATTTGAGCCTCTGCGGAGGAGCACATTCTGAAATGTCCATAACTTTGTATCCGTTATTCATATTCAAGGCATGCCTTATAATATTTTACTCAATTTTTGATGCTCTTTCATATGGTATACTGAAATTTAAAATATCTCGACATTGATTTTTACTGACCGGCAACTACATACGTCATCAATCACGTGACATACGGTAATTACCAAAAAATGTCCCAAGTGCCAAAATATCGGCAATAGTATAGTTAAGTAAAAGCACCAATAAAATTTTCTGTTACCCAGTTTGCTAGATGGTTACAGTAATTTCCCTGTCTAATGGGACCCGGGACCATTAAAGGTGGGACCATTAAGGTGGAACCATCGAGGTGAGACCATGGGACCCGGGACAAGGGACCACTAAAGGTGGGACCATAAATATGGGACCATTAAGGTGGGACCATGGGACCCGGGACCATTTAAGGTGGAACCATTAAGGTGGGACCATTAAGATGGGACCATGGGACCCGGTACCCAGGACCATTTAGGTGGGACCATTAAGGTGGGACCATTAAGGCGGGTTAGAATCAATAGCAACAAGCAGAGACCAATTAAACCATTTTTTTATGATAAATAACAAAACATTCGATAAATACATATTTATTGAACAAAACAAGGAATTCCTTGAATTGTACAGTTAACATTATAAAACTGATAAAATTATTTGTATCAATTAAGATGTACAATTATTGATACAATAATTAGCATTACTAATAATTGTATCTCTAAATATAGGTAATAATAATTTTGGTGGCGGCAGGAACATCCTGATAAGTGTACTTGCAATCGGAGGATGTAAACAGGCCTAACTCCTTGTTCGGTTGATTTGAGTACAACTCAATCAAGATGATCCTGCCACTACCCTGTGTGCCAGAGTCTCTAAGACTGTAGGAAAGAAAGTAAGGGGGGTTGGGGGAAAAGAAAGGAAAAAGAGATTTCATCCTTTCTTCAATCTTAATTCAATTCAATTTTTTCTATTTATCATTTTTAAGGCTCTGGCACCCAGGGTATCCTGCCACCAAATTTGCAAAAATTATTATTACCTTTATTTTCAAACAAATGTATCAGTTTTATATTGTCTTTTGTTTGGTGCAAGAACTTCCTTGTTTTGTTCAATAAAAATGTATTTATCGAATGTTTTGTTAGTTATCATAAAAATGGTTTAATTGGTCTCTGCTTGTCGTTATTGATTCTAAATGGTCCCACCTTAATTGCCCCGGGTCCCATGTTCCCGCCTTAATGGTCCCACCCAAATGATCCCAGGTCCCATGGTCCCAGATTAATGGTCCCACCTTAATGGTCCCACCTTTAATGGTCCCAGGTCCCATGGTCCCACCTTAATGGTCCCGGGTCCCACTTTTCCGGTTTGCCTAAAAAAAGGAATCCCACGCGATCTTCAAGATGCCCTTTGGAATTATATCATCATAGACCAAATCAAGCTACTTTTGGAACAAACAGTTTAAGATCGCTTTGACCGACTGTAGGGAATAAACCGCCGTCACATATCAAATCCGAACAAAATCTTAATACATTTAAGCGCCTAATCAACGACTGGGGTGGGGGGGGGCATGCTCGTGTTATTTATGCAAATGATTATTGTGTATTTATTATATATTATTTATATTAAAATTGCAAAGTATTGAAAAATCTGTATTTATTTAAATTTTAATTAAATAAAACTGAAATTTTTTTACGGTATCGCAGTGTAATTTCGAGCTAGATTAGCATTCTGTTTATTTAGAAAGCTATTGTAACGTGTCCCGAAGTAGATAAATGAAAATTAAATGAAATAAAATACCATTCTTTCCACATGTTTTATTTCATCAAGTTTCAGCAAAAGTTTCATCCAATTTCGATACCAGAATATTCCCCGAATTTTATATGATGTGTGATTAAATTTTTGGAGTCAGGTGCATTCGTTTTAAGAGAAATTTTGTATTGTCATTCAATCCTTAAGTTGGATAATGGCAAGAAATCAAGAGAGACCGCACAACAGGTTTCTGCACAAGAACAGGAAAAAATTTTGTTTGAATTGTATGTGCCTTCTCGCAAGTAACATAAACTAATCGTTTTCTTCAACATTGAATAACAGCTATCTCATGCTTACAGCAGAGCAGGTACAAAATTAAGTTGAGGCCATAAACAAAGCGAAAGCTTAAACGATCACTTAAAGTGAAAATCAAAAGCGCTTCGTGTTCGGTTTTCACTGATTGGTAACTCCGAACAATGAATGCGAAAAAACTGGAAATTGGCCTTTAGTAATGGTCTTTTTTTATTTGATCTTTGGATCGCAAGAAAACTTTGCTAATTCACGGTATTTCTAGGTAAATAGGACACTTGCTGAACTAAATTTTTATCAGCGGAGAAACTTACGATCTTTTTGCGGAAACAATCAGAAATAACGTTACTTGCCGACAGTGTAATAAAGTGGTGGACTGAGAAAGAAGCGTTATATATGCAAAACAACATCAACTTAATTCAATCTTGTCTGAGCATAGTGGTAACCATACTGGTACATAGGGTAAATCAATTTCTAACGATGATCTTTTTTATCTTCTACCAAATATAAATGGCAAACGATAAATTATTGTAATTGCGTCATTACACATATTTTTCTCTCAATAAATAGCTCAATAGACATCACAGATTGCCTTTAAGATTAAGATAAAAAATAAGTAGGTAACATTATGATTAAGATAAATTTCGATTTAAATATTGATTTCAAATGTTATTTAAATTTAAATTTATAACTTAATTTTAATTTTAATATTAAATCTAACTTTAATTAAATTGTTTGAAATTTAATATTAAGATTAACATTGAGTTAAAGGACCCCTCCAGTCAAAATTTTTATTCTTTGAATAGATGCATTTCAACCTCCTGATTACGAATCTCCAATTATTTTCTTCGTATCTTGTACCGTTTCGCTATTATAAACATCTGTACGTCAAAATTTTGAGTTGAACTGTTCTGACGAAAATTTTCTGATTAAAAACCTGTTCTCGGTTGGGAATGGCCCTTATGAATATCTGAAATGTGATCCAACAAACAAAATTAAGCACCAAGGTCTGAAGCTTATTAAAGGCTTACATGACATGAAAATAATTTCAGATGAAACAAATCGGAAGATCAAACCTTCTGATTTTCATGCTCCACGTTTTTATGGACTTCCCAAAATACACAAAGAGGGTTTTCCTGTCAGACGTATGGTATCCTGTAGTGATACAGCATTAGAAAACCTCTTAAAGTATATTGCGGAAATCTTGAAACACTATATCAAAAAAAAGGGGACATGCAAAGAACTCAAAGGAATTTTCGGAATTCATCCGTAATGTTGAGATAGAAGACGATGAAATGATGATATCTTTCGATGACACCTCGCTATATACCAACGTGCCTATAAAGGACTTTTTGAGAATCATAAGTGATTTACTCCGAAAAGACAGCGATATAAGAAAAAATTCCTATTCCTGTGGATAAGTTGATTGAAACGATAGAATTCGACTTAACTACCACTTGGTTCAAATTCAATGGGAAGTTTATCTCATAAACAGATGGAGTAGCAATGGGAAAACCTGCCTCCCCTGTTGCTGCTGAGATTTTTATGCAAGAAAAATAATCCTTTGCCCTTGATTCATACATTGAGAAACCAAAAGTATGGGAGAGATATGTAGATGATGTGTTCGTGATTATGAAGAGGGACAAGATGGAAGATTTCTATAAGCACATCAACTCCTTACATGTGAAATTGAAATTCACTACAGAGGTAGAGAATGAAGAGAAAGTAGCTTTCCTTGACACTGGGATTCAACGGAATGCCAATTTACGTCTAAGAGTATCAGTGTCCAGGAAGCCCACGCACACTGATCAATACCTGAATGCGAACTCGCATCACTTAGACAGTGTCAAAAACAGTGTCATATCTTCTCTCTTCAACAGAGCAAAATCTATCACGAGCAATGCTGGTGATCTAGATAATGAGTACAAAAGGATCTCAAGCGTTCTAAAGGCCAATGAATATAAACAGGAAGATATACGCAAGGTCACGAGACAAATATCAAAGCCCAGACAGAATATTGCAAATATTCATATACATCTTATCATTGTTTACACGTTCGCATTTGGGGGTCTGATAACTAGTAGCCCTTTCTTAAAATAGAATCGGGGGCATTTTCCGGAAGTGGTCTACCACCCCGGATTCGTCATGTTTGTTGTTTATAATGTCTCTGCGGTGCTCTTTGAGACGGTCTCGTAGTCGTCTTCCGGTCTGTCCGATGTACTGGCAGTTCTTGTCCCTGTTCTGTAAGCACCGCAGGCATTGTATGACGTAAATGACGTTAGTCGAGTTACAGTCAAGTCGTTGTTTGATGTTGAATGTTTTGTCTGTTTTAGAAAATGTGACTGTAATGGCCCCGTCACGTGTGTGTACTTGCTGCAGAAACGTGGGTTGAAGATATGTTTACATGTTTACAAACATGGCCTACATTTCGGAGACCTTCGAAAGCTTTCGTGGCATAGATATCTTAGGCCTCAGCGAGACACATTGAGCGTAATCGTGATGAAATGCCCCTATCGCTATTTGATATCCCTGGATACTCATTCGTTACGAAGGAGGTGGTGCAGTTGCCTACATTTCTGAAAATTTAAAATGGGATCGAAGGGAAGATCTAGAGATGGAAGAGGTTGAAGTTATTTGGATTGAAGTCGTACCTAAGAAATCGCGTGGTTTCCTTGTTGCCATTGGTCATCACCCACCAGACACATCGAAATATTTGAATAAAGATTTTGAAGATCTCTTGAGTAGGATGCTGACAAAGGCCTCTTTTGAATCAAAAGAAACTATTTTTCTGGGAGATATGAATGCAAATTATCTGGGCTCTGGGGATAATAAAAAGTTAAAATCAACTTTTGATCTTTATGGATTCAAACAAAGTGTTTTAAAGCCAACGAGAATAACAACAACATCAAAAACATTAATTGATATTATCTTAACAAAGAACCCTTTGAATTTGATTGCAACTGAAGTAATCCCAATGGGGATTGGAGACCATAAATGGTTGGATGTGTGAGGAAAACCAACCCAGGAAAATAACATGTCACAACTATAGAAATTACAACCCTGAGAATATGCGCGATGATTTAAGAAAAGCTGACTGGGAAGGTTTCTATAACTTGAAGAATGTAAATGATGTATGGAGGTTTCTAAAGAATCATCTCACTGATATATTTAATAAGCATGCACCAATCATCACAAAGAAAGTGAGGGGCAAACTTTACCGCCACTCACTTGCTGGATAAAATTCGCAAAATTGTTGATGATGTTAAATTAGTAGGTGCTGTCTTTATTGACCTGAGAAAAGCGTTCGACACAATAAGGCAGTCAAAACTGCTTGAAAAGCTACCCAAATATGGAATTTGGGAAAAGGAATATGCTTCGTTCAAAGATTACTTGCTTTCGTCTGTCGTGAGTTACAACAATTGTGTCTCTGTTGAGCAAGAACTGTACTCTGGAGTGCCACAAGGGTCCATACTTGGCCTTTTATTGTTCATAATTTTATTTAATGACATTACTGATGCAATACGGCACTCTCGGATAGTAAAATATGCAGATGACACAATCCTATACTTTGTTGACAAGGACTCGAAAGACATCCAGTCGCATCTTACCGAGGATATGAATTTGATCTCAAGTTGGCTGAAAGAAAACGAACTTATCATCAACATGAAAGAGGGTAAAACTGAAACACTATTGTTTGGAACTGCTAAACGGATAAGCATGAAGACGGAACCTTTTAAGGTATGCCAAGGCCCAAATGCAATAAGAAACACCAACGAGTATAAATACTTGGGTATATACGTGACTACTTCTCTTGATTTGAATTCACACTTTGAAAGATCTTACAAGAAAGCAGCAGGACGACTGAGACTTCTGGCAAAATATCTCGACTTAAAATCAGCCAGAGATGTATACTGCTCTATGATCATGCCTGTTTTTACCTACTGCGGTGTTCTGCAAATGAAACTGTCAGAAACCAAGATAAAACAACTGAAAGCGCTCCATGATCGATGCCTCAAGATCGTTTATGATGGTGAAAACAGAAGCGAAGGACTTCCCTCAAAAATCAATGCAAACAAAATTCGTGCTTGCAAACTCGTTCGGAATTGTATTGATAAAGACATATGTGAGATATTTAAAGATCATTTTACATTGCAAAATCATGGAAAAGAGACAAGAAATGACAAAACCAGTTTAGTGTTGCCAAAAATTCGGACTGAATATGCTCGCAAATCTTTTTTCTTTACCGGAGCAAAAATCTACAACGATCTGCCCCTAAATATCAGAAGGACTACGAACACGATGGAATACGAGAAAAGCCTCAAAGACGATTTTAGTTGAACTAGAGTGGACATTAAACTTTAATCAGCTCTAAGATCCATTTTAAATATCTTTAACTCTTTGTTTTGGAAAACTGTATATAGGAAAATTTGTAGGTTTTCTTTTGGTTTATTATTTTTTGTTTACAGGACACACGTTGATAACAGCGATTATTCGCTGAAGTGTTTTTATCCTGTATAAATATTCGTATAATAAAAAAATATGTGTAGCAGTTGCGCTTGGACGAGCATTTGTGTACGCCTTTGGGATCGTTGGTTACGTCATTTTTTATTTTTGCACGTACCAGATGATCCCTTAGGCTTTTCGTCCTTCGGTAGCTCAGTACTGGCGGTTGGGGGAAAGCTTCTTTGCAGTCCTCAGAGTTCTGCAATGAAGAGTAATGTTTTGTTAGTATTTGACCCATTTGAGGCAACCCTGGATGGTAGGTTACCACAAAAAGAGTCCTGTTGTTTTGTTGCTTATTTTTACTCTTTAAACTATCTTGTCTTGTGATACGAGAAGCCTTCCGTATTTCATTTCATACATGTTTACGTCTGCAGCCTCTGTTAGTAAGGTACATAAGCAGTTCAGTAGTTCGTTTAGTGAAGGTCGTATCGTCAGAACAGATGCGTCGTAGACGTAAAGCAAGACTGTAGGGTATGGCGATATTTGTGTGTTTGGGATGTGCAGAAGAATGGAGACAGGTGCGGCGCCAGCCGCTAAAATGTGGGGTGGACAAGCGAGCGAAGCGAGCAAAGTATGAGGGTCTGGGGGCTTACCCCCAGAAAAAAATTTTTGGGACCAAAAAAATTTTTGATGCCGGAAAACGACCCCTAGAGTGCCGGGAAACGCCCTTTTTGAACAGAATGCATAAAAGTATCCTTACTATGGCAGAGATGAAACATCAGCGAAGAACAAAAAAACTTAACTAGAACGTAATTAAAAATTCAAGGCAAAAGATTCAATTATTAAAATGTTAAGAAAATGTTGGTTGAAAACTGTGGCGTGTTTGCTTATATTTTGTTTTCTGCAATTATCTACTATCATATCTATATTCATAGCGGCAGCTTTCGGCTACCAGCTGTTTTGAATTTATCTACGAGGCTGTCGAGTTCTATTCTGTCCGCCATGTCACGCTCGATACTTATTTGCACAAGTTTTTCTAGTCTATCATCAGACATTGAAGCTCGAAGGTAATTGTTTATGATCTTTACCTTGCTGTGGGCTCTTTCGCACGACGCTACAGTGACTGGGAGGGTAGCAACCACTTTCACAATATCAAAATGTTTGGGTATAATCTGTGAAGACCGTTGGTTTCAAATGTTTTCAACAGTGTTGGAAGGCAAAGCCATGCTTGCGGCTTCTTCACTGCTTTGTCGCTTTCAGCTGCTTCTTCTTCTTTGATATTTTCGAAATATTCTTTCTTCAGAGAGGCAACCTCTCTTGATTTAGATAAAAGTATGAATTCATTTCTTGCCATTTCGCTCTTTAAACCACAAAAGTTTGCTATATTTGCTACACTCTGCACATTTGCTTCATCAAATTTGGTGGGATGAAAGACACTGGCATATGTAAGGACTTTACAAGCATCACTGGGGAATCTCTTTTCAAGTTCATTTACGAGACGGTCCAGGACAGGCAGATAAAAATCTCTTCTAAATGTAAAATGTAAGGACTAAAATGGCATATGTAAGGACTTTACAAGCATCACTGGGGAATCTCTTTTCAAGTTCATTTACGAGACGGTCCAGGACAGGCAGATAAAAATCTCTTCTAAATGTAAAATTGGCTTGACCAACAGTTGATTTAACTTCAGCCTGTGCTGCTGCGACAAGACCATCATCATGTAAAAAGGACGATCCGTCGCGAAAACATGCAGGGATTGTTCTCCGACGTTTTGCAGGTGCACTATCCTCTTTGTCAAACCCATCCATCGACAGCATGTTCTCCTGGCAATATCTTTCTGCATCTTTCACAAATCGGGCATACTGTTCTTCATTTCGGAGGGCAGAAAGAGACATTTTGAGGTTGTCTACACCAGAGACGGCTGTAACTAGGTCCATATCCTCGTGTTGCAAATATTCAGATATGGACCTACTAAGTGAAAAACATTTTTTGCAAAATGTGGCACCCTAAAACAAATTTAAATTTTTGCATGCGAATAAGCAATCCTTCAGCAGCTGAGTCCCCCTCGTCTGACATCTCATTATGGAGAAGATATTGATGGGTGTCAGTCGGTTTGATGTAAAGGTCTGTGGAGATGCTATGGTCTCTGTTGAGTGTGACATCGAGGAAGTGGGTTCAGGTGAAGGAGATTTCGCTGGTGAATTTGATGGTAGGATTAATGTTGTTAAGATTGTCAATAAATTCAGAAAGTCTGTCTTGTCCGTGCGTCCAAATAAAAAAAATATCGTCAATGTAGCGCAGAGACATTATAAACAACAAACATGACAAATCCGGTGTTGCAGACCACTTCTGTAAACTCGGACACACAGTTTACGACCTACAAATCAGGAAGACCAATCACATTCCACCAACCATAATTCAAAATAATTGCTTGTATATACTGTAAACAATTTTTATTTTATCACACTTGAAGAAGCCCTACTTGGCAGGGCGAAATATTAGTCTTAAAAGATATTTTAATTAAAAACTATAGTTTTTCTGTTGTTCATTGCGTCGCAGTGTTCCTGCTTCCTTTCTTATGGTTAATGTCTTGGTAAAGATTAAGTATACATTTACACTAAAGACTATAAGACTAAGAGACGAAGACTAAGATAAAGAAAAAGATAAAAGATAGATCATTTTAAAAAAATGATAGTTTGAATTTCAGATTGAAATAAGTTTTCAAGTCAAAGATAAAGATTTACTATAATAACCCAAACACACCAAGGTGCTTAAACGAGATTGGCAAGGGCTAGTCTCGCATACTAAACAAAGAATCAGATAAAAGAAAATTTTGTCCCAGCAAAATTGGAAGCTTTCAAGATTAAAAACATCATTACCGCAAAGAGAACAAATAAATAAAACAGTTAAATTGAAGAAAACATAATAACCTTTTATTTTCTCTTCTTTATATCCTTTCCTTAAATTGTATAAAAGCTCCTCGTACATGACTTTTGATTTCTCACTATCCATAGCAAGGTGGAAGTCAGGTTTATTTCCTTTCAAGATGCTATATAGAGTAAACTGTTGCATAGAGAATATCATGAAGCTTGCAAATAAAACAAATTAATTTACTATATGTAGATAAGAGGAAGTAAAATGCAGAGGAACAATTTAAGTCATATAACTGAAGATCGTCAAGCAATTCATTTTTTGTTTTTCGCTATATTTAGACTTCTCGAGCATGTAAATTTTTATTGGCTTCTCAGTTCGTTACAAAGGAACAATTACCGGGGGCAACAACTAGACTGTTACGAAAGGACATGGTTAATAAAACACGAATTGAGCATTAAAAATACCTGACTTATGCACAGAACCTCCAGTTCTGTATCCAATACAGATTTGTGCCATCTTTTATCGTCGTTGTCAAACAGCCTGATATTCAAAATCTTCCGAGCACTGTAATAAGATAGAAAAAGATTTCAAACATCTTTTCACAACCACCTGAAAACAATTGAAAAAGTTCTGGTCACTGCATGTGAAGCTGAAGTTTCACACAAGTGACATTTAAGTATGCCTTGAAAGGCAATGGCAAAAAGCTATTATCTAACCCAGCTGAGTAGAATGCCAATGCCAGGTAGAAACCACAAAACGGGCCTTGTTTTACCAAATGGAACTTGATGCTTTTTTCAAAATTTGCTGTCATCAGCATACTTTATCATGTTTGAAGACTTAGCATTGGAAATTTAATCCCTCTTTCAAATATCAGTACAATGTTGATTAAGTCATATTTTGCAGTCAGATACTCTTGCAAGAAAACCATCTGAACAAAGATGAGGACACTTAATAAAGCCCACTTAATGCGCAGGTTAAGTTACGTTTATTCATTCAATTTAAATCTAAGGCACAAATAAGGCAAAAAATGAAAAAAAGATTTTAACATCATTAGGCGTTATGCTCAATAAGAAACCAAAACTTGCCTTTCTTAATAACCCGAGGACATGGATATTTTAGCCCAATTTCATCTTTCTCGCCCTTATGAGCTTCGAGACAGGAGAAGGAGTAAAATGAGCCATATACTAAAAAATAATTGGAAGCCAAAGGCGGGACACAGAGGAGGAGTCTTCACGATTAACGGGCACATTTAACAAGGCATATTTTGGGGAAATATCAATTGTGGGTACAGGGCTAGATTCGGCCCAGTCAATTATGTAGGTGTGCGATGAAGCGTGCACAGAAATTTGACAAAAACGTTGTAGGCCTGAAGAATTATTGGCGGTGTATTTGAAGGACGGTGTATCCATATATGCATTGGACAAAATTGCGACAGACACGGCGCTCAAGGTATACACTTTGATGAAGTGGTATTCTGTTATTAAACCGTATGAACACAGTTTAGATCGGAAAATCAGGTATGAAACTAGCAACAACGATGTTATGTTTTCTAATAAGATATATGATAACTTCTTCTGCCATTTCAATACCCCAAGTAGCAAATTTCAGCTTATGAGAAGGCCACTCTCGAAAAAGTACCAAAGCATTAAGGCTTTCTTTTCTTTCTTACTGATCTTAAGCAGCAATATTGAACACAATGCAGGGCCTGATACGAGTGTAATGTCCATTGATTATAAAACAATGGAGGCAAAGTTGTATTACGATAATCTGGTTTTATGTAATTCTTGTGACGAAACTCATATCGAGACTTCCGATTCCAAATCCAGCAAATGAGGAAGGGTTGTCAAATAAAAAAGGCAAAAAAATAGCGAACAAGAAAGCCAGGTCAGGAAAAAAATGGAATAAAATCAAGAACCTCAATTATCGACAAATGAAATCACCGATTTAAATAGTGCTTATTCAATATATAATATTCAACCAGATCTTTCTACCCCAAAAGAGCATCGGTCATCATTTATGAAAACAAAACTGTAAATAAACCACACTATTTGTATTCAACTAGCAATAAACAAATTGCGTCAACTACATTCATTTTCAAAAATAGCTTTTAAACCCCGAATCTCGGGAACCATCTCAGGAAGTTGGCCGTTAGTGCATCAGCCTCTAACAAGCCTCAAAAGGACCAGCGGACACACCTTGCTAAAATCAATCCATAGGCCCCAAGAAAAATTCCCCCAAGGGGGTGGTAAATCCAATAGGTCAGTGGCGAAAATAGGAAAAGGACTTTCTGGCCCAAGGGACACCTGGGAGGTGTCCGCCAAGCACTGACCGACCCTAGCTACCTTAACTTACCTGGCTAGAAAGCCAAAGCCTCCTGACGTGCACTTGTCCCCCACCTTAAACCAAGATAAAGACACAGAAAGATAGGAAAAGCTAGAAAAGAGAAGAAAAGCAAGTGAGTAGAAAGAAAGAAAGCAAGTCAAAATGCACAACAACAAGCACTTCGCAACAAATCGGTTACCTATTGGTAACAAATCAAGTGCTAAAATGTGCACTTAATAATGGCGAGTACTTAAAAAGCACTTCTAGTAAATATCGAGTACATATGTACCCTGGGAACATAAACAGTTGTCAAAAGAAAACAACTACTTGAAAACCAGTACTTCTCAAAAATGATGAGTACCATAAGAACCCTGGGCACGTAAGAGTCAACAACATCAGCAAGTACTTAACAAGTACAAATAAGAGCACAGAGTAAAAACACTCCTAAAACTCAAACAAACTGTAAGCTGCAAACAATTATGGAAAAGCACTAAAACAGTTGATGAAATCCAGCACCTCCGACTACTTGAAGACCACGAACTACTCCCTAAACTCAGATCTCTTACTACATAAGTAAGGTCTTGGAGGCCCAAACTTTGCAAACCCAAAAACACGTTCCCGACCGGGATTAAGTACCAAAACTTTAGCCGCGGCACAGAACAGATACCTGACAAATATTTGGACCAACTTAACTGAAACGATCACCTTACGTGCTGAGGACAAAAACTTACGGCAGGCCAAAACACAACAACGTAAGTCTGGTGTGATTTACCTGTAAGTGGCACCGCAAGAGCATCAGTATCTCTACCACCACACGCCCTTTACAAGAATAGTAGCTTTGAACCACGCAATACTTCAGAGCAATCAGAACAGTTGCACTTCATACACGCTATTAACGAATGGAAAAAGCCCGAAAACTAGACTTCGCCACTTTCAGGCGATCAACAAACAATGTCTGCTTACCAGGAAGCTTACACAACAATATTGGCTATTATCCAAGAAAAACCTTTTGCTTAAAATACAGGATGCTACAAATAGCAGCTTGGACAAGCCTGCTTATATGAAGCGAAAAAATTCTTTAAAATAGATCCAAGCACGCGATACAACGCGCAGACGACTGCCGAGAAATACAAGCCAGATGGACAATAAATGAAAACAAAGATAACCTGGCCGTAGCCAGACACTGAAGCTGCTTGTAGACGATGCTGAGGCAGTCGTATACACAATTTGATTCGACAAGTGACCAAGAGCTTTAATCAAGTGTTCCAGAAAGTTCAGGGAAGCAGGTGTAGTAGCAGCTCCTACCCGAAAACTATGCAAAGTAAAATGGCCTTGCAAAGGATTGACTGACAAGAAGGCGGGTGAAGAAAAATCAAGACTGGAACACCATCACGAACAATAAAACAATGCCAAATTGGACCACACAAAACATGAAATGCTCACCATCTATATCCCTCGCGTTCCGCGGGTCACAAACCATTTCATTTAATTTCACTTCACTTCATAAAAAAAACAAAACTAGAAAAGGTTTTTAATACAGAGCTACAAATACTGTTGATAAAAAATATAAAAGCATAAAGAGAGATATAAGAGGAAGGTTGTCCTTCAATCAGCAGGCTTATTTTCAACTGGCCCTCCAAACTAAAAGTGATTAAAATAGTAAGATATATCCTTAAATTCGTTATTTGAACATTTTCATCAACTATTTAGGCGACTACTTTTTTAAATGCTTTAACGGAGGATGCCGTTTTACACTCAGCTGAGAGAGAGAGTTCCATTGCTTTGCACCTTTAAATGAGAAATACTTCTGCTCATTTGAGGATTTCCTCTGGGAGTCTCAAATCGGTAGAGGTGTTGCTCAGGTTGAAAGGAGTGCAAGCTGAGTTCTTCGTTAGTAGATCACACAAGTAAAGTACTGAGGAGCCTGGCCATTAATAGACGTGTAGACCATAGTTTGCAGCTCTTCATCAATGAGAGTCTCTATGGTCTTCCAACCCAGCTAACTGATGTTACTCCTGGAGAATAACAGCTGCTGTTCGTTACGATTCTTGCAGTTCTGTTTTGAAGCTTTTGCAGCTTGGTTATTTGCGTAGAGCCGCAGCAACCCCATACAGAACAAAAGTACCTGAAATGAGGCTCAACAATACTTGTGTACAACGCTTTCAAAGTTTTGAGGGGGAGGAAGGGTCTGGCATACTTTAGAAATCCAATGGCTCTGGAAACCTTTGCGGTAATAGCTCTGGTATGGTCACTCCAGTGGAGATGTCTATCAACCTGTACGCCAAGGTATTTGACCGATTGGACTACATCAAAGGGTTTATTTTTTATTCTAAGAGACAGTTCATCGTCTTGTTGACTAAGGCTTGCAAGCGAGGTCTAGTACACATGAGCATTGACTGTGTTTTAATGACATTCAGTGAAAGTTTGTTACCCTTTAACCAATTTTCAAGGCTTTCGAGGTCGTCATTTAATGCCTCGTTCAGCTGACTAATGCTTTTAGATTGGATATTCAGGCTAGAATCATTTGCATACATGGAAACTGTCGAATTCTGGACACCAAGTGGCAGATCATTAATGTAAACTAGAAAGAGTAGGGGTCCGAGGCAGAAGCCTTGTGGGACCCCGACTTCAATTTTGCCGATGCTTGAATCTACGCTTCCGACTCTGCAATACTGTTTTCTGTCTGTAAGATAAGAATTAAACAAAGAGAGCTCTCTATCTGAGACACCGTAGTATGTCAGTTTTTGGCACAGCAGTTTGTGGTGGACAGTATCAAAGGCTTTTCTTTCCAGTATCCAACCTACTGTACCAGTCGTCACTGTTTCTAAGCACGCAAGTAAAAGTGGAATAAAACTCTCTGAAACCAGACTGGTACTAGTACAGTTGGTTCAAAAAAATATTCTCGAATAGCCTGGAAATGACAGGTAGTATAGAGATCGGTCTAGAATTGGACTTGTCAGCCCTATCTCCATATTTCAAAATAGAAGTGACTCAAGCTATTTTCCAACAGTCAGGAAGCAGACTTGTTTCCAGTGATGTGTAGAACAGGAAAACCAGTGAATTCTCTATGAACGGCATGGCTAGCTTAAAAAAGTAACTAGAGATTGTGTTATTTCCAAAGCCTTTGGAGGTTTTTAATTTGGAGACTGCCTCTCTTATATATTGGACTGCGACGGATTGTAAGTGAAACTTTTTATTTTGAAATTCAATACATAAATCAGTGGATTTTGTGTTGCAGGATTTTTTACAGCAAGATCCTTCCCAACAGAACAGAAGAAATTGTTCATGGTTTCCGAGGTTTCTTTTTTGTCAGCAATGTTATGCAGTTATCGTTCAACTGGTCTATGGTAGTTAGTGGTTTTTGACCTTTTGTTTAAGAGTTGGTTGATAGTTCTCCAGGACTCATTCAAATTTTCTCCGAAAAATACAGCTTTTTAAGGGAAATAATAAGCTTATTGATTTTGTTTCTCAATTGCCTATAGGGATTCATAAGTAGCTGAGATTTTTGCCTAACGGCGGCAGTATTTCTCAGAGACCCGTATATGTCCTATCGGGGCATGCTTATTTATGAGGCAAGAGAAGAGAGTAGCCCAGTCATTAACAAGAACATTTATATCATCTGTTCTGCTGAACATATTCTCCCAACAGATGCCAGCAACCTCGCTCAAGAATCTATCTTCATCAAAATTTTTCATGCCGCGAGTGGAGATGATCTTGTGGTATTTTTTAACTGCAGCTTCAAATTTTCGTACACAGTAGACCATTAAATGGTGACTCATTGTAATTTCAACTTCTCCAGATTTTACTATGTTTCTGGCATCTGTTGTAGCAATATGATCAATTAAGGTTGAAGTGGTTTGGGTCACCCTGGTTGGCTCTCCAATAAGCCGTGTGAAACTGAAAAGGTCATAAAGATTCATCATATAGTTGCTGCAATTGTCAATTTGCTGTTCAGCTGAATGTTGGGTGAGATCACAGTTAGTATCACCCAAAAAGGTAATTTCCTTGTCTTCTTTATCAAGGAATGAAATGATATTTTTAGCTTACCAAATCAACCGGTGGCAGATACCAGGCAACGAAAAAAATGACTTGGCACGCGGTGGCTGGACCTCAATGCAAATAAGTTCCAGGACGTCATGATTGGCCATCATCCCTCTTCTCATATTTTGTCGAGTCCCTGATATATATAGCGACACCAACACCATTGCCAGTCCTGTCGAACCCCAGTAACAATCGCATTTAGAAGACTGATATTTGAATGATCAAGATAAAATAATTCGTTCTTCAGGCACAAATCTCTAAGAAGTAAATTTACCTTTACCCTCATTGGTTCATGCTGATCAAATCTAGGGATCAAGCCAGATCATTGAATCACCAAGGGTGACTGTAGATCGTTCAAATCCACCTTCATCTATATCTCTTTAATTGGCGTGCTTATCGACAACATTCTCAGTATTTTCTTCTGGGGCAGTAGCGGTATTTGCTAGTTTCATTTTCCTTCTTTGTGTTTTATTTGGTCTCTTCTTTTTATTCGAGGTTGGAATGCTATTGTCGTTGGCTAATTTTTCGTTGTCCTTTTTGTTTCAGTGCTCTATCTTTTATCTAGAATTATCAAGCTTTCTTCACGTTCCATTATGGATGATAACATATTTCGCAATGGGATTTTATTTCCACACGCAATCCTGATACCTTGAATTTCGACTTTCAGGTTACAGTTTTGAGTGATCAAAGTTTCATTTCTTTTTATCAATTCAGAAATTTCACAGTTTAGATTTCTTATAAAAGCTGTAAGTTTGTCGAAAATGTCAAGGAAAGCCATAAACTCAGGCCTTCCAGTTTGATTGTCAGCAGAGGGTGACTTTAGCCCCCTGAGCGTCCTCGAAGAGTCATGGATGACTGCTGAATCTAATTAGGCTCTAAATCAAAATCATTTACCGTTGAATTTTGGGAACCATCGTTTATTTCACCAAATAATTAGGGGTGATAAACATAATAAGTATCTTCACCCTTAGTGGCCAATTTTGTGTAAATCGCACCACTCGCTACGAGAAACTCAAGGTGCTTTCTTGAAACGTCGTGATCTAGGCCAGTCGATCCAGTTATAGCTGGGATGATATTTCCTGGATATGGCCGCTTTTTCTTCAGTCTGATAGGATCAAATTGCTTCGTAAATCCTTTTATTTACCTCCTTGTTATCCATAACGGCTGATTTAAGAGATTTTCAAAGCAAAACTCAGATTTACCATTATATTCAACTACGAACTATGAACCGTATTCATTGTAGTGTTACCATTCTCTTAATGATACATAAAAAACAAAGGGTACGGACACAGTAAATAAACACAACAGTCGCAAACAACAACAAGTTCGAAAAGTAATAGCTAGGAGTAATCTAGCACAGCCAAGTGAAGATAGAAATCATTGAAAAAAAGAAAGAAACAGATGGAAATGAAAAAATGAAAGACTTGATCGTCGGGGATTCAGAATAACAACGCGTACATGCATCGAAACTTTCAAATAGCCAATGCAATGAGGAAATAAAGTTCACAGGAGGAATGAAAATAAAACAAGCAGTAGGTACAGAAGACAGGAAAGACTGATAACGATGTAATAATTATACACGTTGGTACAAACAACCTAAGCATGGGCACCCCCGAACAAATATGCAAAGATAACAAGGCATTAAACGCCAAATCAATGAAAGTCAATAAACTCCTTGCCGCAGAACGATCTATTTACAGAACGGACAGGCTAGATAATCACAATATCATGTTTAGTAAACTCTGGCTAGACGGACTACACATAAGCGATGGTGGGGTAAGAAAATTCTTTGGTAATGTGAGCAAATTTATTAAATGCTGTTAGAGGTGCCAATGCTCCCAAGCAGTAGTTTTTCTTAATGAGCCTAGTAAACGTGACAAGATAACTGGTCTCAAGATAGCGTTTCTGAATATAGTTTCTCTAAGAAAACATAAAAGTCAGTGTGAAATTGTCCTTTATTATTATTATTAAATTCTTTAAAGTTGGTTTTAATAATAGCTCTGGTTTAAGAGCTAATGAAGACCAACTCAGGGATCATGATGTTGATATCATAGACCAAAGTGAAACAAGTCTGGATGAAAAAAAATTTCAAACTCAGATGCTAACATTCATGGCTATAGCATCTTTCGTGATGATCATAATATAAATGGTGGAGGGTAGCTCTTTTCAAGAACTGATTAAGGGCTATGCAATAGTCTCGAGAACAAATAACGAACATATAATGAACAAAGAATCAGCAAAGCGCACATTGACCATTTCTCTACCAATAAATAGCAATACATATCCGAGGTTAATATCTTAAGGTTAGGGATGGTGGACTATTATCATTATCTGAAATAAAGTGTACGTAAAATAGGTACCAAAAGACTCGAAAACAAGAAACCAAAGATGACAGAGCCACGTTATCTAAGCAAATATAATAAGGCAACTTTTCGGTATGATACTCAACAAATTAGATGGGAATCCATCTTGAGCCCCCTTGCAAATGATCCTGATAGAATGGCTCATGCACAATTAAAAAGGAAGAGAGTAGGGCCCGATCCCCCACCTTGGTTAACCTCCGAAGTTAGAAAATTAATGAAGGAGAAGGATAGAGCACAAAAGGCTGCAACAAACTTTCCTGCAGTATGACCAAAAATAAAAGAGCCTAGAAAAAAGGTGACCAAAGCAACGAAGACGGCTCTGCAAGGATAATATCGTGGTTTCGTAGAAGAAAGTAAAAAAAATCCGAGACATCAGTGGGGGACAATTAACAAAGTCTTGAATAGAGGCAAACCACCCCTGATAACGTATGTGCAGTACAGCGGTGGTTGTGCAGTACAGCAGTGGTTGTGCAGTACAGCGGAGGCAGGGGCGGATCCAGCATAAAAATGGGACAGAAATTTTTGGGACCACGCCCTTTTTTATTTGGGACCACGCCCTTTTTATTTGGGACCACGCCCTTTTTCATTGGGGCATCTCCTACTACCAGACAGTTCCTTGAAGATTAAAAATAACTACTTCAATGCTACGATACGACAAAACTGTAATATTGTACAGCTCAATACTTGTAACACAAGGAAGATACATTGATAAGCCTGCATGTCCAATTAATGCAATGGAAGCTGTGCTATACAAACAATTGCCATTTGCAAGATTTCTATAGAGCAAGAGCATTGGTTCATTATGATTATGTATTGTAAGAAAATTGCTGCCTTATCTCTGTTATCAATTTAATTACAGTAGAGTATGTAAAAGTATGGTTTACAGCATAATATATTCTAACTGCTTATTACAAAATTCCCAGCTAACTTCGATATGTATTTTCAAGAGAAACAAAACTCGTAATGAGTCGTTAATATGGACAAACCAAAGAACATTTTCAGATTCTAAAAATACGCCCACTGTTGTACTCATAGAAACGGTTGTACTGTACACGGTAAGCCTCAATCACGCAACAGAACTGCCGGGCCTATCAAGAATTTCAAGAAAACTCTTGGAGGATTCACTTAGAAATTATATTGGCAAAACAAAGAGGATATACACTGGCAATAACTAATCTAAAACTTGAAAAATCTTATGCTTTTGAAGAAAATTATCGCGAAATAAATCGAGAATAAATTTTGAAAAAGAATAAATCCTATCATCGACCGAAGTTACATTTCTTCCTTTCCTACTTCCTTCCTACTAAAAATGAGCTTTTTCAGACTTTTATCGGTCGATGAAGCATTAATGAAAATAATCAAACAAAAAGCCGATTTTAGGAATATGATAAAGAGACATAAGTTGACTTTCCAGTCTATTTTTTTACCTTACAGTGCGAAGATTACCAGAACTTTCCCTCTGACTCTCTGGGAACTTCATGTCCGAAAAATCTCCTTTTCTATTACTCTGTTACATTCATTGATAATTCCAGAAATATCATCAGATTTACCAGGATTATTTAATATTATCAGATTTACCAGGATTATTTAATATTATAGAGCTTTTCAAGCACACTTTCAGGTTTACCACAGGCAGCCATTTCACTGCATCAACCGAATTGTTACTCAAACCTGCTTGTCGTCCTCGTCACTGCTGCCAATGCACGTTGGGTAAAATGCACTATTTTCAAGCAATACAATTGGATAACTAGAAATTTCAAAACCAGAGAGTTGCTCGAGGTTGCTCCCGCTCAAACAGAGACAATGAGAGCACCCTCAATGCCAGGTTTTGATTGGTTAAGCTTTAATCACGGTTGCTCAGTACGCAGTAAACGACTGGCCCAAGGTTGCTCCCGCCAATTCTGAAAACTCGAGAAGCCATTGGCGGAGAGCAACATTTTCTGTCTATTGATTGGTTCATTCAAACAGTAAAGCATTATTCCAGTCTGGAAATTAGCAGAAACGACCATTGAATTCCTAAATAAATGTAAATCTGCCTCCGCAGTGGTTAATTCAATATTGAATTCTGAAACTTTTAACGAAGAAGGGATATCAATAAATTTAGTTCGCACAGTGAAACATGAAAACAAACATTGAAAACAAAAAAATCGACTTTCATTATTTGAAAAATTTGACAGTTGCTTGAGCAACTCTAGCAACCCCCTGGATCCGCCCCTGGGAGGGATAACATCAGTACAGCGGAGGGATATCATCAGTACGGCGGAGGGATACCATGAGTACAGCGGTGGATGTTCAGTACAGCGGTGGGATACCATGAGTACAGCGGTGGATGTTCAGTACAGCGATGGGATAACATGAGTCGCGTGGAGGGATACAATCAGTACAGCGGAGGGATACCATAAGTACAGCGGTGGGTGTTCAGTACAGCGGAGGGATACCATCAGTACAGCGGTGATTGTTCAGTACAGTTGAGGGATGACTTGAGTACAGAGGTGGATATTCAGTACAGCGGAGGGATACCACGAGTTGTGTGGAGGGATACCATCAGTACAGCGGAGGGATACCATCAGTACGGCGGTGGATGTTCAGCACAGCGGTGGGATCACATGAGTACAGCGGAGGGATATCATTAGTACAGCGGTGGATGTTCAGTACAGTGGAGGGATATCATGAGTACAGCGGTGGGCGTGCAACCTGTTTGAGAAATTGCAACGGTGCTGCACGAATATGGCAGTATCTGTGCGCAGAAACAGACGCGTTTCGCTCTTCCCATTCCATAGGTTTAGAAAACCAGTACATTACGGGACGGCATAAATTCACACAACTATTCATCACGTTTATGTTGATGACACGATCACAGTTATTCAAAAAGATGCAATTCAATTAGTTACCTCGAAGTTAAACAATTTCCATAGCCAGATTAAATTCACAAATGATGAAGAACAAAATGGAAAAATCTCCTTCTTAGATGTTCTACTTGTCCGGTCGAATAATAATATCGATACTACTGTGTATAGGAAAACGACAAACAATGATGTCTATTTACATTGGCAATCATTTACACCAACAGCATGGAAGAGAGGTACACTAAAAACCCTCTTTCACAGAGCTTATAAAATATGTTCCAACACAGAGTACCGTAACAAAGAAATTGAACACTTAAGTAAGGTATTTAGCGAAATAAACGGATACCCCAAATGGCTTATTTCACAAGTTAAAATCAGCTTCAGAAAGAACAAGAACAAGAGTCTGAAACAGGTAGCAATAATATCGAAAGGCAAGAGAGTAATAATGATGAAAATGCTAATGATGAGAATGTTATTAATGAATCGAGAGAAAGCATGCTTATTTTACCTTATCAAGGAAAAGAGGGTGATAAAGTAATTAGATCATTAAAACGAACCATACAGAAATCGATACCAAATAACGGAAAATTTAAAGTTGTATTTACAGGGACAAAACTGGGGTCCTGTCTAAGCATAAAAGATAAAACTAACATAGAGCATCAACATAATCTCGTCTACAAAGTAGAATGCCCGAATCCAAATTGCAATGAATCATATGTTGGAGAAATGGGAAGACGGTTGATTGAAAGAGTTAAAGATCACAGCGGCAGAGATTGTAATTCCCACGTTTTAAAACACTCAATGGATTCTGGACATAATACTGTTAATTTGGAAGACTTTACGCTACTATCGAAAAATCATCGCAATTATTATAAAAGGAAAATATCAGAGGCTCTGGAAATAAAGAAATTCAAACCGTCATTGAACAAGCAAGATTAGGGCCTGATTATATGAGAGTTTTTCAGCCCGGCAAAACTTTCAGCCCGGTTTGCCGAGGTGAAAATATTTCCGATTATATGGATCATCTTTCAGACGGGATGAAATCGGATCACTTGGCGGGAAATTCGTATAAAGAAAAATGGCGCCACACGTCCTCTTCGTTCTCACACAATTTAACTTGTTGATATTTCTGTTGCTGCAGCTGAATGGCTTATTTTTGACCCATAAGCTATTGGAGGCAAGAAGAAACATGGCTTTAGCGACCTATTTTTTGACAAAAAAGACAAAGGTAGCCCGAAAAGAACGATTCTTGGCAGAACGTCGACTTCGTCGAAAACCAAGGACTGTATGGGTTTCTAATGGGAGAACAGACCAATGGTGGCAAAATATGCTGGGTACAGAAACACCTGAAGCTTTTTGGAAAAAAAATTCTCTTCTGCACCCCATCTGAACCGTATGGCCGCCATGTTTACTACAAACTTTGTCAAAGTACGCATGCTCAAGTTTTTCATCCCGCTTGTTTCACAACGTGTTGCAATTACATGAGAAATTACAGCCCGTTTTGCCGAGGTGAAAATCCCAGCTCGTTTGTTAAAACCGGGCTGAGTTAACCGGGATGAAACTTGTTCATGTAATCGAAATTTGTTTTCAACAAAGCTTTCACCAGATAAACGAGCTGAGTTTCCACCTCGGCAAACCGGGCTGAAAATTTTGCCGGGCTGAAAAACTCTCATATAATCAGGCCCTAAATCAATAACACTAAAACTTTTCAATTTAATACCGTTATTTACGTCATTTTGATTCAGGTTTCCCCTTTTGTTAGTAATCCAGTAAAGTCTCTATGACAACAATTGTGTAATTTCAAATTTCGAATTCTATGTTTAACCGTTGCAGTAAATAAATCGTTACTCTGATGATGACTGTTGGAAAGTACAGTCGAATATACAGTCAACAAACAAACAATTGTCATCTCTCGTTTGTTTTCTAATAATAATGTTTAAGCTTCTGGTTATACTATTCATAACATGAAATAGACTTTAAAGTCTTCTTGAGAATGCTCAACGAGAACTTCTCAATATTTCAGAATGGGTGAGAATCAAAAAGCTGACTGCCAATAAAAAAAAACGGAATACATGTTGATTGGCCATCCGCACAAACCAATGAAATGAGTGTCGATGAGCCACTAATCCTCAACAACTCAGAAATAAAACGTGAAAGGAAAACGAAGCCACTAGGTGTCATCGTGGATGAAGGACGTTACTAGGAAAAGTATTTCAAACGTGCAAAAGGAAATTTTCGAGCAGGATGGGCATCTCTAAAAATGAAAGACATTGTGCCACAAAAGCAACTATACAGTGTTCACCGAGCTTTTGTAGAAAGCCATTTCCGCTATGCAAATATATTTTGGGGGAGCATTCCTAGTTACAAACTAAAAATCTTGCAGAATCTAAAGTACAGAGCCCGAACCATAATTGAGAGGGCTAAAATCAGGAAAAAATTGGTCATATCGGTTGCTTGATGTTGAACAACTAATCAAATATGAACACGTTGCGCTCCGAGAGCCTTTGTGATAAATTCCCCCAGATAACATGGCATTGAAGCTAAAGCACGAGAAGCTACAAGGATATCCTCAAAGATACAACCTTGAATATGTGAAAAAGGGGGCTTTCATTATTCAGCTCTCTCTGTGTGGAATAGCATCCTAAGGGAGCTGCCAACTTTCCCACAGTTCGAAAGCAATTTGAAACTCCATCTTAAGAGCCGAATCAAAAACGAAAGGCAACTCTCCGGAAGAGCAGCAAATAGCCGTAACAAATTTTAATTGCAATTGTATTGTAATGCTCTTTTGTAAATTATACTTTATTATATTTTATCGATTTTCATATTAAGCTGAAAGGATTTTGTGTATAAATAAATTTGATATATATGATATCTCATCCCAGCATAAGAAACAGCCGCCTCAGAGTCAGGAATGAGGCCATTCAACATTTTCCCCACGAGGAAAAGAACAGCCGGAATCAGGCGGAATTTACCGGGAGAAAACTTAGAAATAATGCCAAAACGGTTCACATTAAAATCCTCGAATGGATAATAAAAATCCTCTAAGAGTAAACACCCAATTGAAAACCACAACGGGGGCAATCCAGGGCCTAACATTTGTCAACATAATTGATTGAATCCAAGCATGATTTCAACATCTGAAAATTCAGAGGTGAAACAGCATACACGGAGACGGAAAATGAGGCTAAGAATAAGCACGAGAGTAGACAGTGACAAAACTGTTAACAGGATTATTCAATTGATTAGTGGAAAATTCATTTGTACAACTTATAGAATAATCTAGTCACTTCTTCGATTTCTTTTTCGGGAAAGGGGCGAGTGCTCCCTATGACTTGTCTCCTGGACGAAACCTTTTCGGCAACAGAGCTTCTAGAGCCAGGATTTGTGCAGCGCAATTTGGGGTGGAAACCACAGCAACAAGAGCAGATACATTTGCAAGGTAAATTATGGCAGCCATCTTGGCCATTGAATTTAAAGAATGGCATGGTATACTGGGCTTGTTTGAGAGGCACGGGAAATTTTTTCTATACAACGTAAAATTCAGCCGACCACTTCAAAGCCAATTGTCCTATGACAAGTTGTCAATTTATTTAATCTCCAAGTACGAAGATTTCAGGGCGTTTCCTCCTTTTAAAATTATTGTGTCACATTATTTAAGAATTCACCATTCTCAAAACTCAAATGCCTGGCAGCAATTAGGGCGGTGTTTTATGTTAATTTCTCAGGAGAATTCGCTGTGAAACCGAAATGCGCACAAAGCATCACAGTTAGGGCTTCAAACAATATTCAATGAGGCCATCAGCACTTGAAAGCAGACGCAGCTACATGCATCACAGGTTAAGCCAAAAAGTGTTGATTCATAACTAATGCATATTCAAAGAAAACCATATAACGAAAGATAACAGTACGCAAACAAACGTATACAATAACAATTGCAAAATAACTACCAATAAAAGTACATTACCCCACAAATATGTTCGATGCCTCTCTCATCTTAAGTTTTACTAAAATATGGGCGTGTACAAGTACGACATGCATGATAACGGCTTATTAACGAATTTCAACTGGGCACATTATGGTCAACACCGAAGTCAATAAATTATTAGTACTTGCTGAATAAAGCGAAAACGTAAACATCATGGAATGCTCACTGACACGCTCAGGAAAGTCGTACACTTTTGCTTAAATATACACTGTGGTCACATCATACAAATGGAAGTGAATATAAATCGTGATCAACAATCACCCACCATCGAAGAATTCTTGGAAACATTCGCACAGCACTAGCATATCCACGTCGAACTCAAAATCAATAACGAATCGTTATCATCATGCCATTGCCTTTAAAAGAAAGTGAGTGCACAGGATGAAGAAACCTGGAGTAAACTTTATCAGCGAGTATCAGCTATCCAATCAATATAGACAGGGAAATATCTGTGACAAACTAAGCAACTGCCTAATCACAAATTTTTCTTCTGATTCTGATACTTTGAAGGTTGGAGATTCATTTTCCGAGATGGGCCCAAGTGAATTATTTTTAGAAAACACGTGATTCGTGACGTCATAAAACATAAAAAATCTAACATTTGAGGTCAATATCTCTCACTGTAAGTGTCATACAATGAAACAAATTGCATATTCTGATAGCTCTAGGTAAGAGCTTTCGTTTGATGTATAGCAAGATCAGTTTTGGTGACACCAGCAATTTGGTTGATGACGTCATCAAATCCATAAACTGCCGATATCTGCCGCTTTTTCGCGCCCCCTCTGAGTTGAAGACTGTTGTTTATCGTTTTTATACTTATTTTAACACTATTTGTACAGTTGATCTACGTTTGAGCCTATTTTACATGAGATTAGTAACAATTTCAGTTTTGTCGATGTCAGCAAATTGGCTGATGATGTCATCAAATTCAAAAGTAGAATTATCTGTCGTTTTCATACTTTTATGAATTACAGATGGTAAAATAAACGGCGTATAAATGGGAATAGAAGGGTTAATTGTTTTATGCATGGTGTTAGCACTTTAATTAAAGAGCAGTTGAGTTTCAAAACGATGTTATCTTTTAAGGCCTTTCGGTCAAGGTTCGTTCCAAAGAAGATACCATACCTAAGTGTTACACAAATATAAACCAGGAGAGCTGTATGTCATGCGAGCTAGATACTATATGACCCGTTGTCGTGTATCCGTTCACGTTTTTCTAATTTCCAACTTCTTCGGAGCTACAAATTCCTGTCCATTTCAATGACCTTAAAAGACCTTTTGCGTCTGCATTTAAGAGATTTAGAAATTAGTTGTGCTATTTTTGTTTTCCATTTAGTTTGAGTATGGAATGGTAAAAGTGCATCATTATCTTCAGCTATATTTGCTCTGTTTCTGTCTGAGAGAGAAGCATCGCTTATGTTATCATTTCAGGAAAGTAAACACAACATTTATGAAAATTTCGAAGATACCAATCAAACGGAAAACTAAATCAAATTCCACATGATTGGAGAACTTCTTCTTACACATGAAGATACCAATTATCATCTTGTCATTGTGACTTGCATTTAAAAAATGGAGCATCACCACTAACGTCTCAACGAAGAATTCAGAAAACAGATTTAATGTGATGATGACGATACCCTAACTCCGCTTATGTTCTATTTCCATTTTGGCAGATGTTCGTTGTTCCAGTAAGTCTCAGAAACTTTAGGTCAATTTAGACTGGGCTGAGCGAAAATAAGAAGGCTGTGCGATCATAGCTAACGCCAGGAGAAGTCCCTGAAATTTCTTTACAATAGTCTTGTAAAGAAAGCATAATTTTTTCTCTATTTATTGCGGGATTTTCGGTGTCATCTTTTGATGCTGTTACCATTAATGCAGTGATGCTGATATTAATGCAGTGATGCATTGTTACTGAACAGTTAGATACATTAAAATACAACTCTGTGCTTTTGTGCTGACATTGATCGTACCTCTTTTTCGAAAGAAAGAGTGGCATCTTGCTTGAATGGTTGGCTGATTACCATATTGTGGATTTCATAGGGACTTGCCAGTGAATATCCACATTAGTTGCAAGCTTTATCTTCCGAATGTGAGCGATTTCGCTCATCCCTCAAGTGACAAGTCTATCTTAAGATTACATTGGAGTATGCGGAGAATGCATTTAGTTCTTTTTGCTTTTTGTAGAAAATTAAGTATTATCATTTAAGACTCTTGGGTCCATGTTATATAGTTTTACATTCTTGGGGGTGACAGCTATGATCAATGTACCGGTGTACCGGCCTTTTTGCAAGCGTACAGGTTAGCTATTCGTGACAATGTACCGATATACCGTTTTTCACGTATGCGCATGTTATGGCTTTGACTTTTCAAGTGCACCATGTACCAGATTGCGTTTGTACCGCACTAGGTCGATTTTTAGCCTCTTGTACCATATACCGGGTCCTCTGTACCGGCGTACCAGGAAGCTGTCCCCCACACACACACATTATGCAGTCTGTAACCTTTCTCTGGCTGGAACATAACGTTCTTGGCATAGAAGAATAATTACCTTTCATTCTGCTTCAGGGTGCCTATCGATAGGACGAAGGGGCATTCCTGGAAGCCATTGTAAATGTAGGTGTGGCAATTTAATCCTCGAAATGCTCAGCACTGCAAAAGGTGCAAGAGAAACGACAATTACAGTACTTTTGATCGCTCTTTAAGGACTTGCTTTTGCTTTGTTTGTTTGTCAGAAGAGTTTGATCATGGTATTAATGCCGCTGTTGATGAGAGCAGTGCCACGCTACTGTTTGTTTGCCGAATACCGGAGGGTTGACACGCTTTTGTCTATTGCAAAGCAGATGCTTGTCCTCGATGTCATTCTACTTTCCCATATTAAGGTCGTTTATGGATGCAAATGATCATCTGTGACGCTCTTGCGTCTGGGGTTGCTGATTGTTAGCTCTCTGAAATTGTTCTTGCAAGTGTTCACCTCTTTCAAGTTGCACAAATGTAAGCTAAATAATTTGTGAGCGAAAGTTGAATGTTCCTTGCCAGAATACGTTTAAATTCATGCGTTTACATTTTTTCACTTACCTTAAAAGATAACATCGTTTTGAAACATCTTTAATTAAAGTGCTAACCCCATGCATAAAACAATTAACCCTTCTATTCCCATTTATACGCCATTTTCAAGGCTATTGATGTGCTGTGAACAAGTCATATCTGTGTACTGTGTACTGTATATTCCTGTCGATCTGTAAATTATGTTTTGAAAACACTATTTACCATCTGTAATTCATAAAAGTATGAAAACGACAGATAATTCTACTTTTGAATTTGATGACATCATCAGCCAATTTGCTGACATCGACAAAACTGAAATTGTTACTAATCTCATGTAAAATAGACTCAAACGTAGATCAACTGTACAAATAGTGTTAAAATAAGTATAAAAACGATAAACAACAGTCTTCAACTCAGAGGGGCGCGAAAAAGCGGCAGATATCGGCAGTTTATGGATTTGATGACGTCATCAACCAAATTGCTGGTGTCACCAAAACTGATCTTGCTATACACCAAACGAAAGCTCTTACCTAGAGCTATCAGAATATGCAATTTGTTTCATTGTATGACACTTACAGTGAGAGATATTGACCTCAAATGTTAGATTTTTTATGTTTTATGACGTCACGAATCACGTGTTTTCTAAAATAATTCACTTGGGCCCATCTCGGAAAATGAATCTCCAACCTTCAAAGTATCAGAATCAGAAGAAAAATTTGTGATTAGGCAGTTGCTTAGTTTGTCACAGATATTTCCCTGTCTAAACTTATTTCAAACAAGAAAACTTGAATGTAAAACTTACATGTAATCGATATCCTTTGAAGTATCATCCCGACAAATACCAACCAAGACACAAAGACCTTTACCAATTTTATTTATCAACTCACCTTCCACTAAAAGTGAAAAAGTGGTTTCAAAAAATTAGTAATTACTCCAAATTCAATTCAATTCAAATCAATTCACTTCAAATTCAATTCAATTCAAGGTTACAAAATAAAAAGCTAAAAAATACTTGTACTCCACGCGGCCCAAGAGAAGCAGAGCTTATCTTGCTTGAGCCGCTTAATTAAAGTTTTAAAAGTAACAGCAAATTTATCAAAATACAAAAAATAACATGACAGCAAAGATAATAACTAGTTACTTCAAACCATCAGCGTAAAGACATGTTAATTTATAGCATTTTTTGCCATAAATTGCAGAAAAATAGTATCAGTAAAAACAAAGTGTTCAATTTAAAAAACTATAGTCAGTGTTGAACAAAACTCCCTTTTTACACAATAATATTAATATTCTAAATACAAAAGCTTCCACAAATTTTAACTATTTTCTAGCCCGCGTCTCCAAAAAAGGCAAGTTATAGGGACTTTATTATCACCGATGAATATGATCATTCTCAAAATTTTATGATGTGAAGTTAAACCAAATCCCCCAGAATTGTCAATTCAAGATGTCTATGTGTACAATTTATCATTGTTAAGCTGTTTAAGATTGATACGATTTATTTTTTTCTTTTAGGCCACACTGAACTGTTAAGAAAATTTACCTTCAATACATCAACAGACAACAGACAGCATTCAAGAATTAACAACAAGTGTGGATTTTTTGAGTCATTGAGATATATTCCTTTGGTTATAGAAATTCAAAAATCTAACGATATTTTGAGGTCCAGAAAAGATGGTTAGGAAAGAAGTTTATCAAACTATTGCAAGATTCTTTGCCAAAATGCTTTAGACTGATTTAAAAGTAGACAGAACAAAGTTACAAGAAAAATTATTGAACTCTTGCAACCAAAGATTGCCAATGAAATTATCTGATACATCACCTCGAAATATCTTGATAGAGGAAACTTAAAATAAATTTTTCATTCATTGTAAGATTTTTTCTCGTGTATAGAAAACTTATATGTCAGTTTTTGCAGTATTATACAAAATAATGCATGAAATAGTAGATTCAAAGTAAAAGTGAATTTTCATTTATTAAGACAGTTAAAATTTCATATATTATATTATCAATGGGTTGTCATCAGAATATTTTTCAAGTTGAAGGGCAAGAAAATAATTCTGCTGCTAGTGGGGTTTGGTCTCTTTTATGCTCTGTGCAATGCTTTGTGAAGATGAGGCCAGCGCAGACATTGTGTTCAACTTACAAATTCATGAATGACAAATTACTCAGTCAGTGTAGGCAGTGTAGGCAGTGTAGGCAGTGTAGGGAGTGTAGGCTGTGTAGGCAGTGTAGGCTGTGTAGGCAGTGTAGGGAGTGTAGGCAGTGTAGGGAGTGTAGGGAGTGTAGGTTGTGTAGGCAGTGTAGGGAGTGTAGGCTGTGTAGGGAGTGTAGGGAGTGTAGGCTATGTAGGGAGTGTAGGCAGTGTAGGCAGTGTAGGGAGTGTAGGCAGTGTAGTCAGTGTAGGGAGTGTAGGCTGTGTAGGCAGTGTAGGCAGTGTAGGGAGTGTAGACTGTGTAGGGAGTGTAGGCTGTGTAGGGAGTGTAGGCAATGTACGCAGTGTAGCCAGTGAAGGCAGTGTAGGCAGTGCAGGCAGTGTAGGCTGTGTAGGCAGTGTAGGCAGTGTAAGCAGTGTAGTCAGTGTAGTGAGTGTAGGCTGTGTAGGCAGTGTAGGCTGTGTAGGAAGTGTAGGCAGTGTAGGCTGTGCAGGCAGTGTGGGCAGTGAAGGGGATATAGGCTGTGTAGGGAGTGTAGGTAGTGTAGGCAGCGTAGGCAATGAAGGGGATATAGGCCGTGTAGGGAGTGTAGGTAGTGTAGGGAGTGTAGGCTGTGTAGGGAGTGTAGGCAGTGTAGGGAGTGTAGGCAGTGCAGGCAGTGTAGGCTGTGTAGGGAGTGTAGGCAGTATAGGGAGTGTAGGCTGTGTAGTATGGAGTTAGGTAGTGGACAAATTAGGCAGCCTTTGTGTAGAGGAGGCGAAATCCTATTAAGGGAATCAAATGTCGAGTAGTAGAGGCGAATTTCCATTAATGAAGTCGACTTTTTGAGTCTTATTGCTGCGGAGCAGCGCGAAGCGCCTGCGTAGCAGCATTATATTCTAGAAGAGTGGAAATTTTTCAGTTTGTGGCTGTGGTAGGGTGGTAGGGCGGTAGGGCGGTGTGTGTTTGCGGCAATGTTGTTGCGGTTGTTGTCTGCCCGTTTCTTGCTGCGAACAACAAAATGGCGTCAAAGTGGAGGCAAAGCTGCGAGTTCGACGCAAAATAAAAGTGAGAGGATATTTAACACCAATCAGCATGGAAAATAAAGTTATATCCAAAGTCAAACATCCAAACATTATTTATTTTATTTATAAGAATTGTAGATGCAGGTACTCATTGCTTAGGCGATCCACCGAAAAGCCTTTTTCAAATTCACAAACTACATACAGCATGTAGTACAAAAAAGGCCCAAGTTTCAGCATTTAGGCCTATAGACCTACTCTACTGAATGGAGCTTTAGAAAAAGCAACTTGCATCTGTCACATTAGATTGACACAATGAGGCGAAGAGAAGAATAAAAGTTTAATGCTTATGTTAAATTGTTGCTGAATAAAATTTAGTCTCCGTTTCTTCTGTAATCATAAATTGTTTATGAGCAGTCTAATAAATGTCGAAACAAGGAAGTGTGCTTCCAACTTAAAATCCCCTCGTGACGAGTTAAAAACAAACATAATCAGGTGAAATAATGAATATACCAAATAACAAAAGCGGCCATTGTGATCATTAAAAACTTAATTTTGTCAAATGCCTGATTTGAATTGTTTTTATTTTACTGACTCTTTTTGTACAGTTTGTAAAATTGGTTATGCAATACAAAGACAACTCTTGTTCAACTTAAACTACTTGCTAGTACACAACAATAACCCTTGATATTCACTTCGATCATATAGTCAATAGAGTAAACTCTGTTTATTCTATTGACTAGGTTTCAATATACTCATGGCAGTCTCATGCAATACTTGCATTCGGGTTGCATTCTGCCTCGGAGCAGCACTTCCTTAACTGTGTTAACTGCTAGTCTACCTGAATTAACCATTGTTAGGATGGGAGTTTTCTCGGAGAGGTGTTAGTCACTGTTGGCTGATTAAGTAGGGAGGACTTTGATTGACAACCATTCATGTCGGGAGGACTTTGATTGACAACCGTGGGGTAAGAGGCGTTACAGAGTCGAAATTGACAGCTACCTAGGGCCTTTTTCATTTGCATTGAATTTCATTGAACTGAGCAATCGAACGATTGACAAAATGGAGAAGAGTAATGGAAAAAATGATAAAACTACTGATCTTGCTGAACTCCTCAACACGGCGATAAAAAGAATAGAAAGGTTGGAGGAGAATCGGAGCGACGAGACACAGACACCTTGAACAACTAGACCTTTCACTCCTCCGATGCAAGGAGGTGCAAGGAATAACCATTTGACTTTCTAGGCCTGCAATGTGGGTAGCAGATTTCTGGCTTCCAAATATTCTTCCGCTTCCAGCACTGCCCAGGCAATCGATAACGATTTAAGGTAAAAAGATCTTCACATTTTGTTATTTTAGTTTTACCAAGATAAAATAAGAGAAGAGGTTCACTTTTTTTTATCTTGGTTTTACTGTACACCCTTTTTATTACAACCATTTAAGATTCAATGTTCTAATTTTTGGATTATTTTAAGCCTAAGTGTTGTTAATGCACACAATAAATTTCTTCCAAATGCAATAATAAAAATTTATGCATATCCTGTATACAGAGGAGGTCATTGGTTATGACAGTTTGATACGGATTTTGGCTAAAAAATATTGGTTTTACGGTTTTTCGACCGGCTATGACCGTATATAAGTTTATTTAGTAATTGCATAATTCTGTTATGAGATATTATACATTCTTTTTTAAAAGAAATGAGCGAGTGTACTGTTTTTCTCTCAGGAATGGGGTTTATCTGATTAAATTTGAATTTAGTGCATCCAACGCGAATTACTAAATTCTTGAAACAAAAACAAATCGAGAAGACATTGAAATCTAAAATCATTTATAAAAGCTTGAGATTTCGAGATAGCAGAAATCAGATGCTAGAATGCTGGAGGAGATTCCCTACGTTTCCTCTCTTGCAACCAGCAAGCAGAAGAAACCCAAAAATGAATTTGATCTCTGACCATTATGACATACCAGTCTTTCAAGCCTTGGTTGCCATGACAACAAGAGTAAATAATGCAAAAAATAACAGTGTCAAAAGATGGGCTATGTCAATAAGTCTTAAGGTTTTAAATAATGTCTTTCGAAAATTTTTCATCTAACTTAGACGCGAATTAAAATTAAATAAAAAACAGCCTGGTAGGGAAGGGTTAAGAAAGAAGACAAAATTAAGACGAAGTCTCATAGTAAAATGAAAACATAGTCCTTCACTGATTTTATTTTCAACAGGAAGGCATCAAATCGCTGCTTTACAAATTGTTTCTATTGTCCTTTGTTTTCTATCCAGTAAAAAGCTGTCATGCTGTCTAACCACAATGTGATCTTTTCAAATGGAACTTCTTCTTTTAAGGCATTCCTTATAGTTCTGACAAGTGATGATAAAATTCGAGCAGACATAAGCTCCAGTCTCGGTATTGTAATCTGTTTCGCTGGGACCAGTCGTGTTTTTGAAGCAATCAATCTTGAATATGTTCTTGAAGATTGCTGGTATGTTATGTAAACAACTGCGCAATAAGCATATTTGCTGGCATCAGCAAATCCGTGAAGAGTGCATGCATTCACTTCTTTCTTCAAATTTTCATAAATACATCTGGAAATGAAAATATGTTTCACCACGTCTAAATCTTCTACCCATTCTTTCCATTGTACTGAAAGTTCAGTAGGTAAAGGATCGTCCCACTGACCTCAAATTTTACAAATCTCTTTACAAAAAATCTATGCTGTAATAACAATAAGACTGATGATTCCAAGAGGATCGAAAATGCTTGCCAATATGCTCAACACGTTTCTTTTGGTTACCTCAATATTCTTTGCCTTTTCTGCTGTCTCAGCTAAATCAAACTTAAGTAGATCAGTTTCATTGTCCCATTTGATTCCTAAGATCTTTTCTTCTTTCTCTGAAGTATCTCCAACTTGAGTCTTAGTTGTTTCTTTATTTTCAGATCTTATATCATTTTCACATGTATTTGTTGCTCTTTCAATTCTTTCAATCAGCTCTTTTGAATTCGTTTTCCATTTATGCTTTTCAAAATCTACTTGAAAGAATCTTGATTTTGTTTTATCGAAAATAATATATGCTTCTTCGACATCTTTCGCTCCTGTAACTAAATCATCAATGTAAAGACTACCTTGCATTTTCTTCACAAACAAAATGGGTCTTCATCTCCAAATTTCTCATAGTGATACTTCAATATTGCGTTCAAAAAAAATGGGCTTGGTCCAGCTCCAAATATTACTCTCTTGAATGAAATTCGGGCTTCATGTTTTTCACTCATAAGAAACGCAAACTGTCTCTGTCTTTCTCATCTACTTCCATCTGTAAGAAGGCTTTCTTCATATCACCAACAAGTAAGACTTTGTGTGTTCTCATACGCAGTAATACGTCCATCATCAGTGGGGCAAGAGGCGGGCCACCATGTAGGCAATCGTTAAGCGAAATCTCTCTTCTATTATTCTTTGCTGAAGCATCAAAAACAATGTGTACCTTTCCAAGACTTTTGGCAGGTATTATCTGAAATTTATATCTGAAACAGTGAGATACAAAGCCGGGAATAGTCCCCAACCTAGAGTAATCGATGGTGCTGATTTCATTGGTACCGACAAGAATTGAATATTTTGCACCTTAGGGGCGTTATGAAGGGGGGCAGTCCCCTTTATGTGAAAATTGGGCGTATTGTTGCTATAATCAAAATAAAAAATACAATTGCACATCATTTTCTATTTTTGAAATAGTAATACTTTCATGCAGTTGGAGTTATCTGCCAACACAGGTTAACAATAATTCAATGATTTTCCACGAATTTAGAGCAACGGTGCTAAACACCCAGATGGATTTGGTAGCTCTATTTTCAATTATACAATAGCCACATTGCGAAATCGAATGCGACTTATTACAGAACATAAAGGTTATCGCACAAAATACTCTGTATGAAGTTTTTTATGCAATAGGTATGACGTATAACACAGGAGTATGTATAATTTAATCCTAGTCATGTTCTGAGTGCCAGTATAGACAGCTTGTTTATGTTGTCATGAAAAGAAATTTGTCTCCGGATTGCTTTATTACATTTCTTGCGAAAAGAGTAAGAGATTACCGGGTTTCATAAATTCAATGTGAAAATAACCGTGACAGGGTGACTAATGGGTTATTGGCAATGGTCAGGGGTGAACCGCCTCCGCTTCACATCGAGGCTGTGGAAATAGAGCTGGAGGACTAGACTTATTACATTCGTCGTAGTCTACGCTCCTCCACACCCCACTACCCCGCTCCAACTACGACTCATAAACTTTCAGTTAGTTCCCAAGACCCACGGGGACAAGTGGCAGGAAAATTGGGCATTTTGTGCATTGCCCTGTTTGCCTGCCTGAATAAACCTTTTACTTTCAGGTGGTTGGCTAATGGAAAACCCGGTTTCCGGCCGGCAATGCACCTTGTCCAACAGAATGAAAAAGTTCTGTCGGAAGGAAGATAGAAGAGAAAACAGAAGGGAAACAGGGAGGGTGGGAATTTGAAAAGATTTAGGACACTTTCTTGAATCCTTGAACTCCTCGCTGTCGCAACCTGTGACGAGGAAGGAAGACAGCGGAAGAAATGCTCGAATGCCTCACGCGTGAGCATGCGGGTGAACCCGTGTTGTCATAGTAACTAACTCTGGTTAAACCCGTCTAACCACAATTTAGTTCCCAAGACCCACGGGGACAAGTGGCAGGAAAATTGGGCATTTTGTGCATTGCCCTGTTTGCCTGCCTGAATAAACCTTTTACTTTCAGGTGATTGGCTAATGGAAAACCCGGTTTCCGGCCACAGGACGCAGAGCGTTCCCGCCAATCACAACTAACTCTGTACCTATCCTACCAGAACCAAGGCCCAACCTGGGACCCTAACCTGAGAGGATGACAGAAATGAGAAAGGAGAAAAGGGAAGAGAACCCTCCACAGCAGGAGATAGAAGGTCGGAATGCGATCTAACAAAGCAGGTTCAATCACGTTCACACTGAAAACAACGAAGGCGCATGGCCACTAAGTCCCGTGCAGCGGCAACGGGATTGTACAAAATGCCATTGGCCACGAAGTCTCGTGCAGCAACAACGGGTTGAACGAATGCGCTTGGCCACAAAGTCCCGTGCAGCGACAACGGGATTGAACGAATGCGTTTGGCCACCAAGTCCCGAGTAGCGACAACGGGATTGTACGAAATGCGTTTGGCCACCAAGTCCCGTGCAGCGGCAACGGGATTGTACGAAATGCGATTGGCCACGAAGTCCCGTGCAGCAACAACGGGATTGAACGAATGCGTTTGGCCACCACGTCCCGAGTAGCGACAACGGGATTGTACGAAATGCGTTTGGCCACCAAGTCCCGTGCAGCGGCAACGGGATTGTACGAAATGCGATTGGCCACGAAGTCCCGTGCAGCAACAACGGGGTTGAACGAATGCGCTTGGCCACCACGTTTGGCCACAAGTAGCGACAACGGGATTGTACGAAATGCGTTTGGCCACCAAGTCCCGTGCAGCGGCAACGGGATTGTACGAAATGCGATTGGCCACGAAGTCCCGTGCAGCAACAACGGGGTTAAACGAATGTGCTTGGCCACAAAGTCCAGTGTAGCGACAACGGGATTGAACGAATGCGTTTGGCCACGAAGTCCCGTGCAGCGACAACGGGATTGTACGAAATGCGATTGGCCACGAGGTCCCGTGCAGCGACAACGGGATTGTACGAAATGCGATTGGCCACAAAGTCCTGTGCAGCAACACGGGGTTGAACGAATGCGCTTGGCCACGAAATCCCGTGTAGCGACGACGGGATTGAACGAATGCGTTTGGCCACAAAGTCCCATGCAGCGATAACAGGGTTGAACGAAAACACTTGGCCACAAAGTCCCGTGCAGCGACAACGGGGTTGAACGAATGCTTTTGGCCACGAAGTCCCGTGCAGCAACAACGGGGTTGAACGAATGCTTTTGGCCACGAAGTCCCGTGCAGCAACAACGGGATTGAACGAATGCTTTTGGCCACGAAGTCCCGTGCAGCAACAACGGGGTTGAACAAATGCGCTTGGCCACAAAGTCCCGTGCAGCAACAACGGGATTGAACGAATGCGATTGGCCACGAAGTCCCGTGCAGCAACAACGGGATTGAACGAATGCGTTTGGCCACCACGTCCCGAGTAGCGACAACGGGATTGTACGAAATGCGTTTATTACCAAGTCCGATGCAGCGGCAACGGGATTGTACGAAATGCGACATTACGAAGTCCCGTGCAGCAACAACGGGATTGAACGAATCGTTTGGCCACCACGTCCCGTGTAGCGACAACGGGATTGTACGAATGCGTTTGGCCACCAAGTCCGTGCAGCGGCAACGGGATTGTACGAAATGCGATTGGCCACGAAGTCCCGTGCAGCAACAACGGGTTAAACGAATGTGTTGGCCACAAAGTCCGATGCAGCGACAACGGGATTGAACGAATGCGTTTGGCCACGAAGTCCCGTGCAGCGACAACGGGATTGTACGAAATGCGATTGGCACACGAGGTCCCGTGCAGCGACAACGGGATTGTACGAAATGCGAACGAAGTCCTGTGCAGCAACACGGGTTGAACGAATGCGCTATTACGAAATCCCGTGTAGCGACGACGGGATTGAACGAATGCGTTTGGCCACAAAGTCCCATGCAGCGATAACAGGGTTGAACAAAAACACTTGGCCACAAAGTCCCGTGCAGCGACAACGGGGTTGAACGAATGCTTTTGGCCACGAAGTCCCGTGCAGCAACAACGGGGTTGAACGAATGCTTTTGGCCACGAAGTCCCGTGCAGCAACAACGGGATTGAACGAATGCTTTTGGCCACGAAGTCCCGTGCAGCAACAACGGGGTTGAACGAATGCGCTTGGCCACAAAGTCCCGTGCAGCGACAACGGGATTGAACGAATGCTTTTGGCCACGAAGTCCCGTGCAGCAACAACGGGGTTAAAACTTGCCCAAATCTGTATTTTTCGGTTTGCAACATACAAAAAAATTCATTTGTACAGAGAAAAATGCTTCTCCTAACTTCATTTGAGCCCAAAATGCATCCAAGTTCATTAATTCCTCTTTTCGCACGCGAGAAAGCTATGTCATCCGAGCGGCCTAAAATTTGACTTGACAGCCGACCCTAAAACGTCTCTAAATTCGTACTTTTTGCTCTCAAAAATTAAAAAAGAAATCATTAGTACTAAAACGAACGTTTTTATTAACTATTAGTATGGGGATTATGTATATACAGGTGGAAGGTTGTCTTTTCTGCCCCGAAAAAGCTGTGGCGAAGCTGCTCGAAGCTTGGCGGCCATTGGGGAAACTAGAGATGGAAAAGGTGGGAGTAATAGATAAGCCAATCACTGCTGTAGATTCGGGCTGTTCTGCATTCTGATTGGATATGCCAGAAAGTTGGCATATCAGGCCGACTTTTTGACTTATAGATTATGAGTCCCACTCTGAGGAAACAGCGATTATGTTGTTGTAGTTGTTATGAGCTGTTTCCGAAAGAGTGGGAGGAATGTAATCAGTCTACTGGAGGACAGGAAGGAACAGAAGAACGTTCTTTTTACCGCATCCCATTCAGAAGGAGAATGAGATTCAGAATGAGAATGAGATTGGGAAGGAGAATGAAATTCAAATGTCCCATTCAGAAGGAAATTCGCCAATAAGTTGCATTTTCTTGTCGACGGAGTGAAACAGGTAAAAGATTTTTTACATCTGAATTGATACTGTATTTTCTGTCCTAATTCACTCCTGATTTGCTCAAAATTGTAAAAAATAAGCCAGAAAATCCACGGAATGATATTCGCGATTTAGGCCCCACGGAAACGAGGCAATATCCCATTCAGACGGAGATTCGAAAAATCGCATTTTTCTCGTAAATGTTGCGACAAATTTCAAAAATTTTTTTGCAAAAAGATATCTCATGGTATGTGTGTTCTTGCTGTAAGAAGCAAATTTTGTAATTTTATCTGAAACGGCCAGCATGATATTCGATTTTTGTCAAGAACCAATACGAGGCAAAATGTCCCATTCAGACGGAGATTCGGAAAATGTCTAATTTCCCGTAGAAATTGGAATAAAAACTTAAAAATCCATTTGGATATGATAGGGCGATATGATTTACATGTTTCCAGTCCAAGAAAATCCATTTATTGCTTTATTTTCATATGAAAAAACAGCCAGAATAATATTCAAAATTAGGCCACATCCAAGCGAGGCAATGTCCCATTCAGACGGAGATTCGAAAATGCCGATTTTCTTGTGAACTGCTGGGCAGATTTTAAAAATTCTTGTAGAAGTTGAAAATAGAGCTTCCGGCGATGATATATATCCAAAAATAAGTTACTTTCTTGTTCTTTCCAGGACGGAAAACAGCTAGGGATATAAACCCGATCGGGAGGAAAGTAGCTCGATCGGGATGAAAGAAGCCCGATCGGGATGAAAACAGAAAAATTCTTTTGCAAATTTTCCTCCCGATCGGGATGAAAATGCCAGGAATGTCTATTTACGTTTTCCGGGGGATATTTTAGATGTCATTTTCGAAATCTACGCCCCAGAAAACCCTGCTATGTGTAAAAAAATTTCAGGGTTCCCCGTGTGGATTTTCCAGAAATTGCGACTTTGTTAAAAATGACGTCATTTCCATTGTTCTACAGGCAGTTTATTGGAAATTTTGCGCGAAATTGTGTGGAGCACGAAAAAATGATGATAATTTTCACAATAATTAGTTAATTTAGAGAGAAAGTTCCAAAACATTAGGCTAGGTCAACGGAAAACTCGCAAGAAGGGTGCAGAACAATGGAAATGACGTCATTTTTAACAAAGTCGCAATTTCTGGAAAATCCACACGGGGAACCCCAAAATTTTTTTACACATAACAGGGTTTTCTGGGGCGTAGATTTCGAAAATGACATCTAAAATATCCCCCGGAAAACGTAAATAGACATTCCTGGCATTTTCATCCCGATCGGGAGGAAAATTTGCAAAAGAATTTTTCTGTTTTCATCCCGATCGGGCTTCTTTCATCTCGATCGAGCTACTTTCCTCCCGATCGGGTTTATATCCCTAGCTGGAAAAGGCCAGAAGAAGATTCGTGCAACTTAGGCCAAAACGTCGTTCCATAACGAGGTTTTATGCAAATTCGGTAGCAGAAGTCGGTGAATCAAGATAACATAGATCAAGTCTAGCGATCAAATCAAATACGGAGGTTTGCGTCTTTGGTGCACCGGTTTTACAAAAATGCAATCTAATGCAACTGCTTTATCTGACTAATGATACACTGATTTTCATCAGAAACTATGGCTCTTTACCATATTGTAGGTTTTCCATAATTTGAAATGGATGATATTGATACAAACTGATTTTTAACATAAAGAAACAAATATTTTGGACGTTTTCTCCTCAATTTCGACAAATAACTTTTGGCGATTTCAAATTTTTAATTGTTTATGAGTAAGAAATAGTGCATGCGAAATGCGCTATTGTCGTTAAAAGAGAAGTAAATAACAAAATAGCAACAAAAATCTAAAACAGTTCCCATTACTTCCAGTAGCAGCCTCTACCTGCAGCCCATGGTTAGCACATTCATTTCACTTACGGGGGTCGTGTAAAGTACAGAGCAGCGTGTAAAAAACCTTTTGATTTTGAATGGAATTTAATTTGCATATTTAGAACAACAACTAATTTAATTTGCTTAAAATCTCGTTATAGTGCAATGGTTTAACTGTGAAATCGTTGGCAATTGTGCATTTTATGAAGCAAGCATGAAAATTGGCATACCTACCCAGTTTGATACGCTGAAGATGATGGGATACAGACCCCAATCTAAAAATGCCCCCAGATGCTATTTTTAGACTGGGGTACTCGGTACAATACCTCTACAAGCGTTTCTATTGTAACAATGTTGGGAATAACGATACTGACATGAAACTTGGCAAGAATGCACAGTTTGATACGCTGAAAAAGATAGGATGCAGACCCCCGGAAAAGTGCCCCCTTATTCTATTTTTAGACTGGGGTACTCGGTACCATACCTCTACACGCGTTTCTATTGTCACTATGTTGGGAATTAAGATATTGCAATGAAACTTGGCAAGTATACACAGTTTGATAAGCTGAAAAAGATAGGATGCAGACCCCTCCGGAAAAGTGCCCCCTTATTCTATTTTTAGACTTGGGTACTCGGTACCATACCTCTACAAGCGTTTCTATTGTAACTATGTTGGGAATTAAGATATTGCAATGAAACTTGGCAAGTATACACAGTTTGATAAGCTGAAAAAGATAGGATGCAGACCCCTCCGGAAAATGCCCCCTTATTCTATTTTTAGACTGGGGTACTCGGTACCATACCTCTACAAGCGTTTCTATTGTAACTATGTTGGGAATTAAGATATTGCAATAAAACTTGGCAATCTTACACAGTTTGATAAGCTGAAAAAGATAGGATGCAGACCCCTCCGGAAAAGTGCCCCCTTATTCTATTTTTAGACTTGGGATTTTTAGGCCAGACGTTTGTAGTAGGCCTAAGTTCCTTATATTCTTCCTTGTCGTGAAATATATGAACACTAATTTTTACAGCAATTTCATATAAACTTGCTTCATTTTCTAACTTTAAATATAAATGGAGTCTTTTTTGGAAGAACGATGGGAAACACACTGTCATTCTGTAATTTTTCCGTACAATTCGTCTTTTTCTTGAAAAAAGTCATTCTTAGTTTTTCATCCCAGGCTCGGCAGTTTCTTAAAGTTCCTTAATTTTTTGGGAATTTTCAGCCTCGAGTTCCTTATAAAAGAGTTCCTTATAAAAAAACGTGTTAAGTGAAATATGCATTTAAAAGCTTCTGAACAAGCAGACGTCCATGTTGAAAATATTTTTTCAACAGTTTTCAGTAGGCCTTTACGTAGTAAGAAGTGTCACTGCTGCAGTGACGTCACCGTACAGTGGGGTAGATAACTCGAGTTTTCCTGAGAACCCCATAAGATATAGAGATGCAGTTTTTTGCTCATACTACAGCCTAATATATGTAGTTATGATGAATAAGAGTGAAATTTGTAAGAATCAAAGCTGAAAAGGGTTTTTCAACTGTTTTCTGTAGGCCGGTACGTTTCAAGCAGTGACGTCACCGTACAGTGGGGTAGGTATCTCGAGTTTTCCTGAGAACCCCATAAGATATAGAGATGCAGTTTTTTGCTCTTACTACAGCCTAATATGTGTAGTTATGATGAATAAGAGTGAAATTTGTAAGAATCAAAGTTGAAAAGGTTTTTTCAACTGTTTTCTGTAGGCCCGTACGTTTCAAGCAGTGACGTCACCGTACAGTGGAGTAGGTAACTCGAGTTTTCCTGAGAACCCCATAAGATATAGAGATGCGGTTTTTTGCTCAAACTACAGCCTAATATGTGTAGTTATGATGAATAAGAGTGAAATTTGTAAGAATCAAAGTTGAAAAGGTTTTTTCAACTGTTTTCTGTAGGCCCGTACGTTTCAAGCAGTGACGTCACCGTACAGTGGGGTACATAACTCGAGTTTTCCCAAGAACCCCATAAGATATAGAGGTGCGGTTTTTTGCTCATACTACAGCCTAATATGTGTAGTTATGATGAATAAGAGTGAAATTTGTAAGAATCAAAGTTGAAAAGGTTTTTTCCGAGGGGCAAATCACTGATTAAAATCACGTACACTTTCAAGATTAATCACAAATTAATCAAATTAATCACAAAATAATCAAATTAATCACAAATAATCAAATTAATCACAAAATAATCAAATTAATCACAAAATAATCAAATCAAAATCACGCACACTTTCCAGGTTAATCGCAAAAACAATCAAATTAATCACAAATAATCAAATTTATCATAAAACAAACAAATTAATCACAAAAAATCAAATTAATCACAAATAATCAAAATAATCACCAAAAATCAAATTAATCACGAATAATCAAAATAATCACAAATTAATCAAATAATCACAAAATAATTAAATAAATAAAAAAATAACCAAATTAATCATAAAATAATCAAAATAAAATCACATACACTTTCAAGATTAATCATAAAAAAATCATATTAATCACGAAAAATCACATTAATCACAAATTAATCACATTAATCACACAAAAATAACCCCTGATTAAAAATCACGTACACTTTTTAGGGAGTGATTTGCCCCTCGGTTTTTTCAACTGTTTTCTGTAGGCCCGTACGTTTCAAGCAGTGACGTCACCGTACAGTGGGGTAGGTAACTCGAGTTTTCCTGAGAACCCCATAAGATATAGAGATGCGGTTTTTGCTCTGTGTAGTTATGATGAATAAGAGTGAAATTTGTAAGAATCAAAGTTGAAATGGTTTTTTCAACTGTTTTCTGTAGGCCCGTACGTTTCAAGCGGTGACTTCACCGTACAGTGGGGTAGGTAACTCGAGTTTTCCTGAGAACCCCATAAGATATAGAGATGCGGTTTTTTGCTCATACTACAGCCTAATATATGTAGTTATGATGAATAAGAGTGAAATTTGTAACAAGTAAGATTTTTATGGGGTTTTGCAGGTTTTTTCGACGGGGTTTTGAATCTGAGTCCAATCTGAGTCTAATGTGAATCTGAGTCTGGACGAATATTCGTCTACGTTGTATTTGGTGTGAAAATACACTGATGGGAACTCATCATTTTGAGTTCACGGCTGTCGATCATGGAACTTTTCAGAAATGTACTTAGAGCTTTCGCTGTGGTGAATACTGGGGTGTCTGTGATGAATTCGATATCAGTGCTGTACGTTGTTTTCTGTGTAGCAAAGAGGACAACATGGCCTGCTAACAGCAGGAGCATATCACTCCATGGCAATATGACTGGACACCATTAGAAATCATTCAAGAATATGGCCATTTGTATTTACCGGCATTGGAACTGTGGCATCGGCATTGGAACCGGCATTGGCAATGGAATTGGCGCAATTTTTATATCTAAGTCAGAATGCAAACACAACTTACCAGGGGGGTTGCATAAAAGATTTTAGCTCCAAATCCTTCTCAATTGTGTTGTTTTTTTACTTCCGTTTTTAGTTTTTTGGCTTTTCGAATGTGCTCAGGTATCAAAATTCCCCTTTAATTCTTCACAGGGTTTCATTTGGTTTACTCTATTCAAAACAATATTAGAACACAATATGCAGAGTTTCCTATAAAATTGAACAAGAACAGAGCAAGACAAACTTGAACTCATAAGGTACAAACACATAAAGTGCTATTTTTCATTTCAATTCAAAACCTTTTTTTGAAACTTGTTGTGTTTTGGTAAAAAAGTGATGTCTTGGCATGTCAACGGGATATAAATGTCTGGAAGAAAGTACAAACACTTCCGTTGAAGCATCTCATAGGGGTGCGCCAGTTGCCGAGCATTTGTTTAAGTATGCAGCACTTCCGTTTTCCATTCCTACTTCCTATTCCGTGAGCCGATTGAAATTTTGTGACAAACAGACAAATTGGAACGCCACAAACAGTCAAATACGATCGATAAATGTATTGGGAACACCATTCAGATAGAATTACTATGCTTCCAGTATAGATACTTTAGAAAACTCTTAAAAAACTTTCAGTACTCAAAATTTGCAATTTTAAGAAACGTTCAGTATTGGACCAATTTGTTAGTTTGTTATAACAAAATACGTGTATGTTCAAGAGCATAGTAATTTCTTATAAGAAAATGAGTGTATTCTGTCCAAAAATTTTCTCACAGCCATCCATTTGAAACTCTCACTGGTTTTACGATTTAACATTATGTATTATCGTTCGTTTGCATTTGTTGGTTATGTTGAAATAAAAACTAAAGCAAGAAAGAACGTTCAATTTATTGAGTCGTGACTCTTCTTTACTTTCGTGACAGATCTCGTTTGTGCCAGATCTCGTCCATGCTCTGTCCTTTTTAGGTCCAGTTTATTCCTGTTATAAATTTTGAGATCTGTGATTGAAAGATCTTGTTCTGTGCTCGCTCGGATCGTAGTGCTCCCACGATGTCGTGAACAGGAGCTCTGAGCTAATTTAATTTCATTTTGTCAAGTGTACTCATGCCAGAAAAATAGTAACTGAAACAGGTCATATGAAGCATTTTTCTGCCTTGTTCTGCCCGCCCTTCCCGCAACATTGCTCCCTTGGATATCCCATCACATTCGAAAGCCAAAAAACTAAAAACGGAAGTAAAAAAGCAACACAATTGAGAAGGATTTGGAGCTAAAATCTTTTATGCAACCCCCTGGTAAGTTGTGTTTGCATTCTGACTTAGATATAAAAATGGCGCCAATTCCATTGCCAATGCCGGTTCCAATGCCGATGCCACAGTTCCAATGCCGGTAAATACAAATGGCCCAAGAATATGAGTTCTTCATCTTTTGCTGCAAGCCATGAAAAAGAGTATGTTGCAGAAGACAAGAACGTCTTCTACAAAACACTTCAGGGGGTCTAGAATGAACATGTCGCCACAGTTCGCAGGCCACTAAGGGGCCATCGACTTTCGATTTTCGTATTTTTTAACGGCATTTGGCCGTTAAGATCGGAACTCCCACCTCCCCTCCCCATTAACGGCCATCTGCCAAACTTTTCCAGGATTTTTCCGACTGGCCTAAAAAGGTTACGCCTAGAACCAAGTGTTTTGTGGCTATCATCCATAAATGGTCCCTTCCACCAACAGAATGACTGTGTTGCTGCTTCTCCTTCATAGGATAGCAGTACTAATGAATAATTTAAAATATTCTGCAACTTTTGCTATCAGTCTATGAGATGTGTATAGCTTTGGGAGAGTATTAGCAATAAATTTCAATGCATGGAACACG